>JAPDSC010053645.1:155380-272051 GCA_026290005.1 Latrodectus geometricus | reverse complement strand
CTATGCGTGGGTTTCAATGCTTTAGAAAAGACTGTGGTGATGATGGTGCAGTGTCTGGTTGGTTCGTTCGTTGGGTTTTATGGCACTAGGTCCAATAAGGACAAGCTGAGCTAAAATTTAATTTTAAACATGCGAAACCCAAGCCCAATGTTAAAAGGTTAAAACACAAAAATTTATGTACAAATTTTAATTAAAATTACTATAAATTATGAAATGTAAATAATAAAATTCATATAAAATAAATAAAACCAATTGCCTTCAGAAAGGCAAAAAGGTTTCTGCGGGGTGACTACACCACCAAATCATACATTGTTAAAATATCGGTTTTAAAGAAAATAAAAGGATAAAGGCTAAAATTTGGCATGAAGTTAAACTATAAAGGGCAGTATATGGTTCATCACGTTTCACAACATGGATTTAGTTCACTTAAAAATAAATGTCAGTGTGTGAAACGTGTGTGTCCGATACAATGGCGAGTTAATCGAACATCAGCACTTCGTAACGGTAAAACTGATGATGGGATGACGTATGGAAAAATGGCACGCAATTAGTTGGAGACCTGCATACTCCATAACTCCTGCCAGAGAAAATTTACAAATCTTTTAACAACCCTTCTCACGTCGAAAAGAGGAACACATGAATTAAGAACAAACGATGCAGCTTTTGCAGCTGCATCTGCCTTTCCATTTCCCTCTAGACCTAAATGACGTGGGATCCAACCGAAAATAATCTCATAGCCTTTGCCAGCAAGGGAATACAATGCTTTGAAAATCTTAGACACAATAGGATGACATTTATTAGAGTTTTTCAACACACTCTAAAACAATCAAACTGTCAGTATACACGTAGATTTTATAAAACTTCTCTGTATTCACTAGCTCAAGGGCTTAATGGATTGCCGTAGTTTCAGCAGTAAAGATGGAGCAGGACATATGAAGGCTGTAACCATGACTGATATCAGCATAAAATATGCCACAACCAACATGTCCTGCATTTTTAGAACCATCTGTAAATACAGGCGTGTATGATGAATACTGACAGCGATGAGATAGATACAGCTATCGAAAAACCTTTGAGGTTGTGTCTGATGTTCTAAATTGTGTGTGCTAATGGGTTTGTAATAATAACCTGTTGATCATACCAGGGTGGATGGGAATATAAGTCCGTTTTAACAAAACGGACATCACATAGGTCTGTCAAAAGGAGTTGAGCTTTAATTCGAGGGAAAAAAGGGTTGGATGCTGTAAGGCCGAGCATCATATAATCTCTTCAATGCAGGAGAAATGGCCAAAGATCATAAAGGATGTTATCAGTCAGACATAACTTTTGTGTAGTTATTGAGAGACAGCTGCATTCGTCTCAGGTCTAAAGGCAATTGTTGACAAATCGCATACAGACTCTGGACAGGTGATGTGCGGAATACACATGAACAAATTCTCAAAGCAGAGTGATGCACAGTGTCCAATCTGCGTAAAACTGAAGACCTAGTGGATCAATAGACAAAACTTCCGTAGTCAACACGAGATAAAATGAATGCTTCATAGACTCGAAGGAGTGACAAACGATCAGCACACCAAGATGTATTTGAAAGCATCTTGAGGATATTTAGCAATCGTTCACACTTCTTCCGCAAATGTAAAACATGCGGAAAAAAAGTCAACTTTCGGTCAAAAAAAAAAAAAAAAAAAAAAAAAAAAAAAAAAAAAAACACCAAGAAATTTGAAATCCTTGACCACGTGTATTGTAGTGTTGTTCAGATGGATAATAGGATCATTGTGAAGGCTGGTCTTCTTGCAGAAATGGACACAGCAGCTCTGGCTAGGAGATAATGTAAAGCCATTCTCTGCACACCATGCAGCTATTTATAAACAGTTGTTTGTAGTTGTCTCTCAATTAATCGCATGTTTGATCGTCATTCACATACATAGTGCCATTAACAGAAGGTGAAAGGTGATGAAGAATGCTACTGATGTATAAATTAAAAAGTGTAACACTTAAAATAGAACCTTGAGGTACACCCTCATATTGGATAAAAGTATTGGATGTAGAAGTTCCAATACGTACCTTAAAATTACAGGAGCGTAAAACAATTTGAATGAATACCGGGAAATTACCCCTAAAGCCAAACTCATATAATTTACGGAGAATTCCATATCACCATGTACGGTCGTATGCCTTCTCAATGACAAAGAAGATGGAAACCAGATGATTTCTCCACACAAAACCGTTGCGGATTTGGATTTCCAAGTATGTTATGTTATCAAGAGTGGATCTTCCTTTACGGAATCACTCTGATTTACATACATACATTTTCTTTCTTCTAGGACATATACGAGACAGGCGTTGACCATACGTTCGAGAGTCTTACATAAGCAACTCGTCAGAGCTATAGGTCGGTAATTTGAAGGTTCTGAAGGATCCTTACCAGATTTAGGATTGGAATCACCTGCCTCTTTTGAGGTTGAGGGATCCCCTTCAGCAGCTGTCGCAGCTCTGTTGCTAATAGCTACTCTTGGGGACTAAATCACTCACGTGTTTGCCGTGCGTGGAGACCCGTGTCCCTGGAAAGGAGGATCCTGGTTATTGAAGCTTCCAGAGACGAATATATTGCTTTGGCCTCTGCTTCAGGTAAATGGGTAGTGTGTTGTGGTCCTCAACACATCAATCGGCTTTATGGATCAAGTGATCGGTACGTCTGCTGGATGTCTCATTAAGGGTGGAGGCCATTACAGGAATGTACTGTGAGCGTATAGGACTTGGCTAGCACTGGTGCAGCTGTTCTGCATCCCCTCGTTGAACACGGTGGTGGGTGTTGCGGTCAGGTCCCGAAATATTATACAAAATCCATGGAGAAAAAATTTTCTTTTCTCTCTCGGCAGCAACTTGTGGGCAATAAAAACACAAAATTTTATGTTATAAAAAGAAAGGGGAGGGCTCATTTGAAAATGTATCCCACTTTCTAATACAAAATGGAATATCGGGGTTAATTGGGGAAGTCAAAGATATCCGTAAACTGCGATCAGGTGACTTGTTGGTAGAGGCTGCTAACTCTACACAAACAGCAATTCTTTATAAAATGCTGATGTTAGCAAAGATTGAGGTGACTGTTACGCCTCACAACAAGTTAAATTTTTCACAAGGGATTTGTTGAATTCGCCGACAAATGAGATACTCGAAAATTTTCAGAGTCAAAAGGTCTGTGTCGTTAAACGCATTACAGTCAGAAGAGATGAGCAGTTTATTAATACTAAACATCTCATTCTGACTTTTGCGACCCCAGACCTCCCTGACAATGTTAAAACTGCATATTTAAATCTTCCTGTCCGGCCCTATATACCAAATCCCTTGAGATGTTTTCAGTGCCAACGTTTAGGGCACTCAAGAAATACTTGCAGGGGCAAACTGACTTGCGCTAACTGCGCAGCAGTTGGCCACGATAAGTCGACCTGCACAGCGAAGGAGGGTTTGTTAACTGTAATTGTAATCATCCCTTCTATTCCCGAAACTTTCCTCAATGGGTACAAGATAAAGAAATTACAACCTATAAACTGAAAAATAAAGTTTCTTATCCTCAGTCTAGAAAAATAATTACCTCTCGCACACCTCAACCTGGATTGAGTTATGCAGCCCCTACAAAAATAGTCACCAAATCAATTAGTACTCAAACGGATATTCTGTCACTCCCCGATACGAGATTACCCCAAAAATATTGAAAAGCCAAAATCCTTATCACCTATCATTAGAAGAGCTCCTTTGGCTAAATCCAGAGGAGTTAAATCCTTTAAATTAAAGTCTGCAAAGGAAGGTTTCCATAAATCCTTCTTATCCACCCGTAGAGCCATGACCTGGAGGCTGTTGCTGTCTCCCTTCATCCCTCGGATGATAATTTATCATTCGAGGAAATGATCGAGGACTCACTTTCCAGCTCCGGGGAAGGAGCTTTTCTGTTTAAAAAATAACTTCCTTTGTTTCTTGGAACTGCCATGGTTTGCGATCACATCTTGATGACATCAATTCTATTACATCAGCTTATAACCCCGCACTTATAGCACTTCAGGAAACTTTCCTGAATTCTACAAATACCATCTCTATGCGCGGGTTTCAATGCTTCTGAAAAGACTGTGGTGACGACGGTGCAGTGTCTGGAGGTATTTGTATATTAACATCGAATAACTTCCCCAGCACTGTCCATCCATTAAATACTACTCTACATACTGTGGCTATAAGAATACATACAACATGCTTAATTACAGTCTGTAGTCTGTATTTACCACCACACGATGTCATCCGCCAAGAAGAGCTTGATAATCTAGTTCATAGGTTCCCAACCTTTTTCGAACTGGTGCCCCCTTTTCTAGTGAATATTTCAATACCGCCCCCCCCACGAGAAATAAGAGCGTACATAATGCATGGTGAAAACAAGAATTAAACAAAAAAAATTACTAATAGATAGAATGTTGTTGGAATTGAAACGCTACTGAATTTCTTCTTTATTTAAAAATGAAGAATAAAAGTTTTAGCTAACCTATTATAAGGACAGGCAGGGGTTTTGATGATACGAAATAATCCATAATAAACTATTGCTTTCTAAATAAATAAATTTACAGTTTCAGAGAACACTCAAAAGGCATACTTAATTATTATCAAAAAGTATTTTTATTAAAATTTAAAGGCATCGAATTTCTAACTCAACTAATGAGAAAGCTGAATTTGATGCATTTTAAGAAGCTTGTTAATACCAGGCTCGATTTTTCTTAAAAACAATCGTAAATCGCCGCGTTCAGTAACATGGAGACGATTTCTCTTTTTCGTTACCAATGTTCCTACAGCACTAAATCCACGTTCTGCTAAATATGAAGATGGGAATGCTAGCAGAAATTGTTGCACAATCGACCATAATCTTGGATACAATTGCGAAATCGACTTCTGCAGCCAAAATTCTTGGTAACCATTCTTGAATTTAATTTTTAATTCCTCATTTGTCTTCAGTTCTTCTTCTAACTGAGATAATCCTGCTGTGTTGACATTGGAAAAAGAATCCAAAACCCAGTCTGGTATGTCCATGTTTAAAATGTCCTCGAATCGTTCCTTGAAATTATTGTAGAGGTTTTCCAAGTGCTGACAGTAAACAAGCAAGTCGTCGTGCTTGAATAATACTGCTGATAAACATGGGAAGTTATTGAATTCACGTCTGCCTATATTTCTTTTATATAATAGCAGTTTAGACACGAAAGCAGCAATGCTATTTTTAGTCTTAATCAAGTTTAAGTCTTCTCCTTGAAGTTGGAGATTGACATCATTAAACAATTTATAGAGGTCTGCTAAGTACGCAATATCATTTTTTGATGCGATGAGGTTGTCGCGCAATTCCGTGTCTTTTTTTCCTAGGAATTCTATCTCAGATTCAAACATATTGTAAAATGGATACAAACAAGTATCTTTTGAAAGCCAGCGCACCTCTGTGTGAAGCAGCAACCGGTTGAAATCTTCATCATTTGCAATGCAAACCTGACTATATAATCTGTCATTCAACGAGTTACTTCTGATTTTATTAACTGCTCTTATAACATATTGCAGTGATGTATGGAGACGTTCGCTCAAACTTTTTGCAACTAAATGCTGTCGATGAATTACGCAATGCACAGCAAGCACGTCCGGAACTTTATTTTTTAAGCATGCTATGAAGCCTTTGTGACGCCCTGTCATAGCCGGTGCGCCATCCGTAGCAACCGACAAAATATCATTAAAAGGAATTTCCTTTTCGTCAAAAAACTTTTGCAGTGTATCAAATATGGTTTCTTCTTTTGTATCTGTTTCCAAATTGGTAGCAAACATCATTTCTTGACGTAGTTTTTCATCTTTGATAAACCTCACGTATGACAATAACAATGCTTCATTGGTTGGTAAAGTGGACTCATCCAGCTGAATTGAAAATTGACGAGTCTGCAGATAATTGCACAACGATTCTTCAATGTTTTCAACCATCTCATCAGTTCGTCTTTGCACAGAATCATTGCTCAAGGGAATTTTTCGAATAATATCTGTAGCTGGCTTATGGAGCACGGTGGTTATTACTTCTTTAACTGCTGGTAAAATTAAATCTTCCCCAATAGTATGTGGCTTGCCTGTTTTAGCAATCAACAATGAGATATTGTACGAAGCTCGAAGACCGTCATCGTCTTGTTTAGAAGCTGATGAAAATAATTTTGATATAGTTGACTGATTTTCAATCTTCTTTTTTATCTCTAGAAAATAGGTCATATCTTTGTCTTTCTTATCCGGATGCATTTTATTAAGATGATCTTGAAGCCTAGAAGGTTTCATCGCTTCATTCGAAAATGTTTTTTTAACAAATAAGGCACAATGGAGATGATGGATTTGAGGGGTTTTCGATAAATCCGTATTTTATATAATCCGCACTGTACTGCCACCTCATCTTTTTGGCTTCCGACATGGGTTTTTATTTACTTATACTTGATCCAAGTTAAGGGAGCTGCAAGGGATACTGCCTGTTTAAATAATATAAGTTGAAGAAGCAAAATATTAAGGCAATGCCATTTTCATCGTACGCAGTACATGCTGCGATGAACGATAGAAAGAGTGAGAATGAGTCTGTAGCATTCTACGGTGCTGTTCTATTTTTAGCTACCTACAATTGGTCTGGTAAACCACTGGCGACGATTTGTCTACTCCGCCGCCGCTTATTTCGGCGCTCTAATTTTTTCCTGCGTTCAACGTTGCCTACGCACTTTTACAGACTCTCTTAGAATACAGTTTAGTTGGAGATCTCGCTATCGTTGCCGCTTGTAAGTGGCATTTTTCAGTCCCAGTGACATTTTTTGTAAATGTTACGGCCAAAGCCCGAAATCGGCCAATTCGCATTTTGGCCAACGTTGCTGTAAACTTACCGGTGAATGTCCAATCTTTTTGTTGATTTCTGGCTTTGACCGGCCAATTCGCGAAGTGGCTTGGGACGATCGGCCAATGTGGGAAAAAAGAAATCAAGGGCAGATGGTTTTACACACTGATAAAAATGGAGTATTTAAAAATGAGTGCTTCTTGAGTTCAACGAGTAGAAACTATTCTGCGAACGCATATGCTGTAACAATGTGATAGTGTGAAGATTACATTTGCGCCCTTCAAAATGACGAATTATATCTTGAGCAAACGCGTTGCGTATCGAGTATGGAATACAGAGGCAAATTGAGTACTCAATTTGTCAACTACCTTTAAGGGTGATCCTTAGTCTTTTTCTGCTCCATAGACTCAATCTACCATTATCACATCAGGCTTTGGCCAAGAATTCCCAGCCACTTCGCGAAATAGCCGGCCAAAGTATAAAATACAATATTAATTGCAAGTATTTCGGACTTTGGCCAAACCTCCTGGCCAAAACGCGAACTGGCCGAACTTCGGGCTTTGGCCGTAACATAAATATGTACACAAAGACAATAAAGATATATTTTTTCACTGAAGGCTTTTCCTTCTGACATTATGAACTCCGGTTCTACTGCTCCTTTCACTAAAATGGCGACCCTTTCAACAAAAGTCAACAGTTTTCTGCGACTTTTTGGAATGCATCTCGCCAAATTGGCAAGACAGGTTGTTAGTTTTAGCACATGCAGCCCCAGAATCATACATACTAGAGAGATATGTCTTTCTCTGAACAGTGAAGTCTTATATCGAAACATGTGAATTTTCGTACGCATGATAGAAATGAATTATCAGCGTGATTTTATCATAGATTATCAGCGTTTAAAGTTTTTTTAGACTACATTTGACTAATCTTCCAACGCCCATCTGTGTCCCCTAATTTTCTCTGGGTTTTTTACCGCCCCCCAGAAAGCCTGAAACGTTCACCAGGGGGCATTATCACCCACGTTGGGAACCTATGATCTAGTTTATCAGCTGCCCACTCCATTTTTGTTAATAGGTGACTTTAATGGACATAATTCTTTGTGGGGAAGTGATCATACCAATTCTCGCGGTCGTCAGATTGAGGGTTTTATTTCTGATAATAGCCCCTCTTTGATGAATACCGACGAGAAAACTTACTTCCACATACCCACAAGGACATTTCATTCTCTCGATTTTGCCATTTATTCACCGTCAATTCTGCCATTGATAAATTTAACAGTAGGGAATGATCTGCATAACAGACTTCATAACGGGCAGATTGGACGTTATCTACACAATTGGCAGTTATTGACGATAATATGGTTTTGATTGAGGATATTGATAATGCCGTTCGTAAAGTCACCAAAACAATTATAAGCGCAGCTGATGCTACAATACCTAAAAGTTCTTCTAAACCAAAAAGGCGTTGCAAACCATGGTGGACCAATGAATGCCAACAAACATATAAAAAACAAAGAAAGTTATGGGGGCTATTCTGAAGGTACCCCACAACGGAGAATCTTATTGCCTTTAAGAGAGCAAAAGCATTAGCTCGCAGAGCTCGTCAACGAAGTCAAAAGGAATCCTGGTCTCGCTATCTTTCTTCAATAACACCTTCCACATCCAGCAAGTAATTATGGAGAAGAATGAAATCAGCCAATGGTATTTATACGGAATTCACAATTCCCGTCTTAAAAACCGGAGCTGCTACATACATAAATACATACATGTATATATATATATATATATATATATATATATATATATATATATATATATACACTCTTCTCCTACAGACATAGCTAACATCTTTGGTGAAATATTTGCTAACGTCTCAACCTCCGACTCTTATAGCCCTTCGTTTTTAAGGAGAAAGAGTCGAGCTGAGCAAACATCAATTCGTTTCAACCTTAGACAAGCTTTGCCTTACAACTGCGAATTTCGGATGTTGGAATTGAAGCGAGCATTACAGCAGGCCAATAATACCAGCCTAGGACCTGACGGAAACAGCTATCAAATGCTTCGACATTTAAGTCCAGATTTTCTGTTGAACTTATTATATTTGTTCAATAGAATCTGGACTGAATATGCATTTCCATCACTTTGGAGCGAAGCTATAGTGATTCCTGTCCTTAAGTCTGGTAAGGACCCTTCAAATCCTTCAAATTACAGACCTATAGCTCTAATAAATTGCCTTTGTAAGACTCTCGAACGTATGGTCAACGCCCACCTCGTGTATGTCTTAGATGAAAATAAATGTTTACATGTTAATCAGAGTGGTTTCCGTAAAGGAAGATCCAGTCTTGATAACATAACATATTTGGAAACCCAAATCCGCAACGCTTTTGTGAGGAGGAATCGTCTGGTTTTCATCTTCTTCGACATCGAAAAGGCATACGACCTTACGTGGCGATATGGAATTCTCCGTTCATTATATGAATTTGGCTTCATGGGTAATCTCCCGATATTCCTCAAAAACTTTCTATGTTCCCGCACTTTCAAAGTACGTATTGGAATATCTACTTCCAATACTTTTATTCATGCCGAGGGTGTACCCCAAGTGTCCATTTTAAGCGTCACTATTTTTAATTTGTACATCAGTTCCATGCTTCATCTTTTATCTTCTTCAGTTCATGGCACAATGTATGTAGATGATCTGCAAATATCTTGCCAGGGATCGAACATGCGTTTAATTTAGAGACAACTACAAACACCTGTTAATAAAATAGCTTCATGGTGTGCAGAGAATGGCTTTACATTATCTTCTAGCAAGAGCTGCTGTGTCCATTTTTACAAGAAGACCAGCCTTCAAAGCAATCCTGTTATTCATCTGAATGACACTACAATACCAGTAGTCAACGAGATTAAATTTCTTGGTGTGACATTCGACCGAGAGTTCACCTTTCTTTGGCATGTTTTACATTTGTGGAATAAGTTCGAGCGATCGCTTAATATCCACAAGGCATTATCAAATACATCTTGGGGTGCTGATCACTTGTCACTGTTTCGTGTCTATCAAGCACTCATTTTATCTCGTATTGACTACGTATGTGTTGAGTATGGATCTGCTGGGTCTTCTGTTTTACGCAGACTGGACACTGTGCATCAATCTGCGTTGAGGTTATGTTCAATAGCATTTCGCATATCACCCGTCCAGAGTCTTTATGCGATTTGCCAACAATTGCCTTTAGACCTGAGACGAATGCAGATATGTCTCAATTATTACGCTAAGATAAAATTTAACACAAACCATCCTTTGCATTCCTTGGCCATTTCTCCTCCATTAAAGAGATTATATGATGTTCGACCATATAGCATCCAGCCTTTTCTCAGTCGAACTAAAGCTCAACTCGTTTTTAAGATCTATATGATGTCCGTTTTACTAAAACGGACTTACATTCCCAGTCACCTTGCTATGATCCACAGATTAATATTATAAATCCTTTTGCTGAATTTAGAAAATCTAACACAAGTTCTTTGGTTTTTCAACAGCTTTTTCTATGACATCGCTGTTAGTATTCATCATACACGCCTGTATTCACAGATGGTTGTAAAACTGCAGGATATGTTGGCTGTGGCATATTTTATGCTAATACCACTCATGGTTACAGCCTCCATTCGTCCTGCTCCATCTTTACAGCTGAAGCTACGGCCATTCTTCAAGCCCTTCAGCTAGTGAATACAGAAAAGTTTCATGAAATCTGCGTGTATACTGACAGTTTGATTGTATTAGAAGCGTTGAAAAATTCAAATTATTGTTATCCTGTTGTGTCGAAGATTTTTGGACATTTGGATTACCTTTCTGGCAAGGGTTATGACATCATTTTCTGTTGTATCCCAGGTCATGTAGGTCTAGAGGGAAATGAAAATGCAGATTCAGCCGCTAAAGCTGCATCGTCCTTACTCCATTCATCTGTCCCTCTTTTCGACTTGAGAAGGGTTGTAAAAACATTTATAAATTCTCTGTGGCAGGAGCTGTGTATCAGGAGTTATGTATAACATGTCAGATTGACTCGCCTTCGTATCGGACATACACGTTTCACACACAGACATTTGTTTCTAAATGAATTAAATCCATCGTGTGAAACGTGTGATGAACCATATACTGTCTTTCATATTTTAATTTCATGTCCAAATTTTAACATTTACAGTTTTAAATTTTTTTAACTGACCTTTTAAATATGTTGGATTTAGTAGGGGAGTCACCAACCGAAATCTTTTTGGCTTTTTTAGGCAAATTGGTTTCCTTCATTTTATTTAAATTTTATGAATGTTACTTTTACTTCCATTTACTTCTACTTTTCTAGATTTTAATATCAATTGATACATTTGTGTTTGTTTTTTAAATTTTTAATGTTGAGTCTGGGTTTTGTCAAAATTTTTTAAATTCTCTTTAAAATTTAATTTGACATAGCTTGTCTTTTATGGACCTTGTGCCACAAAACCCAACCAACAAACCATCGTAACGCTTTTGTACGACGAAACCATCTGGTCTCTATTTTCTTTGACAAAGAGAAGGCTTATGACCGTACGTGGCGATATGGAATTCTCCGTATGTTATATAATTTTGGATTCAGGGGTAATTTGCCGATATTCCTGAAAACCTTTTTACGCTCCCGTGTTTTTAAATAACATATTGGTCACCTTTTGTCCAATACTTTTATTGACGCTTAGGGTGTACCCCAAGGCTCAATTTTAAGTGTAACCCTTTTTAACTTGTATATAAGTAACATTTTACATTACCTCCCATATTCTGTTCATGGAACTCTGTATGTTGATGACCTGAAAATATCATGTGTCCAATATGCGATTAATTGAGAGACAATTACAAACTGCTGTAAATAAATTAGCTGCATGGTGTGCTGAAAATGGTCATACTCTTTCTCCTGGCAAGAGTAGTTGTGTCCACTTTTGCAGAAAGACAAGCTTGCATAATGATCCAGTGATTTGCATCCATAATACACCAATACCTGTGGTCAATGAGATAAAATTTCTTGGAGTGATATTCGATCGAAAATTAACTTTTCTTCCGCATGTTCTATAATTGTGGAGGAAATGTAATCGATCGCTTAATATCCTTAAGGTGTTATCAAATACATCTTGGGGTGCAGATCGCTCGTCACTCCTTCGGGTTTATCAATCACTGATTTTATCCCGCATTGACTACGGATATGTTGTGTATGGATCTGCTAGGTCTTCTGTCTTACGCAGACTGGACACCATCCATCACTCTGACCTGAGAATATGTTCTGGCGCATTTCGCACATAACCCGTCCAGAGTCTGTACGTGATTTGTCATCAATTGCCGTTAGACCTGCGACAAATGCAGCAGTCTCTCAATTACTATTATAAAATCATATTGACCTCTCATCATCCGCTACTCTCCATGATTCCTAATCCTGCTCTCAAAAGACTATATGATGCTCGTCCTATAAGCATCCCACCTTTCCTCACACGCCCCTCAGGGGGTTTACTTTCTTTTAGTAAACACGGGTGTCACAATCCCGAGGTACCCCAGTGATCTGTCCTCTTCTTTGTTTTCTTCTCTCCTCTCTCTTCTGCTTTTCTTCCTTTTCTCCCTCATTGTGGTTGCCTCTCATGAGGTTGAGGGCTCCCCTTGAGCAGCTTTAGCCACTCTGTTGCTATTAGCTACTCTTGGGGACTAAATCACCCACGTGTTTGCCGTGCGTGGAGACCTGTGTCCCTGGAAAGGAGGGTCCAGGTAATTTAGGCCAACGGAGACAATACATTGCTTTGGACTCTGCTTCAGGTAAACGGGAGATTTGTTGTGATCCTCAACACATCAATCGGCTTTATGGATCAAGTGAGCGGTCCATCTGCTGGATGAATCGTTAAGGGTGGAGGCCATCACAGGGATGTACTGTGAGCATATAGGACTTAGCTAGCACTGGTGCAGCTGGTCTGCATCCCCTTGTTGGACTCGAAGGTGGGTGGTGCGGTCAGGTCACGAAATTTTATACAAACTTTATGGAGAACAAAAATTTTTCCTTACTCCCTCGGGAGCATTTACTTGAGCATAGTAATGTTAAATTTTTTATTAAATCCAGAAAAGAGGGAAATTTTGAAAATATTTCCCCTTTTCTAATTCACAAAGGAATATCAGGTAAAGTAGGGGAAGTACGAAATATTAAAAAACTGTGATCTGGTGAACTACTTGTTGAGGTTGCATCAGCTACTCAATCATCTACCATCTCTAATATGAGACTTTTGGCTAACATTGAAGTGACCGTCGCGCCTCATCGGAACTTGAATTTTTCTCAGGGAGTGATCTCAGCAAGGGATTTGTTGAATACGCCTACGGAAGAGATCCTAGAAAATCTGTAGGATCAGAAGAACTGTGGCTTTAAGCGCATAACCTTCAGAAGAGATGGACAGTATATTGATACAAAACATCTTATTCTGATGTATGCCACGCCAAACCTTCCAGAAAAAATCAAAGTTTCATATATACATCTACCTGTAAGGCCGTATATTTCTAATCCCTTACGTTGCTTCCAGTGCCAACATTTCGGACATTCTAAAAATTCTTGTTGGGCCAAACTAACTTGCGCTCGTTGCGCAGTTGTTGGTTACGAGAGTAGAAACTGTACTACAAAGAAGGCGCGTGTCCTGCAAAGGTGACTACCCCTTCTACTCTTGAAATTGTCCAATATGGGTTCTGGAAAAGGAGATCACTACTTTAAAAATAACTAACAAAATTTCATATCCAGAGGCTCGACGTATTGTCACATCTCGCACGCCAAGGTCTGGAGTAAGCTATGCAATCGTAGATAAAAAAAAGTCACCCGATCCAGTAATATTCAAACGGATTCCTGCACAATTCTCCTTGTTAAATTACACCAAACATCTACTCAAAAGCCAAAACCTAAATTATCTCCAATTTCTAAAAAATCTCCTACATACAAAATAAAATCTGCAAAGGCTTACAAATTAAAATCTGTTAAAAAGGGTTCTTCTAGGCCCTCAATATCCACCCGCAAAGCCTTATTCCTAGAGGGTGATGCTGTATCTCTGCATCCCTCGGATGATGATATGTCGTTCGAGGAATCACAAGATGATGTCTCCCAGCTCCAAGAGAGGAGTTTTTAGAACTAAAGAATAACTTCCTTTTTTCTTGGAACTGCCATAGTTTACGCTCTCATTTAGACGATATCAAGTCCTTAACTTCAGCCATTAGCCCCGCATGTTTGGCACTTCAGGAAACTTTCCTGAAATCATCCAACAGTGTCTACATGCGTGGGTTTAATTGCTTTAGAAAAGACTGTGGTGACGATGGTGCAGTGTCTGGTGGAGTATGCATATTTACATATAAGGATTTTCCCAGCACTGTCCAACCATTAAATACTACTCTACAGGCTGTAGCAGTGAGAACTCACACAACTTGCTTGATAACAGTCTGTAGTTTATATTTGCAGTCGCTGGTGCAGCTGGTCTGGATCCCCTTGTTGGACTCGGTGGTGGGTGGTGCGGTCAGGTTCTGAAATTTTAATATTTTACATGGAAAATTCAAACTTTTCTTTTCTCCTACGGGAACAAATTTTGAACCAAACGGCAGCAAAATTTTACATTATTAAGAGGAAAGAGAACACTTTTGCGAATGTTTCTCCTTTTCTAATATCAAAAGGAATATCGGGATTAGTCGGAGAGGTTAAAAATATCCAAAAAATGTGCTCTGGTGATTTATTGGTGGAGGTTGCCTCAAATACCCAAGTAGCCATTATTGCAAAGATGCAATATTTAGCTAATTTGGAAGTGACAGTGTTGCCCCATAGTAATCTTAATTTCTCATGAGGCGTCATCTCAGCTAGGGATTTGTTGAATACGCCGACGGCGGAGGTTCTGGAAAATCTGTAGGACCAAAAGTTTTGTGGGGTTAAACGCATCACAGTCAGACGGGATGGTTGCATCATTGATACCAAAAATCTCATTCTGACTTTTGCGACCCCAGACCTTCCACAATATGTGAAAGCAGCTTATATGAATCTACCCGTCAGGCCATACATTCCAAACCCACTGAGACGTTTTCAATGCCAGCGTTTCGGACACTCGAAGAGCGCTTGCAGGGATAAACTCACCTGAGCTCGATGCGCGGTGGTTGACCATGATAGTTTGAAATGCAAAGCGAAGGAAAGGTGTGTCAACTGTCATGGTGACCACCCATCCTACTCTCGAAGTTGTCCACACTGGATACGAGAAAAAGAGATAGCCACGGTTAAGATTAATCAAAAGATGTCCTACCCTGAGGCAAGAAGAATTGTCACGTAACGAACTCCACAAGCTGGAGTTAGTTATGCAAACTCCGCCAAGAAAATCTGTAAATCCAGTGGCACACAAACAGATCCTGAGATAACCTCTCCATCACTACCCCAAAACCTGATTACCAAAATAAAAACCTCCACTTCAGATACTATAAAAATAAAAGCTCCAGTGGCAAAATCAAAAGCCACGAAGGCTCATAAATTAAAATCTTCAAAGGAGGGCCTTTGTAAGTCTCTTAATATTCTTACATGATACTGATAAATGGTTTTTGTTTCTTTACAAAACCCATCAACATCGTGACCCCCGATGTGTTGTTCGCCGTTACCGTTTAGGGCATGAAGGATACTGATGCTTTCATTTTTTGCAACAAAATCCAGCCACCGTATGCTATCACGACTGTAATTTCTCCGCTTCACATACCCTTGACATGGGACCATAGCTATAGTTTCAGGCTTGATATGATGTGCTCTAAAAACAGCCATGCAAGCAGACGCAATTGTCACGTAAGTGAAAGGGTCTACTCCTGCTACTAACATGAATTGCTGCCTGAAATCTAAGCAGCAGCGCCTGAGGATGTCAACATCAGATCTAAAAATTTTATTTTTTATTATAGTTAAGAAAAAACGATAAGAAAAGTCAAACCATAATTAATCAGTAAAAAATAGAAAAAAAAAATCTTACCTGCAATATTTTAGCATTTCATTTCTAAAGTCAAAAATGGAATTTTTTTGTTCTTCATACCATTCTAAGAACTTCTGTCTCAGCTCTATGGACATTGTTGATGGCGAATAATATTCTAGATCTGGATAGGGACCTATGTAATTTTGATTCTCTGGCCTATTAAACAAATGGGGAAAATAACCCTTTGACAGTTCCTCTAAACCAAATGTCTTGGGAAATTTGGATAAAGGCATTGGCAAAAAATTTAGCGAGTCTATAATCTTTATATTTAACGTGGAAAGATGTATAGACATTATTTTAGACCCGTTAGATATGACTTTTGGGCACTGACCTTGCTCAAGCATCCAACGAAGAACAAATTGCCCGTCAAACCCCTTCATGTTGTGAGCTACTGCAGTATGTCCTTTATGTTGCGGAGAGAAAAGAAAACTGCAAAATTCATGGATACAATTGTATCCTTTGAAGAGGAATTCTGTCCCGTCAATATATTGGGCAATGGCAAAGTTCACAATGCGTTCTCCAGTCGACTGGTCTGTTTCGAAGTCGAAAAAAATTAGTTTGTCGTTTGGTTTATTTGCCGCAACACTTTGCAAATAGCAATAATGCTCTTCTGAAACAAACTTCTTGCAGCTTATGCATTTGTTTTCTCCGCAGCGATGTAGATCCATTGGGCATACGCTTCTCAGGATTACACGACAGCACTCTGAGCATTGATATAACTGTAAAAATAAATTAAAATTGTAGAATAAATATTAAAATAGTGAATAATTTTCTAAGTTAATTTTTATAAGAAAAACAATTATTACTTTATCACATAGACCATTCCTTTTATGAGTTTCGAAACATAGTGCTGATTGTGTGTTTCTCTTGCAGTCTGGACAGCGCTTCATCTCTCCACGTACACATGTCGCACTTCTGCAAACATGACAAAGTGTTTCGCAATTTTGATTTTCTATGTGATCATAAGGTTTGAAGCACTCTTCACAAAAGAAATTTGCTCCAAAGAAACCTTTTGGAGATAAAACAACATCAAAATGGTTATCGTGGAGCCATAAATAAATTCTTTCATTTCCATTCTGACCTTTATATGAAACCTAAAAAGTATAAGCAAGAAAAAACATGCATTGCAGAAAAATTGTAAATGCGAGAAAATTTTTTTTAATTTAATATAAATAGGAAAAAAGCATATACCTGATTCATTTCTGATGTAGAGAAAACTATCACCTGAATTTTAAGATAATTTTCAAACAAAGCTATCTCATTATATCCACAAGGACCAAGAGGGACGCTTGCTTCTTCATGAAGAGCAATAGCTTTTCTTAAAAGAAGATTGCAATTCCTGTGGCGTAAGGTTTTTAGATCTGGATCTTTGCGCACTGTTGCAATAGCTAAAAGTATGGCTTTAGCGCAGCAAACACCCATTTCATCAGAGGGCACGCACTGAATCGATCTTTTTCTTAAGCGATCCACAGAAGGAATTACAACTCTTCGATTTGTTCCTCCTGATCCCACAGGTCTTTTAATCGTAATAACTTCAATACTGAAGCCTTCATCCAATCTAATTTCATCTTTCGACTGTAGGGTCTTCATAATTACAGCCAAAATCCTTTCAACAGTAACATCTGCTACCGATAGTAAGTGAGTGGAGATGGGTTTATCTAGTAAGTCAGAAAATATGAGCAATCGAATTAAATCTGTAGGCAATAAGTTTTGAATGATGCTTTGAAGAATGAAAAAAATCATTTTCCGCACAATATGAATAACATCCGTAAGTTTGGCTTTCCTAGCCTGTTTTGGAAGTCGATCAGGATCTACCATAACTTGGTATAGTATTTCCTCACTTTGGAATTTTTTATTTGGCCGCCGACTTTTCTCATAAATTCGAATTGCAGATTCCAACTATTAACAAAAGAAAAAATAATTAATTAATTATGCTAACAAAAATGCTTTTTCTTAAACGATACAAAATGGGTTTATTATTTTACACTGCCACTCTCTGCACTTTCCAGTTCAGTCCAGTACCCATCAGTAGATGATCCAGCACCCTCATTTACCTTGATTTATTAATGAAAAAACATTGTTATTTTCTATAGTTTTAAAAAAATTTTTATGTATGTATATATATTAAATTTAATTTATAAAAACTTGATTTGTCAATTTAAGGGTGAAACATACTGCTGTTCCAAGTCCCACTTGAAGCGGCAAATCTTCAAAAAATTGTGAAGCTTCCACAAATGCCTGAGAGCATTCACTAATAAGCTGTAATACACATAAAATAGTTATACACGTTAACAACAGTAAAAATATGAAAATATATTATCAATACAACTATTTTTTTTCACAATTACTTACTTCATCATCTTCATCGTTAAAATGAATATCATCATCTTCGAACAAAATCTGCATATACATAAAACAAATATATATAAAATCATAGCATGAAGCAATCCACCACGTGGTGAAGAAAAAATGCAGATAACTTAATAGATATGTGTATGTGAAAAAAAGTTAATAAATTAATAAATAACAAATTAATATGTAATTAAAATATAATAAAAGTAAAAAAAAATTACTTACTTCATTTCTTAATCGCTTATTGGAATCCATAATAATAACAGTATTCAAATACATACACAGCAAGGCTGATCACGATATACTATACAAGCAAAAGCGTGTTGCTTATTTAAATACATTGGTGTTGCCATTTCAAAAAAATAAAATGCTCAAATAAAAATATACAACTCAACTCATCTTGAATACCACGAGGTAAGCAATTGATTGACGCCGTTTAACCGGACATACTTCCATAAATAATTTTTAGAATCAGCAGGAACCCAACAACTCAACTCAACTTGAATGAGCAACCACGAGGCAAGCAATTGATTGACGCCGTTTACCCGGACACACTTCCATAAATAATTTTTAGAATCAGCAGGAACCCAACAACTCAACTCACCTCCATTCCCACGAGGCAAAACATTGACGCCGTTTACCCGGACACACCCCCTTTTGATTGACAGGTGCCACGCCCCCTTCTATTGTATTCGCCGTAAGCCTGCTATTACTACTGTTGTGTCCACTTTTGCAGAAAGACAAGCTTGCATAATGATCCAGTGATTTGCATCCATAATACACCAATACCTGTGGTCAATGAGGTAAAATTCCTTGAAGTGATATTCGACCGAAAATTAACTTTTCTTCCCCATGTTTTATACCAGCGGAAGAGGAGTCAGCGATCGCTTAATATCCTAAAGGTGTTATTACATACATCTTGGGGTGCCGATCGCACATCACTCCTTCGGGTTAATTAATCCCTAATTTTATCCCGCGTTGACTACGGATGTGCTGTGTATGGATCTGCAAGGTCTTCTTTCTTACGCAGATTGGATACTGTCCATCACTCTGTCTTGAGAATATGTTCAGGCGCATTCCGCACATCACCTGTCCAGAGTCTATATGCTATTTGTCAACAAATACCATTTGACCTGAGATGATTGCAGCAGTCTCTCAATTATTATGCAAAAATTAAGTCGACCTCTCATCATCCTCTATGCTCTATGGTTCTTAATGCCTCTTTAAAAAGACTTTATGATGCTCGTCCTATGAGCTTCCCACCTTTTCTCACACGTGCCAAATCTCATCTGAGGCTTTCTGACCTATGTGATGTTCAGTTTGAGACAGTTGAACCACTGGCTCATCCGACTTGGTATAACCCAACCATAAGCATTCTTAACACCTTTGATCAAGATAGAAAATCGTACACAACACCTATTGTCTTTCAACAGCTCTTTTATTCTCACCGCTCTCAGTATCAATTATACAAACCTGTATTCAAAGATGGTTCTAAATCAGCAGGACATGTTGGCTGTGGTATTTTTTTAATAATACATCTTATAGATACAGCCTACATTCGTCCTGCTCCATGTTCACTGCTGAAGCAACCCCTTTATACAACGCTCTTCAGCATGTGAATGCAGATAGCCATCGTCAATTTTGTGTGTATACTGACAGCATGAGTGTGCTGTAATTTTACTTGCCATCCTGTTGTGTCAAAGATTTTCAGAGCACTTGATTCCCTTGATGGCAAGGGATACGACATTGTATTTTGTTGGGTACCAAGTCACATGGGTTTTGATGGAAATGAGAGAGCGGATGCAGCTGCAAAGACTGCATCGGTCATATATCACCATCTGTTCCGCTCTCTGATGTGAAAAAAGGTGTAAAAAGATAAATTTATTCTCTTTATGAAGAATCATGGAGCATGCAGGTCACTAATAAATTGCACAGTATTTTCCCATACCTCATAACATTTCCAGTTTTATCATTACGAAGTGCGGATGTTCGCTTAACCCGCCTTCGTATTGGACACACACGTTTCACACACAGACACTTATTCTAAGTGAACTGAATCCATGGTGTGAAACGTGTGATGAACCATATACTGTCCATCATATTTTAATTTATATCCAGATTTTAACAACCAATGTTTACATTTTTTAGAACTGATTTTAAAACATTATTTGAATTGTTGGGGGAACCACCCCACATAAACTTATTTGCCTTTTTAAGGTCTATAGGCTTTTTAAATTTTATTTAACTTATAATTTATGTATACAGTTATAAAATTTATAGTTTCGCTTTATTTACTATTTTAAGATTATAGATTTTAATACCATTATATAGTAATTTTTTTGTCTTTTAACAAACATTTTATTGTTTTTTGGGTTTAAAAAATAATAAAATAAAATCTAAAATTTGGTGCAGCATGTCCTTTTTGGACCTTGCGCCATAAAACCCAACCAACCTCAGGAAATAGCTAACGTCCTTAGTGAAAGGTTTGCTAGTGTCTCAAGCACCAACTCTTACAAAAACTTCTTCCACATCCAGAAAGTAGTTCTCAAGTTCCGACTCTTATAGTTCTTTCTTTTTAAGGATTAAGAGTCGTGCTGAGCGAACAACAATTCCTTTCAACCGTTGGCAAGCCTTACCCTACAACTGCGAGTTTCGGATGTTAGAAATGAAGAAAGCTTTACAACAGGCCAATAATAACAGCCCAGAACCTGATGGAATTAGCTATCTGATGCTTCAACATTTAAGTCCAGATTCCCTATCAAACTTATTGCTTTTGTTCAATAGGAACTGGACTGATAAAGAGTTTCCATATCTTTGGAATGAACCAATAGTCATTCTGGTTCTAACGCCTGGTAAGGATCCTTCAGAACCTTCAAATTACAGACCTATAGCTTTAACGAGTTGCCTTTCTAAGACTCTCGAACGTATGGTCAACGCCCCATCTCATAAATGTCTTAGAAAAAATAAATGTATACATATTAATCAGAGTGAATTTCGTAAAGGAAGGTCCACTCTTGATAATATTACATATTTGGAGACCCAAATCCGCAACGCTTTTGTGCGGAGAAATAATTTGGTCTCCCTTTTCTTTGACATCGAGAAGGCATACGACTGTACATGGTGATATGGAATTCTCCGTACATTATATAATTTTGGCTTTAGGGGTAATCTCCCGATATACCTACAGAAATTCCTACGCTCCCGTACCTTTAACTTGCGTATTGGAGCCTCTACATCCAATACTTTTATTCTAGCCGAGGGTGTACCCCAAGGCTCTATTTTAAGTGCTACTATTTTTAATTTATACATTAGTCACATCCTTCGTCTTTTATCACCTTTAGTTAATGGCACTATGTATGTGGATGACCAGCAAATATCTTGCCAAGGATCGAACATGCGTTTAATTGAGAGACAACTACAAACAACTGTTAATAAAATAGCTGCATGGTGTGCAGAGAATGGCTTTACATTATCTCCTAGCATGAACTGCTGTGTCCAATATTGTAAGAAGACTAGCCTACACAATGATCGTATTATCCATCGGAACAACACTACAATACCCGTGGACAATGAGATCAAATTTCTTGGTGTTTTATTTGACCAAAAATTGACCTTTCTTCCGCATGTTTTACATTCGCGGAAGAAGTGTGAGCGATCGCTTAATATCCTCATTGTACTTTCAAATACATCTTTGGGTGCTGATCGCTTGTCACTCCTTCGACTCTATCAAGCACTCATTTTATCTCGTATTGACTACGGAAGTGTTATGTATGGATCTGCAAGGTCTTCAGTTTTACGCAGATTGGACACTGCGCATCACTATGCTTTGAGAATATGTTCAGGCGCAATCCGCACATCACCCGTCCAGAGTCTTTATGCCATTTGTCAACAATTGCCTTTAGACCTGAGACGAATGCAGCTGTCTCTCAATTACTACGCTAAGGTTATATCTGGTAGACAACATCCTTTACGTTCCTTGGATTTTACTCCTGCATTGAAGAGATTGTATGATGCTCACTCGCATAACATCGAACCTTTTCTCACTCGTATTAAAAGTCATCGTTTCTTGACAGACCTATGTGGGGTCCGTTTTATTGAAACAGATTTACTTTTACATCCACCTTGGTTTGATACACATATATCTATTATTAATAACCTATCTCAGTTTCGGAAATCGGACACAACTGCTATGATTTTTCATCAGCTTTTTTGTTCACATCGCTGTCAGTATCCTTCTTATACGCCTGTATTCACGGATGGATCAAAAATTGCAGGACATGTTGAGTGAGAAATATGAAATCACCACTAGAGGGCGAATACAAAAAAAATAGAGTTGATGTACGTCGACCGAGAGAGTCGGTCATAGAATGGAGAAGAGCGATATTTAATAAATTTGTTATTTGTTACAGAATTGCAGTCTTTTTTTTTAAAACGTCCTGACGTGGTTACGTGTAGAAGTAATTCTAATGAGAAATTAGTTAAATTAATACACGTAGCTTACAGTTGGTTGTGGCATTTTCTTCAATAATAGGAGTTACGGCTACAACCTCCACATGTCCTGCTCCATCTTTACTGCTGAAGCTACGGCAATTCATCAAGCGCTTCAGCTCGGGAATGCAGAAATTTACAATAAAATTTGCGTTTACACTGACAGCTTGAGTATTATAGAAGCGTTGAAAAATTCGAACACAAATAAACATCCTGTTGTGTCCAAAATTTTCCAAACTGTTGATCCCTTGCTGGCAAGGGATATGATATTAATTTCTGTTGGATCCGAAGTCACGTAGGTATGGAGGGCAATGATAAGGCTGATGCAGCTGCTAAATCTGCATCGGCTATGTATTATCCATCTGTCCCTCTTACTGATGTGAGAAAGGTTTGTTTTTTCTAACTAACTTAACTTTGTTTAACTGTTTTAACTTTGTGTTTTCTCTATGGCAGGTGTACTGGAATATGCAGGTCTCCAACAAATTACGTGCGATATTTCCATACGTCATCCCTTCATTAGTTTTACCGTTACGAAGTGCTAATGTTCGTTTAACTCGCCTTCGTATCGGACACACACGTTTCATGCACAGACATTTCTTTTTAAGTGAATTAAATCCTTGGTGTGAAACGTGTGATGAACCAAATACTGTGTATCATATTTTAATTTCATGTCCTAATTTTAACCTTTACCGTTTTAAATATTTTGGAACAGACCTTTTAACCATGTATGATTTAGTGGGGGAGTCAACCCACCGAAACATTTTTTCCTTTTTAAAGGAAATCGATTTCCTTAATTTTTAAATTTTATGAATTTTATTTTACTTTCATATACTTATGCTTTTTTTGGATTTTAAAATAAGTATGTACATTAATTTTTTGTGTTTTAAATTTTTAAAGTTGAGTTTGGGTTTTGTCTATAATTTATCAATTTTCTTCAAAACTTAATTTTTGGCGCTGCTTGTTCTCTTTGGAGCTTGCGCCACAAAACCCAACCAACCAACCAGAGGGGCACTAAGAAAAAAGTATTCTCAGAAAGCAACTTATGTAGTCAATAATAAAATGATTTATTATAGCCTTTGCTTAGATTGAATGGAGATTTATAACTTTAATTCATTTACTCATAATACTTTAATTCATTTTTTATCCATTTCATTCAAAAATTAAAAATAAAAGCAAAAAATTTCATAATCAAAATTGATAATATTTTTTTTAAATAAATTTAACATCTTAGAAGTAAACTCAAAATTACAGAAGATTCCAAAGCCATGGAAAAAATGAATCAACTTCCAGGAGTTGTATGAGCTCCAAAATATAAAGCTAGTTTTAGTATGGTATTATTATATAAAACAAGATTATTCACAACTTTTGATTGCAACTTCTTATAAACAACCATAAATTGCTTTCTAAATAAAATTCAGACAAAACTACATACCCGTGTAGTACACTGGCCAAAACTTGGTTCTTCTCTTTTAACTTTCTTTTTTTTAGCCTTTTGACATGTCTTTGAGTGCTCTTCTCAGTGTTTCTTTTGACAGACTTCCCTGCAGTAATCTGTTTGCCAGGCATTATTGAAACAACATGTAAAAGATGCCTCTCAAAAGCATATTGTACACTAAATGAAATCAATGAACATGATTTATTTATGACATAAAAATTAGTGGACATGCTACTACTAATTTCTTTAATTTACAGAATTAAAAAGAAACTACAATTTCATAAGTAGATTCAATAATTTTGCATATCTTTTATGAGACCACTACATAAAAAAAATGTATTACATTACAATACTTGAAATAATTCAAAACTGAAAAATAGAAAATCGATTTTAAAAAGTGCCTTTTTTTCCAAAAGCTAAAAAGTCATTAAAAATAATGTATTTCTGTTTTAGATAACAGAATTGTAAATTTATTTTTATTGAACTCTTTTTACAATTTATTTGTAACTTTACTTGCAGAATCATTTAATATTTGTCAGGTAGAAAAAAGTTTAAACATAACATTTAATTTATGTAGCATGTTTAGCTAGAAGTTTGAAGTTAAATAGTTTACATCTATATTTGTGAATTTTTATAACATACTTACTAATCTTAAAAACTCTTGCATAATACTGTGGTGGATAAGAGGATGAAAGGAAACACAAGAAATTATTCCTATAAAATTGAATTGTATAGCGCCCCCTGTCTCAGCAACACCTATGACGTCATCAACAAGGAAGTCAGTCCCTCTCCAGCAACCATAGGAATGAGACATATATTAATATGACTCTTATGTTAACCCTTTTCCCTTTATGTTTAGATTTCATTTTGTTTTATTTGTAGTATATAGATCTGTGTTGTGCTCAAGTTGTATAGTATATTAAATGGTAATAAATTACTTTTGAGCTATTTAAGGAATTTATTTCTTTTTCCTATTCAACCAGATAAATGCTACAATTGTATATAAAATTTCAATTAAGCATTATTAAAACAATATTTTTTCATTTATTTTTAATGTTGGGTGTAATTAAATATTTAATATTTTTATTTTATATATATTAATGGGTTCAAATTAAATGCAGTCTAGTTTAAATACTTATAGTATACATTCCACGTTTCATAAAAAAAAAAGACAAAGAAATCACTAACAGGAAATATTACTAAGTTTTATTTGAAATTGAGGTTCATACTGATTTTTAACCATAACTTTTAGCCAAATATACATATATTTTCAATTACATTTAAAAACGTTATTTCTTTTAGATTTAAATTAAATTAAAAATTAATGATTGTCTTAAAATCATTCAATGAGTTTACATGTACAATAGAAACAATTTTGATTCACATTCAAAATCTTTAAATATTATAAATAATCTATATTTAGTTTTTCATATCTCTATTGCATAGTTCTTTTCCATAATTTTGAACTCATAGAATGTCTAAAAACAATTTCAATTAAAATATGAATATTTAAGCAAAACTGAGGAGAAAATTGAAAATAAATACAATTGTCACTTAGTCAATGTTTCAACTTACATTATTTCTCTCATCTAATCATTACTATCAACAAAGAAAATATAACTAATTTTTTTTAATTTTTTAATAAAAAAATAATTTAAAACATTTAATTGTTTTTTTAACGATTGACAAAAATAACTTTGAAAACAAAAATATAATAACATGTGACTAAATTCTTATAAAACAAAAATATATTTAAAATTGACATACAAAAGCATAAAATTTAGCTCTATTAATGGCATCCTCATAATTTCCATATACTTGGTTCATGTGATCACTGTCTATATCCGTTTGATCCGCAACACTTTTATATACTACTTTACTTTTAGCTTCTCGTTTTACAGATTTTCTCTTGCCAGAGCTCCTCGAATTTTTTCTCTTCATCTGCAACATTAATAAAAAACATTAATATACATACATTCCTTATTTTAAATTAACTATACAATTTAATATTAAAATTTTTCTCTCTAAATAAATTATTCACAATTAAACACCATTAAAAAAAAGTAGAAAAAGATAAATATAAGCTGTCTATTAAACTTGAAACAAAATTTGCGATTATATATTCTATTGCTTTGAACAACATTTCAAATATAAAGTAATGAATAACATTACTACATGAGAAAGAATTATCAGTAAAATTATGGTACCTAATATGCTTAACTGAAAAATTATTTTAAAATAGAAATATAAATTATAAGTATGGAATATTACATATATATACATCATTTTGAATGCAGAAATTGCTGGAATTTATACTTAAAACAAGTTTAATATTGGGAGAACACTTGCTAATTTCTTAGCAAAACTGATTTCTGAGTCTAGTTGGTTGGGATTTTTGATGCAAAGTCCAAATAAGAACAAACAACACGAAAGTTCAATATTTTTTGTGGGAACTTGAGTAACTTTTATAAACTATTAAAAAATTGAAAAAATTTAAAAGTCATAAAGAATGCAATGTAGATGTTCAGCCAGCAAATCTTGATTTGTTAAAAGGACAAAAATGATGATTATTAAAGTTAGAATACGAAATTAAAATGGAAAAAACTGTATATGGTTCATCACATTTTTCACACCAAGGATTCAGATCACTTAAAAGTAAATGTGTTTATGTGTGTATCCAATGCAAAGACAAATTAATGTAACACCTGCACTTTGTAGCAATGAAAGTGGAAATGGAATGACGGATGGAGCTATTGTATTAGATAGCTTAATCCACGATTCCTGCCTAAGGAAATGAATATTTTCAAATACTTTCTTACATCAGAAAATGGAACAGAAAGCTGAGGAGGAGTTGATACAAACTTAGCTCCATCAGCCTTCTCATTACAATCAAGACGACCTACATGATTTGGGAACCAACAAAACAAAAATATCATATCCCTTACAAGTAAGATGTATGAAAAATCTGACACTACATGATGACATTTAATATTAATATTTTACAGTTTTTAAAACATTTAAGCTATCAGTATGCATACAAAACATATGAGTATTCTTTGTACCATATGCTGAAAAGTAAATAATAATACTGTTGCTTCACCAGTGAAGATGGGGTAGAACGTATAGAGAGGCAGTAACTGAGAGTAACATTTTTTAACATGATTTTGAGCCATTTGTAAATATAGGTATGTACAAATTATACTGACAGTGATAAGAAGCATGAAGCTGGTGAAAATCTGTAGGTGTTGTGACCTAATTTTTTGTGAATAATTCCTTGCAGCAAGCTTATTAACTGCTGTTTGCAATTGTCTCTCAATAAAATTCATATTTCATCCCTGACAAGATATTTGCAAGTCCTGAACAATATATCAAAAACAGTAGGTGGCAGCTAATGAAGATTGTTACTGATGTAAAAGTTAAAAATGATGAAACTTAGAATTGAACAATGAAGAATATGCTCAGTTTGGATAAAAGGAATTGGACCAAACTGGTCCAATACAAATTTTAAAAACTGTGGAGCATAGAAAATTCTTAAAAAACAAAGGGATTACTTTGAAAACCTAAATCCACTAATGTGTGGAGAATTCAATACCACGAGGTATGATTGTAAGCCTTCTCTATGTTAAAGAAAATGGAAACCACATGATTTTTTCTTACAAAAGCACATTGTGTACTTGGGTTTCAAAATATTTAATGTAAAAGGTGGATTTTATTTGCAAAAGCCACTCTGACATTTATTTTTTCCAAGATGTATGAGACAAGCATTGATCATACATTTGAGTGCTACTTATTACAGCTATTATTCAATAAATCTTTACAAGGTTTTAGATCTCACACTCATTATAGCTTCCCAACATAAAGATGAAAATGTTATTTTCAGTCCAGTCCTATGTAACAAATAAAGTAAATTCAATAAGGAGTCTGAACTTAAAATATTGAAGCATTAGATAGCTGATTCCGTCAGGGGTGATATTATTGGCCTGCTGTAATACCTTCCTTATATCCAACATTGGAACTTCACAGGTGTAAGGCAAACTTTGTCTATGGTGGAAACAAATTAGTATTGGCTCAGCCTAATTTTTTGTCTTTAAAAATAAAACCATAAGCATCACGCTGGAAAAACCAAAACCCTTAAAAAAAGAGTATACAGTAGTTTCAATTTTTCAAATAGGAATGGAAACTTGCTTATAAATTCCATTTAATACTTTCATTTTTCTCCTCAAATGATTACTGGATATTAAAGATATAATAGAAGTGATGTAACAAGACCAAGATTCCTTCTCACTTTGATGATGAGCTCTAGGAGCTAAAGCTTTTGCTTTCTTAAAGGTAATAAGATTCTCCGTTTTGTGTGCAAGGGGTGTATCTCCAAAATATTCCCCACAACTTGATATATTTTTTTCATTCATTTTTAACCAAAGTTTGCAACATCTATGTGGCAGAGAAGAACATTTTGGAATTGCAATATCAGCTGCACTTACAATTATTCATATGACTTTCCAAGTACAGCTTCTTCAATGGTCTCTATCATTTTATTATTAGTAACTGCCACTTGTACAAATAATTTCCAATTTGCCCAACTGTACACGTAAGCAGTTAGACATTGATATACATTCCAGTCAAGGAGATGACAAGGGTATTTAATATTACAATAAAAAATGTATTATTATTTTTTTCTTATTCATATTAAAAACAATCTAAAATGTAAATAAATTCCATTTTCATTCTTGTCTCAACAAAGAAATTTTCTTACCTTTTACATGAGATTTATTTGAACGTTGTTAATATTTCCTTTGCTATGAAAGCATTTTATAATTTGTTTTTAATCTTTATTTCATATGATTATTAAAATTTTGCTAAATTTAAAACTTAGGTAAGATCTACATTTACTAAATACATTAGATTTGTTTCTTAAAAAAACTTATATGCTTCCAAAAGTACCAGATGCAAACGAATGCATTTTAGTATTTATAATATATCAGTTGGAGAACACTAATTAATAACAGCAATAAGATTAATTCATAACAGCAATAAGCAAAGTTAAGAGCTAGTAGAAAAATCATATAAAATCCTTCACTTTTAGTAAAACAAACATTCCTTTTCCAAAATTTTTTACACTATTATATCTTATTAATACCAGTCTAGAACCTGTCAGAATCAGCTAACAAATGCTTCGACATTTAAGTCCAGATTCCCTATTGAACCTTAGAAAAAGAATTTCTGAAAAATCTAGGTGTATTTTATTCTGTTATAAGAGCCAATGGGTGAAGCCGATGAGAATAATGTTCTTCAGTTTTTAATTAGTTGAAAGGATATGGATACAATCATTATCTTTTCATCATCGACCATGTAATGGATTATGGCTCATCAAATTTAAGCTTCACTGGTCATGTGCTTATAGTTGGCTAATATTCCACTGTCTTCAAAATTACTTCTACCATATTTATTATTACTGCATTTGTTCAATAGAATCTGGACTGAAAATGAATTTCCATCACTCTGGAGAGAAGCAATAGTAATTCCGGTCCTTACGCCTGGTAGGGATCCTTCACAATCCTCAAATTATCGGCCAATAGCTTTGACGAGGTGACTTTGTAAGACTCTCGAACGTATGGTCAACGCCCGTCTTGTGCATGTCTTAGAAAAAAAAATAAATGTATACATATTAATCAGAGTGGATTTCGTAAAGGAAGATCCACTCTTGATAATATTACATATTTGGAGACCCAAATTCGCAACACATTTGTGTGGAGAAATCATCTGGTCTCCATTTTCTTTGACATCGAGAAGGCATATGACCGTGGGTGGCGATATGGAATTCTCTGTACATTATATGATTTTGGCTTTCGGGGTAATCTTCCGATATTCCTTCAGAATGTTTTACGCTCCCGAGTTTTTAAAGTTCGTATTAGTCACCTTTTGTTCAATAATTTTAATCAAGCCGAGGGTGTTCCCCAAGGCTCAATTTTAAGTGTAACAATTTTTAATTTATTCATCAGTAACATTCTTCATTTTTTATCACCATCTGTTTATGACACAATGTATGTAGATGACCTGCAAATTTCTTGCCAAGGTTCGAACATGCGTTTAATTGAGAGACAGCTACAGACATCTGTAAATAAAATAGCTGCATGTTGTGGAGAGAATGGCTTTACATTATCTCCTAGCAAGAGCGTTTGTGTCCATTTCTGCAAGAAGACCAGCATTAATAATGATCCTGTTATCAAACTGAACAAGACTCCAACACCTCTAGTCAACCAAAATTAAATTAATTAAATTTCTTGGTGTGATATTTGACCGAAAGATGACCTTTCTTCCGCATGTGTTACATCTTCGGAAGGAGTGTGAGCGATCACTTAATATCCTCAAATTATTATCAAATACATCTTGGGGTGCTGATCGCTTGTCACTGCTTCGTGTCTATCAATCAATCATTTTGTCTCGTATTGACTACGGATGTGTTGTCTATGGATCTGCTAGGTCTTCTGTCTCACGCAGATTGGATACTGTGCATCACTCTGCTTTGGGAATATGTTCAGGCGCATTCCGCACATCACCCATCCAGAGTCTTTATGCCATTTGTAAACAATTGCCTTTAGAATTTGAGACGAATGCTGCTGTCTCTCAATTACTATGCTAAGGTCATGTCATACAACATCCTATCCGTTCCTTGGCCATTTCTCCTGCATTAGAGAGATTATATGATGCTCGTCCATACAGCACCCAACCCTTTCTCACTCGAACTAAAGCTCATCTGTTTCTAACAGACCTATATGATGTCATTTTTTCTAAAACGGACTTACATTCACACCCACCCTGGTATGATCTACAGATAAACATTATTAATCCATTTGCTCAATTTACAAAACCGGACACAATCTCAACAGTTTTTCAACAGCTTTACCTTGCCCATCGCTGTCAGTATTCATTATACACTCCTGTATTCACGGAGGGATCAAAAACTGCAGGACATGTTGGCTGTGGCATATTTTATGCTAATACTAGTTATGGTTACAGCCTCCATACGTCCTGCTCTGTCTTTACCACTGTAGCGACGGCTATCCATCAAGCCCTTCAGCTAGTGAATACCGAGTAGTTTAATAAAATCTGCATGTATACTGACAGTTTGAGTGTTTTAGAAGCGTTGAAAAAATATAATAATTATCATCCAGTTGTGTCCAAAACTTTCGAAGCATTGGATTCGCTTGCTGGCGAGGGTTATGACACCATTTTCTGTTGGATCCCAGGTCATGTAGGTCTAGAGGGAAATGAAAAGGCAGATGCAGCTACTAAAACTGCATCGTCTGTACTCTATTCATCTGTACCTCTTTTCGATGTGAGAAGGGTTGTAAAATTATTTGATAATATAAATTATTTAATGATATTAATGACGATAAGGCTTCGGCAACTGTGTTGTTTGATCCAGAAAGGTGTTGAATGTCAGTGCTAAATTGAGCGATAAAATTCATATGCCAAATTTGTCAAGGAGATGCAGAATTTTTATTAAACAAAAATGTAAGTGGACGATGATCAGTAAATATAGAAAAGGTTTATTCCTCAAGGTCGTGGTGAAAATATTTTACAACAGAATAGATTGCCAATAATTATCTATCATTGTACTTGGTCTCAGCTGGCGTCAGTTTCCTGGAGTAAAACGCTAAAGGTTGTAAACCATTGGTACTTTGAGAATGCAATACTGCTCCTATGGCGATATCGGAAGCAGCTACTTTTAATGATAGCAGCTGATCAGGGGAACGGAAACCAAGGGTGACTGCATTCATTAAATCGCTTTTGCATTTTTCAAAAGCGGCAGTTGTTTCATCTGTCCAAAGAAAAAGTCGTTTGTCATTCTTTTTAGAGTTTTTTAGAAGTGAATGAAGTGGGGCTTGAGTAGCTGCGTCCTTAGGCAAGAAACAACGATAAATATTTAGTATAGCTAAAAATCTTTTAAGATCAGACAGTGTTTCAGGCTTAGGGAAGTTAGAAATTATTGCTGACTTTTCGGGAAGAGGACTTACGCCAGAGGGTGTTATTAAGCAACCAAGAAATGAGACTGATGTTTTTCCAAGAACACATTTAGAGGGGTTCAATTTTAATCTGTATTCGCGGAGTTTATCAAAAATGATGTGAAGGTGTTTAACATGTTCGCCTTCGGTTGCCGATGCTATAAGGAGATCATCGAAGTAGGAAAAGCAAAAATCCAATCCGTAAAGCACTTGATGTATGAATCTTCGGAAAGTTTGACCGGCGTTACGAAGTTCAAATGGCATTTTAAGGTATTCGAACAAACCGAATGGGGTGGTTACAGCAGTTTTCGGTACGTCCTCAGGATTGACGGGAATCTGGTGATGCGTTCTTTCCATGTCGAGGGTAGAAAAAATATTTTTGCCGAAAAAAACCTGTGTACAATCCTCAATATGGGGTACAGGATACCTGTCAGGAGTTGTCACAGCGTTCAAGCGAAGATAGTCTCCACAAGGGCGCCAATCACAGTTATATTTGCGGACCATGTGGAGGGGACTGGCCCAAGGGCTTTTGGACGGTCGAGTAATTCCCTGAGACATTAGGAATTCGAACTCTGAGCTACGCTGCTTTGAGTAATTCTGGGGCCAAACTGCGTGGTCTGGAAAATACAGGGGATCCCTTAGTTTCAATATGACGGAAAATTTCATAGGTTTTAAGGTCATCTGTTACTAAAGAAGGGTTTTTAAGCTCAGGATACTCAGAGAGTAATTTTTCAAATTTGGAATTGCTGATAAGTACGGTTATGTTGGAATCTAGAGAAAAATTGTTGAAAGATATGCCGTTTGACGAGAGAGACGTCCGAGAGTCGATCAGACGGTTATTTTTGACATCGACAAGTAACTCAAAATGTTCAAGAAAATCAACACCTATACTTGGTTGGCTTACGTCAGCAATGACAAATAACCACGAAAATTTTTGGCGGAGATTTAAATCAATAATGAGGTGTTTGTTGCTAAAAGTAAAAATTTTAGTGCCATTTGCTGAATATAAAGCTAAATTTTTAGAGGGTGTGGTTTTTGGAGCATATTTTTTAGGCAAAACAGATATATCGGCTCCTGTGTCAATTAGAAAATTTAATTTTGAAGACGGGTTGACCAGAAGAATAACGATTTACTTGGTGGTCGTTAGATTGGCCAGTGAGCGATCACCCGTTTAGTTTCCCGACTGAGGAAAAGAACATGGAGCTTGGCACTTTCGCGCTTGATCGCTAAAATTGACATGGTAAAAACAGAGTTCATTTGTACGTTCCTTGTAGTGACTGAAGTTAGTACGAGAGCGGGAACTATCGCGAGATCTGCTGCGTTGAAATGATCGGCGGAAATTACGCCTAGGACTACGGAAACTGCGTTCCAGGGCGGTGCTTAATTCCTTAACTTGTTGAGTTAACTGCGCTACCTGGAATTCCAAGCGAGCCACGACAGAATCAGAAGAGCTAGGGGCGATGGAATTTACATACGAAGGGATAGCTAGATCATTTATTTTGTCAGCAACTGCGGCTATTTTATTCAAATCATCCTCACTGACTGCGGTTAAAACAGTCTGCGTGTTATATGGCAGCCTCGTGGTCATAACGAGCGTAAAAGCGCTTCACCTACGGTATCTCCAGCTAACGAACGCATGCAATTTAGTAATTGTGAGGGTCTTTGGTCACCGAGTTCTACTCCCTGCAATAAGGTTCGAGTTCTAGATGCTTCACTTTCGGAATGAACAGAAATTAGACGTTTTTTTAAGGCATCGTATTTTTCGGTAGTAGGTGGTTTCTCTAAAATGTCGTGTACCGAATTTAGTATATCGGGATTTAAGAAGGAGACAACATGATTGAATTTTGTTAGATTGGATGTTATATTCGCCAGGAAAAACTGGGATTCCAACCTAATAAACCACAGGGAAGGGTTAGTTTTCCAGAAAGGTGGTATTTTTAGCGAAAAGTGTGCAACCTGCGAAGGTGTGTTTTCGGAGGGAGTATTTTGAGTAACGGAAAAATCATCACATAAAGGCATGGTCAAAATTTAACAGAAAAATAGTTACAAAGTATACAAATCAATAATAGGGAAGTGCGTATAGTTTCGAATACCAAGATATATAAATGAAATACTATAAACACAAAAAATATTAGTTATGAAATATAAAAGAAATAATGAATATTTATATAATACAATATAGTAAATCAAATAATAAAACTCAACACGATGTGAAAGGATTGATAAAATTGTGGAGTTGTTAACGGAATGTAGCTCATGGGGGGGGGGGAATAAGTGCAAATAATAATTTAACTGAAAAACTTTGTGTTAAAATATATACACAATTTTTCCAAGAAACTGACCCCAGTGAAAAACCAAAAAGCACATAACGCTAGGCTTAAGAAAATTATAGAAAGATCCTACCTGCATCCTAGAAGTTATAGATCATTACCATTTAGCACTGACATTTCGTATGCGATCTCGTGGAACTGTAGCTGTTAATCAAAAGGAATGCAAGCGTCGAAGTTATAAAAATTCCACGTGGCGCTGGAGTTACTTCCAAATCCAAGTATGCGTCTTCACATTTTGGTCACCAGATATAGTGTGCAGGTTAATCGTTTTTTAAATAAGAGAAGCGCTCACCATGTATTGAAACTTAACTAAATTTTATTGCTAAATTAAAGAAATGCCAAAACTTGCAAATACAACATCTCAGAGAGAAGTGGTTTCTGAGCTCATTCGTTCACATCGTCGGGGGATGGTTGGTTGGTTGGTTTGGGTTTTGCGGCGCAAGGTTCAATAAGGACAAGCTACGCCAAAAAATTAAATTTAAAGAAAACCTTAATAAAAAAAAACACACACTCAATTTTAAAAAGTCAAAAAACAAAAATTAGTGTATATAATTGCATTAAAATCTAATTGTGTATAATTAAAAATGGAAGTAAAAAGAAAATTCATAAAATTTATGTTATAAAATTTAAATAAAATGAAGAAATCCAATCGCCTTTAAAAAGGCAAAAAGATTTCTTTGCGGTGGCTCCACCACTAAATCATACATTGCTAAAATATCTGTACGAAAAAATATAAAACGGTAAACGTTAAAATCTGGACATCAAATTAAAATATGAAAAGCAGTAAATGGTTCATCACAAGTTTGACACCATGGATTTAATTTACTCAGAAATAGATATCTATGGGTGAAACGTGTGTGTCCAATACGAAGGTGAGTTCATCTAACGTCTACACTTCGCTGCGGTAAAACAGATAATGAGATGACGAATGAGAAAATAGAATGTAATTTATTGACAACCTGCATATTCCATGATTCCTGCCAAAAAGAATAAATTAATGAATTTACACCTCTTCTCACATCAGAGAGCGGAACTAATGGTAAAATTTGACCTGATGCAGACTATGCAGCTGCATCCGATCTCATTCCCATCAAGAACTGCGTGACTTGATACCCAACAAAATAAAATTTTGTAACCCTTGCCAGCAAAGGATTCCATTACTCTGAAAAGTTTTGACACAACAGGATGACAGTTAAAACTATTGCCTCTCAAAGCTTCCAAAACACTCATGCTTTCAGTATATATACAAAATTGACGGTAGTCATCTGTATTCACCTGCTGAAGAGCATAATATAATGCTGTTGCTTCAGCAGTGAAGATGGAGCAGGACGAATGTAGGCTGTAACTGAAAAATGCATCATTCATGATAATTGCACAGCCCACATGTCCTGCTGATTTAGATCAATCTGTGAATACAGTAAGAGTCCAATCTGCCCGACTGTACGCGTAAGTAGGTAGGCGATGTCGCACACTACTACCTCCAGTCTGGGAGATGCCGAGCGGGAAATGATCGCTGTTATGCAGATCATTTCCTACTGTTAAAATTAACAATGGCAGAAGTGAGGGTGAACAAATGGCGAGATCGAGAGAATGAAATGTTCTTGTGGGTATGTGGAAATATGTCTTCTTGTCGGTATTGATCAGACAGAGAGAATTATCAAAAATAAATTGCTCTATCTGACGCTCCCTCAGGGGGTTTATTTTCTTTAAGTAAACACGGGTGCCATAACTTTGAGGTACCCCAGTGATCTGTCCTCTTCTCTTTCTTTTCTTCTCTCCTCTACTCTTCTTCTTTTCCTTCCTTTTCTCCCTCGTTGTGGTTGCCTCTTACGAGGTTGAGCCCTCAGGGGGTTTACTTCCTTTAAGTAAACACGGGTGTCACAATCCCGAGGTACCCCAGTGATCTGTCCTGTTCTTTATTTTCTTCTTTTTCCCCTTCTGCTTTTTCTTCCTTTTCTACCTCATTGTGGTTGCCTCTTACGAGGTTGAGGGCTCCCCTTGAGTAGCTGCTATTAGCTACTCTTGGGGACTAAATCACCCACGTGTTTGCCATGCGTGGAGACCCGTGTCCTTGGAAATGAGGGTCCTTGTAATTGATGTCCTTAGAGACCAACACATTACTTTGGCCTCTGCTTCAGGTAAAAAGGAAGTGTGCTGTGGTCCTCAGCACATCAATCGGCTTTATGGATCAAGCGATCGGTACATCTGCTGCCATCACAGCGGAGGCCATCACAGGGATGTACTGTGAGCGTAGAGGACTGGTGCAGCTAATCTGCATTCCCTTGTTGGACTCGGTAGTTGGTGGTGCGGTCAGGTCCCGAAATTTTATTTCAATTTAAATGGAGAACAAAAATTTTTCTTTTCTCCCTCGGGAGCAACTTGTTGATAACAAAAGTACTAAATTTTATGTCATTAAAAGAAAGGAGGGTACTTTTGAAAATGTGTCCCCCTTTCTCATACAAAAGGAAATATCGGGCTTAAACGGAGAAGTCAAAGATATCCGTAAACTGCGATCAGGTGACTTTTGGTAGAGGCTGCTAACTCTAACAAGCAGCAATGCTTTATAAAATGCGGATGTTAGCAAATATTGAGGTGACTGTTACGCCTCACAACAACTTAAATTTTTCTCAAGGGATTTGTTGAATTCGCCTACAGATGAGATACTCGAAAATTTACAGAGTCAAAAGGTCTGTACCGTTAAACGCATTACAGTCAGAAGAGATGGGAAGTTTATTAATACTAAACATCTCATTCTGACTTTTGCGACCCCAGACCTCCCTGACAATGTTAAAGCTGCATATTTAAATCTCCCTGTCCGGCTCTATATACCAAATACCTTGAGATGTTTTCAGTGCCAACGTTTTGGGCACTCAAGAAATACTTGCAGGGGCAAACTGACTTGCGCTAACTGCGCAGCAGTTGGCCACGATAAGTCGACCTGCACAGCGAAGGAGGCATGTGTTAATGGTAATCATCCCTCCTGTTCTCGAAATTGTCCTCAATGGTTACAAGAAAAAGAAATTACAACCTACACTACTGGCCATTAAAATTGCTACAACCAAAAGGCGACATGCTACAGACGTGAAATTTATACGAAAGGAAGAAGGTGATGTGATATGCAAATGATTAGCTTTTCAGCGCATTCAGACAAAGCAGGCGCCAGTAGCGACACCTACATTGTGTTTAAATGAGGAAATTGTTCAGCCAGTTCCTCATACACAAATGGCATTTGAACGTTGTTGCCTGGTGAAAAGTTGTTGTGATGCCTCGTGTAAGAAGGAGAAATGCGTACCAGCACGTTTCTGACTTTGATAAACGTCGAATTGTAGAGTACCGGGATTGCAGTTTATCTTATCGCAGTATTGCTGCTCGCGTCGGTCGAGATCCAATAACTGTTAGCAGAATATGGAATCGATGGGCTAAAGACGGTAATACGAAACGCCATGCGGGATCTCAACGGCCACCTATCACAAGCAGCCGAGAAGACAGGCATATTATCCGCATGGCCATAATGGATCGTGCAACCACGTTACGAGCCGTGAGTTAAGAAATGGAGTCGTTTGGAAGACAACAAGTGTCTGCACGAACAGTTCAACGACGTTTGCAGCAGCATGGACTCTCTGCTCGGAGACCATGGCTGCGGCTTCCCTTGACGCGGCGTCATAGACAAGAGCACCTTCAATGGTGTTATCGACGACGAACCTGGGCGCACGAATGGGGAGACGTCATCTTTTCAGATGAATCCAGGTTCTGTGTACAGCATCATGATGGTCACATCCGTGTTTGGCGGCATCGTGGTGAATCCACACTGGCAGAGTGCATTCGTTATCGTCATACTGGCCCATCACCTGGCGTGATGGTATGGGGTGCCATTGGATACACGTCTCGGTCATCTCTTGTTCGCATTGACGGTGCTTTGAACAGTGCACGTTACATTTCTGGTGTGTTACCACCCGTGGCTCTACCCTTTATTCGAGACCTGTGAAACCCTGCGTTTTAGTAGGATAATGCCCGACCGCATGTTGCCGGTATTGTATGGACCTTCCTTGATACGGAACATGTTCGGCTGTTGCCCTGGCCAGCACGTTCTCCAGATCTTTCACCAATAGAAAACGTTTGGTCAATGGTTACCGAGCGACTAGCTCGTCACCAAACGCCAGTCACTACGGTTGATGAACTGTGGCATCGTGTTGAAGCTACAATGGCATCTGTACCTTTGCATGCAATCCAATCTCTGTTTGACTCAATGTTCAGGCGTATAACTGCTGTTATTACTGCCAGAGGTGGTTGTTCTGGGTACTGATTTCTCAGGATCTATCCAGCCAAATTTTTTGAAAATTTAATCACTTGTTATTTCTAGTATAATATATTTGTCCAATAAATATCATTTTGTTATCTGCATTTCTTCCTGGTGTAGCAATTTTAATGGCCAGTAGTGTATAAAGTGAAAAATAAAGTTTCTTATCCTGAGGCTAGAAAAATAGTTACCTCTCGCACACCGCAGCCTATATTGAAATATGCAGCCGCTACAAAAATAGTCACCAAATCTATTAGTACTCAAACGGATATTCTGTCACTCCCCGATACGAGATTACCCCAAAAAATATTGAAAAGACAAAATCCTTATCTCCTATCATTAGAAGAGCTCCTTTGACTAAATCCAGAGGAGTTAAATCCTCTAAAGTCTGCAAAAGAGGGTTTCCGTAAATCGTCCTTATCCACCCTTAGAGCTATGACCCTGAAAGCTGATAGTGTCTCCCTTCATTTCTCGGTTGATAATTTATCGTTCGAGAAAATGATCGAGGACTCGCTTTCCACGGGGGGGGGAGCTTTTCTATTTAAAAAATAACTTCCTTTGTTTCTTGGAACTGCCATGGTTTGCGATCACATCTTGATGACATCAATTCTATTACATCAGCTTATAACCCCGCACTTATAGCACTTCAGGAAACTTTCCTGAATTCTACAAATACCATCTCTATGCGCGGGTTTCAATGCTTCTGAAAAGACTGTGGTGACGACGGTGCAGTGTCTGGAGGTATTTGTATATTAACATCGAATAACTTCCCCAGCACTGTCAATCCATTAAATACTACTCTACAGGCTATAGCTATAAGAATACATACAACATTCTTAATTACAGTCTGTAGTCTGTATTTACCACCACACGATCTCATCCTTCAAGAAGAACTTGATAATCTTGTTGATCAGCAGCCTACACCATTTTTGTTAGTAGGTGACTTTAACGGCCATAATTCATTGTGGGGAAGTAATGATACGAATTCTCGCGGTTGTCAGATAGAGCAGTTTATTTCTGATAACTGTCTCTGTCTGATAAATACCGACGAGAAAATATATTTCCACACACCCACAAAAACATTTCATTATCTCGATCTCGCCATTTGTACACCCTCACTTCTGCCATTGTTAAATTTAACAATAGGGAATGATCGGTATAACAGTGATCATTTCCCGATCGTCATCTCCCAGACTGGAGGTAGTGGTGTGCAGCAACGCTACCTTCTTACGTGTACAGTTGGGCAGATAGGACGTTATTTACACAATTGGCAGTTATTGTTGATACAATGGTTTTGATCGAGGATATTGATAATGCTCTTCCTAAAGTTAACAAAACAATTATAGATGCAGCTGATACTTCTATACTTAAAGTTCTTCTACAACAAAAAGACGTTGCAAACCATGGTGGAAGAAGGAATGTCAACAAACTTATAAAAAACAAATTAAATAATGGGGGCTATTCCGGAGGTACCCCACCACAGAGAATCTTATTGCCTTTAAGAGAGCAAAAGTATTAGCTCGCAGAGCTCATTGTCGAAGTCAGTACGGAGCTGCTTTATACTCTTCTCCTATAGATATTGCTAACGTCTTTGGTGAAACATTTGCTAGCGTTTCCAGCTCCGACTCTAACAGTCCTTCGTTTTTGAGGACAAAGAGTGGAGCTGAGCAAACATCAATTTGTTTCAACCAAAGACAAGCTTTTCCCTACAACTGAGAATTTCGGATGTTGGAATTGAAGAGAGCATTACAGCAGGCTAACCATACTAGCTCAGGACCAGGCGGAATCAGCTATCAAATGCTTCGACATTTAAGTCCAGATTCCCGGTTGAACATATTGCATTTGTTCAATAGGATATGGACTGAAAATGAATTTCCATCACTCTGGAGAGAAGCAATAGTAATTCCGGTCCTTAAGCCTGGTAGGAATCCTTCAGAACCCTCAAATTATCGGCCTATAGCTCTGACGAGTTTCCTTTGTAAGACTCTCGAACGTATCGTCAACGCCCGTCTCGTATCTTGCCACATGTTCGAACCTTGGCAAGATATCTTGCCAAGGTTCGAACATGTATTTAATTGAGAGACAATTACAAACATCTGTAAGTAAAATAGCTGCATGTTGTGCAGAGAATGGCTTTACACTATCTCCAGGGAAGAGTTGTTGTGTCCTTCTCTGCAAGAAGACCAGAATTCACGACGATCATGTTGTCAAACTAAACAACATTCCAATGCCTGCAGTCAATGAGATTAAATTTCTTGGTGTGATATTTGACGGAAAGTTGACTTTTCTTCCGCATGTTTTACATCGGCGATCTGCACATGTTTTACGTGAGCGATCTCTTAATATCCTCAAGGTATTATCAAATACATCTTGGGGTACTGATCGCTTGTCATTGCTTCGGGTGTATCAATCAATAATTTTATCTCGTATTGACTACGGATGGGTTGTCTATGGATGTGCAAGGTCTTTTGTTATACGCAGCTTAGAAACTGTGCATCACTCTGCTTTTAGAATATGTTCAGGCGCATTCCGCACATCACCCGTCCAGAGTCTTTATGCGAATGTCAACAATTACCATTAGACCTGAGACGAATGCAGCTGTCTCTCAATTATTACGGTAAAGTTATGTCTGAAATTAAATATCCTTTACGATCCTTGGTATATACTCCTGCCTTGAAGAGATTGTATGATGCTCGTTCCTATAGTACCCAACCCTTTCTCACTCGAACTTAAGCTTAACTATTTTTAACAGACCTATATGATGTCCGTTTTACTAAAAAGGACTGACATTCACACCCACCCTGGTATGATCCACAGATAAACATTATTAATCCATTTGCTCAATTTACAAAACCGCACATAACTTCAGCAGTTTTCCAACATCTTTACCTTGCCCATCGCTGTCAGTATTCATCATACACTTATGTATTCATGGATGGTTCAAAAACTGCAGGACATGTTGGCTGTAGCATATTTTATGCTAATACCAGTTATGGTTACAGCCTCCATACATCCTGCTCTGTCTTTACCCCTGTAGTGACGGCTATCCATCAAGCCCTTCAGCTAGTGAATACCGAGCAGTTTAATAAAATCTGCATTTATACTGAAAGTTTGAGTGTTTCAGAAAGTTGAAAAACAATAATAATTATCAACCAGTTGTGTCCAAGATTTTCGGAGCATTGGATTCGCTTGCTGGCGAGGGTTATGACATCATTTTCTGTTGGATCACAGGTCATGTAGGTCTAGAGGGAAATGAAAAGGCAGATGCAGCTGCTAAAGCTGCATCGTCTGTACTCTATTCATCTGTACCTCTTTTCCATGTGAGAAGAGTTGTAAAATTATTTGTTAACTCTCTCTGGCAGCAGTTATGGAGGTCTCTAATAAAATGTGTGCCATATTTCCATATTTCATCCCATTATCAGTTTTACCGGTACGAAGAGGAGATGTTAGATTGACTCGCCTTCGTAACGGACACACACGTTTCACACACAGACATTTGTGTCTAAATGAATTGAACCCATGGTGTGAAACGTGTGATGTTCCATATACTGTTTATCATATTTTAATCTCATGTCCTGATTTTAACGTTTACCGTTTTATATTTTCTCAAACTAACATTTTAAATCTTTATGATTTAGGGGGGAGTCACCCCACAGAATTCTTTTTGCCTTTTTAAAGGCAATTGGTTTTATTAATTTCATTTAAAACATTTGACTTTAATTTTATGTGAATTTTATTTTTGCTTTCATTAATAATTATACTTAATTAGATTTCAATATTTATTCATATACAATTAATTTTTGTTTTTTAATATTTTAAAGTTGAGTTGGGTTTTCAACAATGTTTTATTTAAATTTAATATTTCGCGCAGTTTGTCCTTATTGGACCTTGCGCCATTAAACCCAACCAACGAACCAACTATTTACGAGGTTGAGGGCTCCCCTTCAGCAGCTGTCGCAGCTCTGTTGCTAATAGCTACTCTTGGGGCTAAATCACCCACGTGTTTGCCGTTCGTTGAGACCCGTGTCCCTAGAAAGGAGGGTCCTAGTAATTGAGGTCCCCAGAGGCCAACACATTACTTTGGCCTCTGCTTCAGGTAAACGGAAGGTGTGTTGTGGTCCTCAGCACATCAATCGGCTTTATTTATCAAGCGATCGATACATCTGCTGGATGACTCGTTAAGGGTGGAAGCCATTTCAGGGGTGTACTGTGAGCGTATAGGATCTGGCTAGCACTGGTGAAGCTGGTCTGTATCCCTTCGTTGGACTCGGTGGTGGGTGGTGTGGTCAAGTCCCGAAATTTTAATAAAGTCATATGGAAAATAGAAAAATGTCTTTTCTCGCACGGGAGCATATTATAGATGAATCGAATTGTAAATATTTTATAGTGAAAAGAAAAGTGGGTTCATTTGAAAAAATGTCCCCTTTTCTTATTCAAAAAGGAATATCGGGTTTTGCAGGTGAAGTGAAGATTATCCAAAAACTACGATCAGGTGACTTGTTAATTGAGGTTGCAAAATCAACTCAAGCATCCAAGATTAGTAACATACAACTGATGGCAAATAAAGAAATGACATTCCTGCCTTATGGAAATTTGAACCTTTCACGTGGAGTGATTTCTGCAAGGGATTTGTTAAATACGTCGACGGAGGAGATTCTTGATAATCTGAAAAGTCAAAAGGTTTATGGAGTTGAACGCATTACAGTCAGAAGAGATGGTGTGTTTATTGACACCAAACATCTCATTCTGACATTTGCGACCCCAGACCTTTTTCACAAAATTAAAGTTGCCTACTTGAATCTACCCGTCAGACAATATATTCCAAATCCCTTGAGATGTTTCCAATGCCAGAGTTTTGGTCACTCGAGAAATGCTTGCAGAGGTAAATTTACCTGCACTTGCTGCGCGGTAGTTGGCCACGATAATTCGACCTGCACAGCAAAGGAGGTTTGTGTAAACTGTCACGGTGACCATCCCTCCTATTCTCGAAATTTCCTCAATGGGCTTACGAAAAATAAATCACCACAATAAAATTCAAAAACAACTGTTCTTATCCTGAGGCTAGGAAAATTGTTGCCTCTCGTATGCCACAGTCTGGAGTGAGTTATGCAGCCGCAGCAAAAAAAGTCCCCAAAAGTTATAGTACACAAACGTATACCCTGCCATTTCCTGTAATGAGATTACCCCAATCATCAGCAGAAAGGCCAAAATCAACATCTACGTTGTTAAGAAGAGCTTCTTTGGCTAAATCTAACAGCGTTAAGACCTCAACATTAAAATCTTCAAAGGAGGGCCAACGAAAGTCCTCCTTATCCACCCGTAGAGCCATGTCATCCCTGGAAGCTGATGCTGTCTCTCTTCATCCCTCGGACGATAATTTATTGCTCGAGGAAATGATAGAAGACTCGCCTTCCAGCTCCGGGGGAGGAGCTTTTCAATTTAAATAATAACTTCCTTTATTTGTTGGAACTGCAATGGTTTGCGTTCGCATTTTGATGACATCAAGTCTATTATATCAGCTTATAACCCCGAATGCGTAGCACTTCAAGAAAAATTCCTGAAGTCTACAAATAACGTAAGTATGCGTGGGTTTCAATGCTTTAGAAAGGACTGTGGTGACGATGGTGCAGTGTCTGGAGATGTTTGAATATTAACATCTAATGACTTCCCCAGCACTGTCCATCCAATCAATATAACCCTACAGGCTGTAGCTGTCAGAACTCATACAACATATTTGATTACAGTTTGTAGTTTGTATTTGCCACCACATGATGTCATCCGCCAAGAAGAATTTGATACATTAGTTGATCAGCTGCCTTCACCATATTTGTTATTCGGTGACTTTAACGGCCAAACTACTTTGTGGGTAATTGATGATATTAATTCTAATGGTTGCCAGATAGAGCCAACGAGAAAATATACTTCCACGTACCCACAAGAACATTACATTCTCTGGATCTTGTCATTTTTACTCCGTCACTTCTGCCATTTTTAAATTTAACAGTAGGGAATGATCTGCATAACAGCGATCATTTCCCACTCGTCATCTTCCAGACTGGAGGTAGTAGTGTGCGAATTTGTCAACCTACTTACGTGTACAGTCGAGCAGATTTGACGTTATTTACACACTTGGCAGTCGTTGATAATAAAATGGTTACGATCGAGAATATTGATAAAGTCGTACATAAAGTCACTGAAACACTTAAAAGTGCAGCTGATACAGCAATACCTAAAAGTTCTTCTACACCAAAACGGCATTGCAAACCATGATGGAACAATGAATGCCAACAAACATATAAAAAACAAAGGAAGTTATGGGGACTTTTTCGGAGGTACCCCACAACGGATCATCTTATTGCCTTTAAGAGAACAAAAGCGTTAGCTCGCATAGCTCGTCGACGAAGTCAGAAGGAATCCTGGTCTTGCTATGTATCTTCTATAACATCTTCCACATCCAGCAAGCAGTTCTGAAGTTCCGACTCTTATAGTCATTCGTTTTTAAGGATGAAGAGTCGAGCCGAGAGAACACAAATACGTTTCAATCAAAGACAACCTTTTCCTTAACACTGCGCGTTTCGGATGTTGGAATAGTAGCGAGCATTACAGCAGGCCAACAATACCAGCCCAGGACCTGACGGAATTAGCTATCAAATGCTTCGACATTTAAGTCCAGATTCCCCGTTGAACTTATTGTATTTGTTCAATAGGATCTGGACTGAAAATGAATTTCCATCACTCTGGAGCGAAGCAATAGTGATTCCGGTCCTTAAGCCTAAAAAGGATCCTTCAGAATCTTTAAATTATTGGCCTATAGCTCTGACGTGTTGCCTTTGTAAGAGTCTCGAACGAATGGTCAACGCCCGTCTCGTGCATGTCTTAGAAAAAGATAAATGTATACATATTTATCAGAGTGGATTTCATAAAGGTAGATCCACTCTTGATAATATTACATATTTGGAGACCCGAATTCGCAACGTATTTGTGCGAAGAAACCATCTTTTCTCCATTTTCTTTGACATCGAGAAGGCATATGACAGTACATGGCGATATGGAATTCTCCGTTCATTATATGATTTTGGCTTTAGGGGTAATATCCAGATGTTCCTTCAGAATTTTCTCTCTCCCGTAATTTTAAAGTACGTATTGGAACGTTTACATCCAATACTTCTATTCACGCCGAGGGTGTACCCCAAGGCTCTATTTTAAGTGACACTATTTTTTACCTTTACATTAGTCACATCCTTCATCTTCTATCACCTTCAGTTTATGGCACTATGTATGTGGACGACCTGATTTGCCAAGGATCCAACATGAGTTTAATTGAGTGACAACTACAAACATCTGTTAATAAAATAGCTGCATGGTGTGCAGAAAATGGCTTTACACTATCTCCTAGCAAAAGCTGCTGTGTCCATTTTTGCAAGAAGACTAGCCTTCACAATGATCCTATTATCCATCTGAACAACACTACAATACCCGTCGTCAACGAGATCAAATTTCTTGGTGTTTTATTTGACCGAAAATTGACCTTTCTTCAGCATGTTATACATTTGCGGAAGAAGTGTGAACGTTTGCTAAATATCCTCAAGGTGCTTTCAAATACATCTTGGGGTGCTAATTGCTTGTCAGTCCTTCGAATCTATGAATCAGTCATTTTATCTCGTGTTGACTACGGATGTGTTGTCTATGGATCCTCTAGGTCTTCTGTCTTACAAAGATACCGTGCATCACTCTGCTTTGAGAATATGTTCAGGCGCATGCCCCACATCACCCGTCCAGAGTCTTTACCCGATTTGCCAACAATTGCCTTAAGACCTGAGACGAATGCATCTGTCTCTCAATTATTAATCTAAAGTTATGTCTTACATTCGACATCCTTTACGATCCTTGGTATATACTCCTGCCTTGAAGAGATACTAAGATGCTCGACCATATAGCATCCAACCCTTTCTCACTCGAAATAAAGCTCAACTGTTTTTAACAGACCTTTATGATGTCTGTTTTACTAAAATGGACTTACATTCTCATCAACCCTTGTTTGATCCACAGATCAGCATTATTAATCCATTTGCTCAGTTTAGAAAATCAGACACAACCTCAACTGTTTTTCAACATCTTTTCTTTTCACGTCGTTCTCAGTATCCTTCTTATACATTTGTATTCATGGATAGATCAAAAACTGCAGGACATGTTGGCTGTGGCATATTCTATGCTAATGTCAGTTATGGTTACAGCCTTCATACGTCCTGCTCCTTCTTTACAGCTGAAGTTACGGCCATTTATCAAGCCCTTTCGCTTGTGAATACAGGAAATTATCGTAACATTTGCGTGTATACTGAAAGTTTGATTGTATTAGAAGCGTTGAAAAACTCCACTTATAGTCATCGCGTTGTGTCCAAGATTTTCGGAGCATTGGATTCCCTTGCTGGAAAGGAATATGATATCATTTTCTGTTGGATCCCAGGTCATGTAGGTCTAGAGGGAAATGAAAAGGCAGACGCAGCTGCTAAAGCTCTATCGTCTGTACTTCATTCATATGTCCTTCTTTTCGACGTGAGAAGGGTTATTAAAAGATTTGTAAATTCTCTCTTGCAGGAGTCATGGTGTATGCGGGTCTCCAACAAACTACGTGCCATATTTCCATACGTCATCACCTCATTAGTTTTACCATTACGCAGGCATCTATTTCTAAGTGAATTAAACCCATCGTGTGAAACGTGTGACGAATCATATACTGTCTCTCATATTTTAATTTCATGCAAAGATTTTAACAATGAACGTTTACTTTTTCTAAAAACAGATTTTTTAACATTATTTGATTTGTTGGGGGAACCTCCCCACGCAAACTTATTTGCGTTTTTAAGATCAATAGGTTTTTTAATTTTTATTTAATTTTAAATGCATTTTATATTTGTAAAATTATATACACATTTATTTCTCTTTTTATTAATTTTATATACAAATAGATTTTTATAAAATTTAGATATACAAAAATTTTTGTTTTTTAAGAGATTTTAAATTTTGTTTGGGTTTTTTAAAAAAAAATAATAAAATAAATGCAAAACTGAAATTTTATTCTTGGCGCAGCATGTCCTTTCTTGGACCTTGTGCCAAAAAACCAATCAACCAACCAACCTCAATTACCTATTGGTCTCCACGCACGGCAAACACATGGGTGATTTAGTCCCCAATAGAAGCTAATAGCAACAGAGGGGTCACTGTTGCTCAAGGGGAGCCCTCAACCTCAAACAAGGCAACCACAATGAGGGAGAAAAGGAAGGAAAAGAAGAATAGAAGAGAGAAGAAAAGAAAGAGGAGGACAGATGATTGGGGTACCTCGGGATTGTGACACCCATGTTTATTTAAAGAAAGTAAATAAACATGGATGTTTATTTAAAGAAATTCATGTTTAATTAAAGAAAGCGTTTTCCCCGACGATGCCCTGATGGGCATCGTTGGGGAAAACGTGATCTGCTCTGTTGCTCCTCGTGCGCTTTTATTCGGAGATTGGTGTTGCCAATGTTCAGGTAGAAAATTTTTCTAGTTGCTGCTGCCAGCTTCCGAGCAGAAGTGTTTCACCACATGTTCATCTATATAAATACCATTGAACAACTTTATCAAATTAATATTACAAATGTATGAGAAATAAATAACATTATACTTATTAAGAGAACTTAAAATAAAACATCAGACAATTATTTTACCACCTCTTTTCTTTGTTGAATTATTTTTTGCTTCTTCCTAATTTAAATGAAAATTGGATACAATTTTAATCAAATGCTTAGTGAATGAAAAGGAAAAAAAAATTGTATGTATATATCATTGAGTACAATTAAGAAGAACATCATTTAAATTATATAACCCCTTATTAAAGCTCTTACTTCCCCAAGTGAGTTTTAAAATCAAGAACCCAGCACTAAAGAACTTATACATAAATTGCCATTCAAAAAATTTTTAATTTATACTTTGACCAGTGTTTTTGCAACAAATTGATTTTATAATATTAAATAGGGAAAAAATTATCTTTAAATTTTCATTGTATAAAAAAAATTTTTATTAGGTTGGGGAAAAAGAAATCCATTATTTTTACGTGAACTTTATGTAACTTCTTTTGGATTCACTTTGTAAAAAGGTTTAAAACAGCTTTCATGTAGATTGTTAGGTCTTGCGCGTTACGACTGCTGACATGCGGTTAACTTCGATCATTTTTCATATTTTATAGACATTTTGGACGATGCGGTATCCACATGTGAGGTGCATCTTTAACATCAAAAATACCCAAACGGAATTGATGAAACAAAAATTGTACGTAACTGATTGTTACAGTCTTATATAGGACGATAAACACCTTTCACAATTTTAGCCACCCGGCTATCTTTTTCGCCGTTACAAGAGAAAAACGAAAATGTTTCGAATTTTCTGTTTTTTGTCTTCCATTTTTAAAACCTTGTACTCGAAACTGAATTAATCAAACATAAAACCGCAAGAGGATATTTTAGTGGCCAATGTCACCTTTCCAACGAGCATAAATCTGAAATTGTTTGATAGATACCTCACGAGGATATCGATCACTACAGACGTCTACCGAAAAAATAATGGATTACTTTTTCCCCAAAGTAATATTTTTATTTATTCAAGGAAAATCTTAATTATTTATACAATGAAAATTTTAACAGGTTAGGAATAAGACCATATATAAAATATTTAATAAAAATATTTTTTAGTCTTATTCATAATGCAGATGAGAAACATAGAATTCACAACGTAATAAGACACAACAATGAGATCAAAATTTCTTTCCATTACATTTATAGTTCTGACTGATTTCCCTTTAAGTGTACTTAGATTGAGCCTAAATATGGAAACAATTGTCTTATTTGTAACACATTTGATTTGTCTTATTTATGCTGCATGGAGAATTATCACTTGTTTTACAGAAAGAAAATAACTGTAATGCTTAAAAATCAACACTAATATACAAATATACAAACGGAATTAAAGTATAGTGTTGAAAATGTTAGACAATTTAGTTTCTTAATAAATTCTATAATTTTTATTTCTTTACTTAAATAGTTTTAACGATAACAAGAAAAATTTTTTTTCTTTGTTATTAGATATCTTATTTTTATCTTTATTACTGAAACTTATTTTTCATGTAACTTGTATGAAATTGGGGTCTAAGTGTAAAAACTGTGATGCTTCTTAAAATATAGTAAGCATTTATGTTTATAAACTTCCAAATAATTGTTTTGTTAGGTATTTTATTTAAAAAAAATAATTTGTACTATATTTTATAATAAACATGTGTTATTTTACTAAATCTTACAGCTTAAACTAATTTCTAAAATAAGTTTTTATTTTTATATATCATGTTTTGATTAAACTGGACTTATTATAATTTTTTTCTTAATCAATCTCATAATAAAAAAATAATAATCAGTCTTTAATAAATATAAAATAAAATCATATTTTCAAAAAAAAATATGATTGTAAAAATCATTCCCACAAAGAAATATTTCTTTTGTTGATTAATATGAAAAAGTATTTTATTGTTGATAAATTAGTTCTAGTTAATGGAAATAAATTAGGATTATTAAAATAACAAGGCAGTAGTTGTTGTTAACTATTAGCTATTGATTATTAATTAAAGGGTAAGAAAAGAGTTTAACTTAGCTATTTGATCTAAAGCGTCCTAAGATTTTTCAATTATAAGTATTGATACATTCTATTGATTTGCGAATTTGGAATAAGTACTCGCAGTAAATAGAAAAATGCATTTTATTCGACAGAAAATAAAAAATACCTTCAAATATTAGTTTGGGGAAAAAGAAATCCATTATTTTTACTTGAACTTTTTGTATCTTCTTTCAGATTCACTTTGTAAAAAGGTTTAAAACAGTTTTCATGTAGATTTTTAGGTCTTGTGTGAAGCTACGACTGCTGACATGCTGTCAAGTTTGATAATTTTTTATATTTTATACACATTCTCGACGATGTTGTATCCATGCGAGGTGCATCTTTGCATTCCAAATACCCAAACGGATTCGACGAAACCAAAATTGTGCGTAACTGGTTGTTACAGTCATATATAGGACGATAAACACCTTTCACAATTTTAGCCACCTGGTTAGCAATTTCGCCATTATAAAAGAAAAACTAAAATGTATCAAATTTTCTGTTGGTTGTCTTCTATTTTTAAAACCTTGTACTCATAACTGAATTTATCAAACAAAAAACCGCAAGAGAATATTTTAGTGTCAAATGTCACCTTTCCAATGAGCATAAATTTGAAATTGTTTGATAGATACCTCATGAGATAGCGATCACTACAGACGTCTACCGAAAAAATAATGGATAACTTTTTCCCCAACCTAATATATTCTTAAGTAGAATAAGTGCATAGAAACAAACAAGAATTATCAACATTTAAACAACAACAGTAAAAACTAAATTTATAATATATTAAATAATAATTTGTAATATATCAAAACATTTAAAATAAAAATTGTAAAAATTGAATATAATAAAATACAATTTATTTCTGAAATAACTAATAATTTAAAATATTCATCGGAGAATCAACAATTTATTACGAATATTTATAAAAATTGCCACTATATATACTTTCAAATAAATGAATCTATATGCTGTTGTTTAAGACTTACAGTATTTGTTTACTATAAATTTATTTTCTTTCATTATAATTTTTTGTAAATATAAACATGTATCCTCAAGTTAACATATTTGTCTGCTTCCCAATTTTTCACATTTTTTGCATCCTTTAACAATAGCATCATTTCATCTTTTGATAGGGTACGATTGTTTGAATGTCCATTTTTTTAAAAGTAGACTTCTGTCTGGACGCTAAATCTGGACAGTTCATGGATAAGAAACATTGATAAATACTCTGTTTATGAGTCTTGAGTAGTGAAGATTTATACATATAATAAAAAATATATAAGTGTGATTTTTAATAACAGTAATTAATAATTTTTGAATTTATATGCACATTCTAAGCAAATCACTAACAATTTCTTGAAGAGGATAAAAAATAGTTTTGTGTGCATACCATTAATAGAAATTTAAGAAGACTACTCGATATTTTAACTATTTCCTAGTCATTCTGATTTAGAGAACAAATATTAACATGGTTTTAAAGTTGTTCTATTAGAAAAGTATCTATTAAAACAAAAAATGTTCGCAAAATCCAAAAAATAGTTCTTCTTTTATAAAATAATAATTTTTTCAAATTTAAATTCTTTGGTTTTTAAATGCGAGGGATGTAAATTAAGTAATGGCAACATAGGTATAAATCAATTTTTAATGAACTTACAAGTACAATTGCATTACATTCCTTCTATGTAATCACCAGCAAAGCTTATAACTTTTTGCCAAATGTCAGGAAATTTTTGTAGATCAGTGGCAAAGTGTTGATTGTCAATGTGAGCAACCGAGTGCCCTATTGCGTGGAGTACAGATGAAACGTCATGAAATCGGTTATCTCGGAGGGGTTTCTTCAACTTCGGAAAGAAATCGAATTCACTAAGACTCATGTCGGATGATTAGGGAAGGTGTTCCAGGATTTCTTATTACCACCATTGCAATAGGATAGTGACATTGTTTGCGACATGGCAACTAGCTTGTCAGGAAACAGATGGTGCTGTAGAAAGCGGCAAGAGTAATCTGGGTTGACTATTTGTCCTTCAGGTACAGCATATGTAAGAATCACACCACCCCAATCATCTGCCACAATCAGCATAACCTTCACCCGACTAGGTTCCTGTCGAAATTTCTGTGGACGTCGAGAACCTAGGTGACGCCATTCATTTGATTTACACTTTATTTCAGGCTCATGCTTATGTCTCATCAATGGCTATAATACGCTACAGAAATGTGTCTCATTCATTGCGGTATCTCTTCAAGTGGGTGCCCGTCATTGTATACCGGTGTAATTTCTGTTCATCGGTTAGTCGATGTGGAAACCAGCGGGAAGCAATTTTCCTCATGTCGAGAGATTTCTTCATTATGCGCTACACCATTTGTTGGCTCAGACTAACCTCAGAGAATGATTCTCCGAAAGTCCATCAACAGTCTATGGTAAGTAGACCATTCAGGATGTCAATCTGCTCTTGAGGAATGGAGGGCTGACTTTTGCATTGCAAATCCACAGTCTCACTCCGACCAGAACGAAATACTTGAACCCATTGTGCTACTGTTTTATACGGTGAAGCATTTGGGCCACATGCTTCCACTAATCTTCGATAGCATTCTGTTGCATTTTTGCTATGGGCAACATTGATTTTCAGCCACGACCGTTGATCACCTTTTGAAAATATGCCCCACGGGGGGTTTAAGTTCTTTAAGTTAACACGGGAGTCAGAATCCTGAGGTACCCTAGTGATCTGTCCTCATCTTTATTTTCATCGCTCTTTTCCTCTACTGTATTTTTTCCTCTTCTCCCTCAATGTGGTTACCTCTGATGAGGTTGAGAGCTCCCCTTGAGCAAACAATTATATGCGCAGCTGATTTTACAATTCCTAAAAGTTCCTCAAAAACACACAGGTGGTGCGAACCATGGGGGAATGAAGAATTTCAAATTACTTACAAAAAACAGAGGAAGTTATGGGAGTTATTTAGAAGATACCCCACAATGGAGAATCTTATTGCCTTTAAGAGAGCAAAAGCATTAGCCCGCAGAGCTCGTCGTCAAAGTAAAAAGGAATCCTGGTCGTGTAATGTTTCTTCGATAACATTTTCAACATCAAGTAAGCAGTTGTGGAGAAACGTCAAGGCAGCCAACGGAATTTACAAGGAATTTTCCATTCCTATATTAAAAACAGGAGCTGCTTTATAGTCTTCTCCTCAGGAAATAGCTAACGTCCTTGGTGAAAGTTTTGCTTGTGTCTCAAGCACCGACTCTTACAGTCCTTCGTTTTTAAGGATTAAGAGTCGTGCTGAGCGAACACCAATTCGTTACAACCATGGACAAGTCTTACCATGGACAAGTTTTAACCATGGACAAGTCTTACCATGGACAAGTTTTAACCATGGACAAGTCGAATTTCGGATGTTAGAATTGAAGAAAGCTTTACAGCAGGCCAATAACACCAGTCCAGGACCTGATGGAATTAGCTACGTTATGCTTCGGCATTTAAGTCCAGATTCCCTATGGAACTTATTGATTTTGTTCAATAGGATCTGGACTGAGAATGAATTTCCATCTCTTTGAAATGAAGCAATAGTCATTCCGGTCCTAAAGCCTGGTAAGGATCCTTCAGAACCTTCAAATTACAGACCAATAGCTCTGACGAGCTGCCTTCGTAAGACTCTCGAACGTATAGTCAACACTCGTCTCGTGTGTGTCTTAGAAAAAATAAATGTATACATATTAACCAGAGTGGATTTCGTAAAGGGAGATCCACTCTTGATAATATTACATATTTGGAAACCCAAATCCGCAACGCTTTTGTGCGGAGAAATCATCTGGTCTCCATTTTGTTTGACATCGAGAAGGCATATGACAGTACATGGCGATATGGAATTCATCGTTCATTATATGATTTTGGCATTAGAGGTAATCTCTCGATGTTCCTTCAGAATTTTATACTCTCCCGTAATTTTAAAGTACGTATTGGAACGTCTACATCCAATACTTCTATTCACGCCGAGGGTGTACCGCAAGGCTCTATTTTAAGTGTCACTATTTTTTACCTTTACATTAGTCACATCCTTCATCTTCTATCACCTTCAGTTCATGGCACTATGCATGTGGATGACCTGCAAATATCTTACCAAGGATCGAACATGCGTTTAATTGAGAGACAACTACAAACATGTGTTAATAAAATAGCTGCATGGAGTGTAGAGAATGGCTTTACACTATCTCCAAGCAATAGCTGCTGTGTCCATTTTTGCAAGAAGACTAGCCTTCACAATGATAATTTTATCCATATGAACAACACTACAATACCCGTGGTCAACGAGATTAAATTTCTTGGTGTTTTACTTGACCGAAAATTGACATTTCTTTCGCATGTTTTACATTTGCGGAAGAAACGTGAGCGATCGCTTAATATCCTCAATGTGCTTTCAAATACGTCTTGGGGTGCTGATCGCTTGTCACTCTCTCGAGTCTATCAAGCACTCATTTTATCTCGTATTGACTACGGAAGTGTTGTGTATGGATCTGCTAGAGCTTGTTTTACGCATACTGGACACTGGGCATCACTCTGCTTTGAGGATATGTTCAGGCGCAATCCGCACATCACCCGTCCAGAGTCTTTATGCCATTTGTCACAAATTGCATTTAGATCTGAGACAAATGCAGCTGTTTCTCAATTACTACTCTAATGTTATGTCTGGTAGACAACACCCTTTAGGTTCCTTGGCTTTTATTCCTGCATTGAAGAGATTGTATGATGCTTGCTCGTATAGCATCCAACCTTTTCTCACTCGTATTAAAAGTCATCTTTTCTTGACAGACCAATGTGGTGTCCGTTTTATTAAAACGGACTTACTTTTACATCCACCTTGGTTTGATCCACAGATATCTATTATTAATAACTTTGCTCAGTTTAGGAAATCAGACACAACTCCTAGGATTTTTCAACAGCTTTTTTGTTCACATCGCTGTCAGTATCCTTATTATACGCCTGTATTCATGGATAGATCAAAAATAGCAGGACATGTTGGTTGTGGCATTTTCTTCAATAATAGGAGCTACGGCTACAACCTCCACACGTCCTGCTCAATATTTGCTGCTGAAGCAATGGCAATTTACCAAGCGCTTCATATAGTGAATACCCCTCAGGGGGTTTACTTTCTTTAAGTAAACACGGGTGTTACAATCCCGAGGTACCCCAGTGATCTGTCCTCTTCTTTCGTTTCTTCTCTACTCTCCCCTTCTGCTTTTTCTTCCTTTTCTCCCTCAATGTGGTTGCCTCTTTCGAGGTTGAGAGCTCCCCTTGAGCAGCTCTCGCCACTCTGTTGCTATTAGCTACTCTTGGGGACTAAATCCCCCACGTGTTTGCTGTGCGTGGAGACCTGTGTCTCTGGAAAGGAGGGTCCTGGTAATTGAGGCCCCTAGAGACCAACACATTGCTTTGGCCTCTGCTTCAGGTAAACGGGAGGTATGCTGTAGTCCTCAGCAATTAAATCGGCTTTATGGATCAGGCGATCGGTACATCTTCTGGATGACTCATTAAGGCCATCTCAGGGATGTACTGTGAGCGTATAGGATCTGGCTAGCACTTGTTAGCCCAACAGGGTCTGCATCCCCTTGTTGGACTCGGTGGTAGGTGGTGCCGTCAGGTCCCGAAATGTCCATTACTCACATAGAAATGAACAATATTTCTATTCTATCACGGGAGCACATGATTTTTTATTAAAAGCAAAATTTTTGTTGTCCATTGGAAAGAGGATACGTTTGACAATGTATCGCCTTTCCTCATCCTCAAAACTATGATACGAACATTTGGGGAAGTAAGGAGTATTAGAAAATTGCGTTGTAGTGACTTGATGGTAGAAGTTGCATCAGAAAATGAAGCAACTCTGATGAATAATATGAGCTTGCTTGCCAACTTTGAGGTGTCCGTCTCTCCTCATAATAACCTTAACTTTTCTTAACTTTTCTCGTTTTGTGATTTCAGTCAGGGATTTGCTTAACACGCCCACGGATGAGATTCTAGAGAATCTTAAAGAACAAAAAGTCTGCTCTGTAAAACGCATAACTGTCAGATGTAAGGTAATAATGATGGTAAGGTAAGGTAATATGGTATGGTAATAAATACCAAACATCTCACTCTGACATTTGTGACATCAGATTTACCGCAGAATATTAAAGCTGCGTGTATGAATCTATCCGTTAGGCCATTTATACCAAATCCTTTGCGCTGCTTCCAATGCCAGTGATTTGGACACTCAAAAGTAGCTTGTAGAGGTAAATGACTTGCAATCGCTGCGCAGCAGTTGGCCATGAAAGTTCTTCTTGCTCTGCAAAAGAAAAATGTATCAACTGTAAAGGTGATTACCCATCCTACGCTAGAAGTTGTCCTACCTGGCAATTAGAAAAAGAAATCATAACCGCAAAAGTTAAGACTAACTGTTCCTACCCCGAGGCGAGACGTTCTGTTACATCTCGAACCCCTCAAGCAGGAGCAAGCTATGCAAATATCGCTGCCAAGGTTACCAGAACAGCTAGTACTCAAACGGAAGACTTTTCACTTCCTCTTGTTAAATTACCCCCTACATCTATACAAAAGCCAAAATCAACCTCCGTATCCATCGTTCAGAAAAACGCTCCTCTGGCTAAATAAAAATCCATGAAGGCTTTGAAATTAAAATCTGCAAAAGAGGGCCCCCCCAAGGCCCTCAATATCCACACGTACAGCCATATCACTGGGGTCTGATGCTGTTTCCTTACATCCTTCGGACGGTGATATATCGTTCGATGAATGGACGGAAGATATGCCCTCAAGCTCCAGAAAAAGAGCTTTTTAATTTAAAACATAGTCTTCTTTGTTTCATGGAACTCCCATGGTTTACGCTCTCATATTGATGACATCAAATCTATATTATATATTTATAGCCCCTCATGTATAGCACTTCAGGAAACTTTCCTGAAGTCTACAAATAATGTTTCCATGCAGGGATATAAATGTTTTAGAAAAGATTGTGGGGACGATGGTACAGTGTCTGGAGGTGTTTGCATGTTAACATCTAATGATTTCCCCAGCACTGCCCATCCAATCAATACTACTTTACAGGCTGTAGCTATAAGAATTCATACCACATTTATGATTACAGTCTGTAGTTTATATTTGCCACCACATGATGTCATCCACCAAGAGGAACTGGATGCATTGATCGATCAGCTGCCAACACCATTTTTATAACTCGGTGATTTTAATGGCCATAATTCTCTGTGGGGAAGTGATGATACTAATTATCGCGGTCGTCAAATAGAGAAATTTATTTATGATAATTGCCTCTGTCTGATCAAAATACCGACAAGAAGACATATTTCTAAGAAAGACTAAGTTTTGCTAGTGTCTCAAGCACCGACTCTTATAGTTCTTCGTTTTTAAGGATTAAGAGTCATGCTGAGCGAACACCAATTCGATTCAACCATGGACAAGTCTTACCATTGACAAGTCTTAACCATGAACAAGTTGAAATTCGGATGTTAGAATTGAAGAAAGCTTTACAGCAGGCCAATACCACCAGTCCAGGACCTGATGGAATTAGCTATCTTATGCTTCTGCGTTTAGGATCAGATTACCTATGGAACTTATTGATTTTGTTCAATAGGGTCTGGACTGAAAATGAATTTCCATTAATTTGGAAAGAAGCAATAGTGATTCCAGTCCTTAAGCCTGGTAAGGATCCTTCAGAACCTTCAAATTACCGACTTATAGCTCTGAGGAATTGCCTTCGTAAGACTCTCGAACGTATAGTCAACACTCGTCTCGTGTGTGTCTTAGAAAAAAATAAATGTATACATATTAATAAGAGTGGATTTCGTAAAGGAAGATCCACTCTTGATAATATTACATATTTGGAGTCCCAAATTCTCAATGCTTTTGTGGGAAGGAACCATCTGGTCCCCATTTTCTTTGACATCGAGAAGGCATATGACCGTACATGGCGATATGGATTCTCCTTTCATTATATGATTTTAGCTTTTGGGATAATCTCCCGATATTCCTAAAAAACTTTCTACGCTCCCGCATTTTCAAAGTACGTATTGGAACATCTACTTCCAATACTTTTATTCAAGCCGAGGGTGTACATCAAGGCTGTATTTTAAGTACCACTATTTTTAATTTATACATAAGTCACATCCTTCATCTTCTATCACCTTCCGTTTATGACACTATGCATGTGCACGACCTGCAAATATCTTGCCTTGATTCGAACATGCGATTAATTAAGAGACAACTACAAACATCTGTTAATAAAATAGCTGCATGGTGTGCAGAGAATGGCCTTACATTATCTCCTAGCAAGAGCTGCTGTGTCCATTTTTGCAAGAGGTCTAGCTTTCACAATGATCTTATTATCCTTCTGAACAACACTACAATACCCGTGGTAACGAGATCAAATTTCTTGGTGTTTTATTTGACGGAAATGTGACATTTCTTCCGCATGTTTTACATTTGCGGAAGAAGTGTGAGCTTAATATCCTCAAGGTGTTGTCAAATACATCTTGGGGTGCTGATCGCTTGTCACTCCTTCGAGTCTATCAAGCACTCATTTTATCTCGTATTGACTACGGATGTGTTGTCTATGCTAGGATCTGCTAGGTCTTCGTTTTTACGCAGACTGGACACTGTGCATCACTCTGCTTTGAGGATATGTTCAGGTGCATTCCGCACATCACCCGTCCAGAGACTTTTTGCGATTTGCCAACAATTGCTATTAGACCTGAGACGAATGCAGCTGTCTCTCAATTATTATGCTAAAGTCATGTCTGACATTAAACATCCTTTACGATCCTTTTATATATAATCCTGCCTTGAAGAGATTATATGATGCTCGTTCCTACAGCATCCAACTCTTTCTCACTAGAACTAAAGCTCAACTCTTTTTAACAGACCTATATGATGTCCGTTTTACTAAAACGGACTTACATTCACATCCACTCTAGTATGGTCCACAGATAAACATTATTAATCCATTTGCTCAGTTTAGAAAATCAGACACAACTTCAACGGTTTTTCAACAGCTTTTCTTTTCACATTGCTGTCAGTGTTCATCATACACGCCTGTATTCACAGATGGATCTAAAACTGCAGGACATGTTAGCTGTGGCATATTCTATATGCTAATGCCAGTTATGGTTACAGCCTTCATACATCCTGCTACATCTTTACAGCTGAAGCTACCGCCATTCTTCTAGCTCTTTGACCACAGAAGACTATTGAGGTATCAGTTAGTTAATACAGAGAAGTTTTATAAAATCTGCGTGTATTGCTGACAGTTTGAGTGTATTAGAAGGGTTGAAAAATTCAAATTATTATCATCCTGTTGTGTCCAAGATTTTCGGAGCATTGGATTCCCTTGCTGGCAAGGGATTTGATATCATTTTCTGTTGGATCCCAGTTCATGTAGGTCTAGAGGGAAATGAAAAGGTGGATGCAGCCACTAAAGCTACATCTTCTTTACTCTATTCATCTGTCTCTCTTTTTGACGTGAGAAGGGCTGTTAAAAGATTTGTAAATTCTCTCTGGCAGGAGTCCTGGAATATGCAGGTCTCCAACAAACTACGTGCCATATTTCCATACGTCATCCCTTCATTAGTTTTACCGTTACGAAGTGCCGATGTTCGCTTAACTCGCCTTCGTATCGGGCACACATGTTTCCCACACAGACATTTGTTTCTAAATGAATTAAATCCATGGTGTGAAACGTGTGGTGAACCATATACTGTTACTCATATTTTAATTATATGTCCTAATTTTAACCTTTATCGTTTTAAATATTTTTGAACAGACCTTTTAACCATGTATGATTTAGTGTGGGATTCACCCCACCGAAACCTTTTTTCCTTCTTAAGGGAAATTGGTTTCATTAATTTTATTTAAATTTTGGAATTATATTTTACTTTCATTTATTTATACTTTTTTAGATTTTAAAATAAATATATACAATTAATTTTGTGTTTTAAATTTTTAATGTTGAGTTGGGTTTTTGTCTAAAATTTATAAATTTTCTTTAAAGCTTAATTTTTTGCGCAGCTTGTCCTTTTTGGACCTTGCGCCACAAACCCCAACACACCACCACCAACTAGTAATTTTTCATCACATTTTAACGATGATCTGCAAGTCTATGCCATACCTTAAAGTTTGATTTAATAATCTTAAAAAAACATGATTCATTTTATGGAACAATGTTTTCTAAATAAACAGAATTTGAAATAATTTTCAAAACAATTTGTAGTAATTTTCATAGAAAGTTTATTTCAATGAGTATATTTTATAACTTTATATTACTTATATTATTTTATTTTACAATTATATCTTTTTTCTTCGCTATTAAACAGTCTTATTAGATTAAATTCTGTATTTAGTTTCGATGTCACTTATTTGTAAAAAAGAAAATTGACCACAGAAGACTATTGAGGTATCAGTTTTATTGAATTTGCTTCTACAAAAGATAATTTATACACAATCTTATGGTTTAATCAATGTTAAAGTCCAAAAACGATATATATTACATTTTGTTTCTATGTTTATATTTTTTTTTATAAAATCTAAGTATATAGTGTAAGGCCACAAGATATTTGAGGTACTGGGACAGTAATTATTTATATAAATTTATACATCATTTTATACAATAGGAAAACTGCATAAAACACATTTTGTTTCAATATATTTTAATCATGTATGTAAGTAGTTGTTTAAAAGAAATTATGTAGCAGTGCTCTTTTTGTTTAGCACTTTATTAAGGAAAGATAAATCCACAAAATATTCATTAATTCATTGTACAATGAATTAATTGATTTCACAGCATTTCTGATAGACTATGTTTCATAGGGCTCTATGAACAATATATATACATTTTTAAATTATTTTTCAGTCGAAAAGTTACTGGCACAAAATAAAATGATAGAAGAAATTTCATAGCAATATGAAATTGTTGACAATTGATTAAAACCTTCTTTTAGTAAAAAACAAATATGTACTTAGTTTCAAAGTTATGACAAAAATCTCAAAATTAAACTAGTTTCAAAGCAATATGTATATTTAAAGTTTTACAATTTATGATTCTGAGCAAATTATGTTTCTTGGTATTATTTACAGAGAAAATTAATCTCAATGAGAATTGATGCCGTAAGGAGAAAATAAAACTCAATTTTTCTCAAATTTTAAAATTAGCAAAATCCTGTACTGTACATTTTTTGTTTAAAATTTTACTCAAGCTAAGCAGTTTTATTTAATGAAAACAAACCTAAAAAAAAAAAACGCATTTCCTCTCTATTTTACAAAGAGCTTAATTTCAGAGTTAAATTGCAAAACTTATTTCTAGAAAATTTCTTTCAATAATATGATTGTCATGTTATTTAAGATATAGATATTTTTTTCAGTTTTATCATTTCCGATAGATAATAAATATTTGTAAGCTGAATGGAATTTTATAAATGATTTCATTGTGGCTGAAAATAAGAGAATTGGCTTGTAGCTGTGCAAAAAAATAAAAAAAGGGGATACAACAAGTTAAGTGATGCAATATTGCAAGTGATTATTCACGAAATTAATTAAAATTATTACTATAAAAAGTACCAAAAATACAGAAATTTTCTTTATAATGAAAGTATTCAAAGCTATCTATTCTAAATTACATTCTCCTTTCATTTAGAGACTTATTAAAATTACTCTAAGCCTTGAGTCATATTATCTGTATCTTACGTTTGTGAATTGTAAGTTTTATCGATTATAGTTGTAGATAACCACAAATATTTATTTAATTATAAAAATCTGTTACTCCAAACTGATGAAAATGTTTCTGATTTCTATTTGCCTTTGAAATTATTTTAAATAACTATTTGTTACAGTAAAGTAAAAGATAATAACAAATTATACAAATTGTTCAACGTAAAATTGCTCTTGAAATTTAAGATACCAGATTGAGAGTACTTTTTTTAAAGGACTATAAAATATAATTTTTACAAACAAAAATTATTGAAAAATTGAAAGAAAAAATAACAAAACGATTGATAATTAATTCATAATTATTGTCTACGTAGCAAATATGTGTAAAGTTACATTTCATGAAAAAGCAACTCTAAATTCATGATACATGATTTTCAGAGAAAGAAATAAACAAAGAAAAGTATTCTTACATACTATTAAGTTTATGTAATAACAGAATCGTTATTACATAAGCTTAATATTTTTATATAAGTTTATATAATTATCGTTATTACATAAGGTGAAACAATGACGAATGTAAATTATATCGATCCTTATCATTGTCTATTTTGTATAATCTTTTTGCTTACACTTCAATAACTTTTTTTAAAAACGAAAACTTAGTTCAGAAACATACTAAATATGTTACAAATGACTTGTCAATAACTTATGCTTTTACTAACTTTCACAATTTTATAACTATAAATCTGTTGAAATTTATGTGGCAAATTGGCAAATATATATATATATATATATATATATATATATATATATATATATATAAGAAGAATGCCGAGAATAATATACATAAGAATTTCTCATCATGGGATTTTTAATTATTTGAAATAAGGAAGTAAAGAGAAATCATGTTTACTTTTGAATAATTGAAGTACAGATAAAAAAAATCATACATGGTACTTATATCAAGCAACCATTGCAATTGTTGTATCAAAATTATTACAGTAATTTTATTATTAGTATTTTGTAAAGTTCAAATGGATTTTAATAAAAAAAAACATGATTATTCTTTAAAATTAAAGCATTAGAATAGCTAAACTAATGATAAATGTTCATTACTGCAATACAAGTAAATTTAAAAGTTTGGCATGTTAAGCAACTTGTTAAAAGTAGCTATCATTTTTCAAATGGCTCACCATCAAAGGTTATGCAGTGAACTCTGTTCATTCATCTATAATCCTTTTTTTAATAAATTATTCAGTTGGCTGTTTTTCAAGGAAAACTTGTCAGTTTCATTGAAATTAATTAGAGGTTAAATTATAATTGTAAAAAGGTAAAGCCAAATATTTATTTTCCTATATTTCATTTTGTTTAGTTAAATAATTAAATTCATCATGCTGAAAAAATATGATATACCTATTTAAACCCACATTCTTCTTAGTAAATTAACACATAATTGTTCAAAAGTTGAGGATTATATCAATTTTTGTTTCTCAATAAGGCGATATCATAGATTCTGAATTGTTGACATGAAGTACATGTGTTTTTCATGCTTTTTTTTAAAAAAAAAAAAATCATAATTTTCTTATTTAATATAGTAAAAGAGTAGGATAAAATTTTATCGTTTCACTGTATAATCAAATTTCTGACAAACATATAACTAATTTGAGTTTATTTTCTTTTTAGACATTTAACTCTCACAATTAAAACCTTAAAAAAAAACCTGAAGTTTTTTTCCGTTTTTGGAAATGGAATTTCTTAAAACTAAAATCGCTATTTTTATATTGTCCTAAATATTGCATATTTCTTTTCATAATATTTCGTATCATGCTTTAAATTGACTGTTCATATATAAAACATGTGTAATGAATCAGTAATTATATTAACTAATCTAATGGTTATTTTAATTCCTTCACTTTTGCGCAAGTTTTAAATCAAGCAAAAGCATTAGAAGTCTATAAATTATACAATTTGAGATTTGAGGGAAAAGGAATTTAAGTAATATCTCGTTCGCACTGATTTTTGAAAGCGCATTAGTCTTGATTTTACTTTTTGTGGTGATAGCTAACAATTTAAGTAAGTCGGAAATGATTTATCTTAAATAAGTTTGGCGAGTTGTCTTAAATTCCTTTCAATTTAGTGCCTTCTTGTTTTCTGCTATTATTTTCAGTGCCTGTTGAAATGGCTAAAGTCAAGCAAAATATAAATCAAAGAAGGAAATTTATAAAAAACGTTTAAATAGAATTATTTATAAAAATATAGACAAAAAAAAAATCACAAAATTCTGTTGGTTTGAAAAGAAATAGCTTTGTTAACGTCATTCTCTTCAGTCGTATTTATCCTTCGAGTTATCATCTTTTTATCTTCATTTTATTCCATAAATGTTATCTGTATTAGTTACCTTTATTTCAGAGTATACACTCTTTTAGAGTTTGTTCAATTATAAATAATTAGGACATATATAATTTATAGTATCGACGAACAATAAATTCTCCTCAAAACCAAAACTAGAGTTCTTTTTAAATAAATTTTGGGAGCAAGATAGTGCGAATGCTGTTTTTTAAATACTGTATAAATTTAATCAAAATTAACTTTAAACCGATTTAAAAAGTGCAGTGCGAACAGCGTATAATAGATCATTAATTTAATTCAATACAAAACGTTTTTTTAGTAGGTATCATGAAAACTACTGAGGCAAAGAATTATTCTCTAGCTTTTTGTGACTCCTATTATAATTACATTAGTATTTTTGATTAGATTGTTTTGTTATTAAATTTATTTTTAGGAATTTAAATCTTAAGAATCGAAAAAAATTAGTTTCGCGTATTTTGCATTTTCAAATATAAGAATAATTCTTTGAAATCATATATTTTCTAGAGAAATTAAATCAAGCATAATAACATTAAAATGAAAACTCTTTTTAAAGCATGATTAATAGTATTAATGTGATGAGAGAATAAAATAATAGTGAAACAACTTTTTAATCAGTTTCTCTCAATGCATTATTTCATTTGTTCAATATTGCTTTTAATATAATAGTAGGTAAATATATTTTATCTACTTAACAAAGTATAACTAAAAAAATATTATCAAACATGATTTAAACGTCAGTAAACTAAAATGTTTTTACCAGTTTCAAGTATAAAAATATTTAATATCTATAAACGTACTTAATGGGTTTGTAATATTAAATTATTCATAAGTTTTCTGTAATAATTAATTTTTATAATAAATATGCCATATTTATCAAACGTTAAGGAGAGAATTATGAATAGTAATAATTTTAATGTAATTCATTTTTCTACAGTTGGAATTTCAGAAGCTTAAAAATATGCCTAAAAACAAGAGTTAAGTTATACATTAAATGCATGTTCAATTTCTTAAAAGTTAATATTTAAAGATGCACAAATTATTTATTATATGAGCATTACATCAATAAATAAAACGAATATGAACTTTTAAAAGAATGAATTTCTAAATATTTAACTATTTTATGTTACTTGCATATTCAATCAATTATTTTTATGTTAATGACAATTTGGAAGTTATATTTGTGTGCACAAGTAACATACAAATTTTTAAGTTGTAAATATAAATAAATATTTGTTTCACAGTTACATATTCCTGGATACTTATGAAAATATATGATCCTCTAAAGCATAACAATATGAAACAAATATGTATAATATCTACAAAGTTTCTATTAAGATTGGTTGCTTAAAGACTACTGAAGTAGAAAGAATTTGGCATTTTTAAAGAATTTTCACATGATGAAATATACTATTCCTACATAAAAATAAAGGTAGTAATAAATTAAGTAATGATGAAATGTAATTACATTTGTATTTCATAATAAATATACATGTCTTTAACCCATGTAATTATCAAACACATGGAAGAAAACATTTTTAAAAAAAATCTATTCCAAATTTTCTTTTAGTCTCTATGACTATCTTTACTTTTTTGTTACCATTGCTTATATTAACCACCAATCTTTACAAATAGAAACCATTATGAGGTTTCATATTTGTACATTACACAATGATAAACAATGCTGGAAAATGCAATACAAGCACCTTTCTCAATTCAGGCACAGAGTAACAAAATACAATTACATTTGAAAAAAAATTTCATCTTAAAAATGCGATTTTGATTTTTCTTTTCTCCTTTTTTTCTGGTTCTGGTTTGGTTTCTTCTTTTTCTGGTTGTTTTACTTGAGGAGGGGGAAAGTCTTCATCATATAACTGCCTTGTGAATTTACAGTCGATGAGGTATGTAGCTAAGAGGGGCAATCGCCATTTACCTTTTTGTTTTGGCTTAGGCATGCCAAATATAAGGAACTTGTACATGCCCACTCTGAGTGGTGTGAATGTAAAACTTACGCGATTTTCTTTATCTTCCCTTCTGATGATATCCTTTGAATCCATTTCAATGCTTTCAACATCCATTAATTGATAAGTAATGAGCATGACGTCCTTCACTTCAAGGATGAGTTTTCTTTTACCACCCCATGTTACTATCATCGGTCCACTTTGGTTTATCATTTTCATTTTATAATCGTAGAAACATTGTGTTGGTCCCCAAGGTACTTCATTATGTGGGTATGGCTGAATATATTTTTTTGCTACTAAGCAGTCCAGCAAAAAAAATGACAACATTGTGCAAATTCGTTTCTTCTTTCATCTCTCGTTCTGGTTTGGCATACACCTGAAAGTTAGAAAACTTAGTATATAACATTCGTTAAAACATAAATTTTTAAAAGACTTATGCAATAAATGGTTTTTCCAACCATTCCTTACATTTCCAAAGTATTGTTTATCATTTTTCAGTTCAATTGAACAGATTTGCAGTGTACAACGAACATATTAAAGTAAAATATTTTTATTAACTCCCATATCAGATTGTGTAATTAGTGCACTAAAATTTGAGATACAACAATATGAGGGTTACATTTTTCAACTATATATTCACAGAATGGAAAAATTATTCAAAAATTGTCCCTCTGGAATAAAACAAAACATAAATATAAGTCCTTCTTGTGAATGGAAGGTGTGTCTAGGGAAATGGGAATCAGAAAAAAAAGAAGAAAAATGGGAGTGATTTTAAATGTAAGAAGCTGTTATACCTACCTATATGACATCACAGTTGTTTATGACTAAGAAGTGGAATAAGGAGTTTTTATTTCTCAAAATTTATAGAAAATGCTAATAAACATTTGATAACATACTTCAAAGAATATGTTATTTATATCGCTGATTTCGGTTGTTAAATTTCATTTACGTGACAGATGGCAAAAGAAAAACAAAAGGAATCTAAAATGAATTTCATAGAGTGTTAGAATTAAAATGTACTCTTTGCAATAATTAAAAACGTTATGAAATCTTTTCACATTAATACAGTCATTACTAGTATTCACTTCTAATAATTACAGATTACGTACTCTTGATAATTTCAAGTGAAACAGTTAAGAAAAGGATTTTACCAGTTTTATTTGTGTTAATAAGTGCAAAAAAGCATAAATTTATCTTCTTGCGACCGTAAATTTTATTTAATAAAAGTTTTTGACAAAGCAAATATAAATTGCAACTAGCTATTCTAACAATATAAGCTCTAATCGCATAGTATGATATGTATCGAATGTACTGTATCAATTTGTTTCTACTAAACATCACTAGAAAATGGAGATTAATTACATTAGCAATATAAAGAAGTATCAGCTTATTTACTAAAGTATCATTATTCAAACTAAATTACAAAAATTGGATCGATTTCTGCACAAATAAAAAAATTGAACTACTAAAATAAATAACAACAAATAAACTTTCCAAATTAATTCAATTACAAGCCCTTTCCGCTATTCAACCAACAGATCTAACAAGCATCATCATGAAAGAAATATTCCACACCTCTTTAACAGCAAACAATAATTGAACAGACAACTCATTGCATATTGAAATTCGCAATTAAATATTTTCTATCAGAGAAGAAACGTACTGACCATTCACAATGCCAGAACTCCACCATAAAAGTCTTCAAAAAGGTAGTAACATAAGTGGCATAACTACCGATGCCAAGGCCTACAGTGCAAATATCGTTTTTCGTGACAGAGAACCTTTTGGTGCGAAACATGTATGTTCCGTATAAGTGTCAGCCTAGAGCGAATCCAATGTGTTAATTTCTCAAGCATGCGTGGCCCACAGTTTTATCGATCTGAAAAAGTAAAACGATGAGTCGACCTTGCCCAACCCAAGGACCGAACCTCGGACTGTCTCACATGCAAAGCGCTATTACTACTCCACCAGGCTTCAGAATCCAACATATCACCAGAAATTTCAACAATTCAAACGCTTGAGGACTAGATGAGGTCGACAGCATCGTAATAAAACTTTTAATTCAAGAACTTGCTGAATTTCTATTGAGATATTTTAACTCTTATCTTTCCCACAATTACTTCAAAAATCATTTAAGATGGATCAGGTAATGTTCTTCCAAAGGAATAGAAAGACCCAAACCTTCAACCATAGTAAAGGATAATATTTCTACTGCCGGTTCTAGGAATACGTCTCTGATCACTACTTATAGGAAGACTCAAATACCATATCCACACCAGCAGCTGACAATACGGCTTTCGAACTATCTCTCCATTGAACACACTTTTCAGAAGCTCTGGAAATCGATAAAGCAAAATAAAAATATAACAAATACACGTCTATCACATATGAAGTTTGCAAAGTATTTGACTCGCTCTAGTGGCCTTGTTTGCGAAATGTAAACAGCAAAACAAATTGTTCAAAAAATATTTTCCAAATGCTTGAAACATTCATAGATCACATGCAGTTCTCAGTTGCTCCTAACAATGGACATATAACTGTTCTCACTACCAGAAGCTATCCGTGCAGTTCTGTGAGTGGCCTTATATTCTGGGACATTTTTTGAACGATATCTTAGAATATGACTAGCCACACAGCTGCTAAAAGGAGAATCTACTACTTTCTTTTATGAAGAACTATCGAAATTCTGAAAATCTTTTATTTATCTTTAACAGTTACGTAACTAACTAAAACTAAAACTTCATGTCTCAGCTTCTAAATTTTAAATTATGATTATGAAGTAAAATAAAAAGTAAAAAAATTCGAATGCAATTCTAAAATAAGATTTAATGGAAATTCTGTAAAGCACAAAAAATACATCGTTTGCATAAACATACAGATTGACTAGTTACTGTCATTCTTACTCCACATAAGCAATGGAAATTAAATTTAAATTAATTTCTCTTGTTCAAAGACTTCGAAGCGTAGTAAGAGAGATTGGCGACTCAAGAAATAAGTAACTAAGGTCATTACAAGGCAATGATCGAGATCTGTAGAAGTATGAATAACAGGAAATTTCAACAATTGAAAAACCTACAGAAGATTTTTTTGCCTTTTGATCACTAGATGCTATAAAACTGCATATTCTATAATATTTTCTTCATTAACTAGTTTACTTCTGTTACCTCTTGTTGGAGGACAAACTATTTAATATAAAAGTAATTTGGATATAAAAGTCCTTCAACTACAAGAACCTGTTCAGTTACCCAACCTTTTAATCAACAGTGATCATTAAAAATCTACAATTAGCCCAGATATCCATTTTTTAATAACAAAATTAATTAACACTTTTAATCTATTAAAGCAAATCTTACTATCACATCATCAATACCCACTAAAGCCAACAAACGTCAACAGCTATACAAACAAATCTAAATTTGACAAAAAATAGGAGTTGTTAACTTTGAAAACGATGTAATCTGACAGGAACATTTAATGAAACTATAAAATGAAAATGCAGCTTTTCAGGTAGAGACAACAGCCATATTATAGGCAATGCAGTTGATACACGACAACAAACTTACTCTAACAACAATCTTGGCTGATATCTTTTCAGTATTATTTACCCTATCGAATCCTCATCACTTATCCCCAATAATCATAGGAATTCAACGAAATCTACTGGATATCTACCTCTCTGCAATCATGCAATAGAATTGGATCCAAGCGCATCAAACTCATGCATGGAACGAAATCGCTGACCAAAAGTAAAGGTGCGATTTAACTAGCTGATTCAAACACAATAAATATCTAACAACCAACTTAAAAAGATAATTGAAGTAAAGAACCAGCTCTAATTTGCAGATAATCTAGAATGAAATGGATCAGAAAATATAAAGAAATTATGATTGAAAGTCTCACCAGCCGTAATAATTGACAATCTGTTGATAAGTTCTATGCTAAGCATGTGTGGCTTCAATCTCATATACATTAATAGAGTTAAAAAATACTTATATGTCAATGCGCATGTGCGCAACACTAGGGATTTCCCCTCCCCTATATTGCGAGCTGCCCGTTCTGCAAAATATTCCACTTTCTTAAACATTTAAAACAAAGAGATGAACAGTTTCTAACTTCCTGCATTAAGGACAATTTTAGAAAGCATAATCTTATTTCCCCACAAAAGTTTTTAATGAACAAAAACTGGATTCACGCCAAAATCAGCAAAGTTTTCAGTGACAGAAATCCCGATTTTTCTTTCATTAGATTAGATTAAATTCTAAATCTAATGAAAGAAAAAAAATTTTTTTGGTGACATGATTCTCTGTGGGTTACTAAAATGACTATTTTTGTTCATCGTAACAGTTTTCCTAATACCTAACTTTTTTGTGAAATTTTTCTTAATGGCTGAATATTGTCAGAAAGACAATCATATAGTACAGTTTAGACAACCATATGATTCAGTCTGGTTCTCCAAGTTCAGTTATCTAACTTCTTTTCTACTTGTACCTAAAAATTGTGGTAAAGACAGCGCCTGGTGATATCTGTCTTATAAACATGTAACAATGTTCATTTTTGAATGTTAATAGTAGTAAAGTACAACATTTTACATTTTGAAAGATTAGGAAACTTAAAACTTAGATTAGATTATTAATTCCAATTAAATAACACTACAGTATTGATGATTCAATGTTATGAGATAAACAGAATTTTCTTAAATTTGGAACGGCAACTATCTAGATTATCAATGAACTGCCACACTTTACAATGAATTGAATTAGAAATACGTGCATCTTTTTTCAAGAAATGATATCTTTGAACAAAATAACTATTCATGCAATTTTAATTTTAATAAAATAATTGTAACTTACAAATATAAAAAAACTTTTGCGTGGTACTTTATATTTACAGCAATATGATGGTTTTGAAATCTTAATACACCAATTCCTAAAGAACCATAAAACAGTTTAAGTAGTTTAAAGTAGGGTTTTTATTTGGTAAAAATTCTGTGTTTATACTTAAAATTTGCAAATTAAAGTGAAAAATTAATGAAATCAAGAAAATTAATCATAGTCTCATTCATATTTTTAAGTAGTTCATATGAAAAAATTTTTTGAAATGCTGCATAATTTAATAAAACAAATTAATTTTTAACTATACTTTGAAATAATAACGTCCTTCTACAGGAGGAGTGACAGCAAAAGATCCAACTAGCCTATCTTCTTTCAATTGGCAAAACACATAATTATTGAGCGAAGCATTTTCAATTTCGTCTGCTGGATATAACTTGTACTTCCAACGCATTGGCTCATGGGCCGCTATTTTCACTTCCTTATGCACCTGTTAATTTAAATGACTTTAAGAAAATAATTTAAGTTTTTAATGAAATTTCTATAGAGAATTAGTTAAAATTAGCACTAAGAATTTAAGTGGATAAATAACTATAAAAAGGATCTGAAACAAAACAAGTCGTGATTCACAATTTTCAATAATGAAATTCTTCTTTATTTTCAATATTTTTCTTCAACAGTATTGAATTTTCATCAAAATAAAATTTATATTAATACTTAGTTGGCATTGTGGGGAATATAAAAAAGGAAATAAATAATTGCATTATTAAAAATGTAGCATTTGTTTCATAATATTTATTATTATATTAATCTAAAATAGCTTAAATGTTTATTAGAGAAATTAAGTTTTTAAAACTATACTAATAGTATATAAGTATACTATAATTTATAACTATACTAGAATTTCTTGAAAAAAGGAATTTGTGAAAATTTAGATGGTTTTCTTAAAAAATCTAATAATATTTTCTAACTATGTTTGCTATTAACTATTATGTGATTATTAACTAACTATTAAATATAAGTAAAAGATAATTTTAAAATGAAAGTATAATTTTTATTGCAACACTATTTCAGGATCTTTTTATATCATTTTTATCAAGCAAATTAGTAAAAATTTTTAATATCTATCCCTCGATGATTCACAGTTTTAAATGAGAATTGTTGAATAAGTTGAGAACAGTTCACAAAACCAAAATTTTTTTGGTTTTTTGAAAAATATTTTTTTTAATTCTTCATAAATTAGTTGCATTCTTTCTGCTGCTGTTGTTATTGTGGAAGGATTCATCTAATATCTCCAGCTGTTGTGGCGATTGTGCTGTTGTTGGTGGTGGTGGGCTCCATATCGGCGTGGCTGGAGGTCTGTCCAAGTACCCTTCAGAGGCGTTGGGACGAAGAACCCTGTCAGCTGTCGGTGATGCGAATCTGTAAAAACCTCTTCTTTCCAAATCGATGGCTGTTGTCTCTGGCACTACATCGATTCGGAACAAACACTTTTGGCAGGTGAGCAGCACATAGGTGGTGTCTGGCCGGACTCGGTAGATGGAATTTGGTTGCAAGACGTACCGGTCATACATAACTATATTTCGATCGTAGCATATGCTTTCCAAATGGTGCACAGAGTTTACAAAGTGATTTATTTGTCGTAAAATTTTGAATAATGAAAATCGTGAGTTATAGATTTTGTATGTTTAGATACCATTATTTAAAAATAAAACTAGAACACTCCAAGTTGCAGTCAATATAATTTAAAGAAATATTATTGAACAATAAAAGATAAATAACAAGAAGAAAAGATAAATAATAAAACTGCAATTATTAATTAAACAAAAGCTTCCAATTCAAAACGATATGTTTAGTACGATAGTTTTTAGTGCCACTGGCAAACTATCTCTTTGATTCTAATAATTCAAAGATATATTTTTGCAAAATTATATTGTTGTGTTCATAAATAAAGACTTTTACTCATTTTTAGCGTGTTGATGAAAAAATTAGTCTTTTGAGTTTTGAATAATTTTAGCAGAATTTTTGACACCCAACTTATGCGATTGCGATGCAATAATAAATTATGTTGTTGTTACTAATGACACTTGAGGAAGCCAAGCTCGCCCATCAGGGTCTAAGCGAATGAAATCAGAAAGAGTGTCTTCCGTTTTTGAATAGAGCACTCTCATTCAAAGGTGGAAGTACGATTTTCGCTCATAGGTGACAGCATCATCTGGATCTTCTAACTTAGAGATTGAATCCAGAGAAAACCCATAACCTGACTCCAACCACGACGAATTTCCGGTGACGAGAACGACGTCTTAACCAACCAGGCCACCACAGCAAATAAATTATGCAAGTTGCTTACTAAAATATCTAAATATTGTGGTCTTTATCTTGTTTAAATGATTGAATTCAAGTTTAGTTTTCCAATTATTTTGTAGAAATAAACTTCTTATCAGAATAAAAAAAAATAATTAATGGAACTTAAATTATTGACTTTCTCTTGAATATTCTTCTATCAATTTATCAAGCCAATTTTATGTACTTTTTCATTGACTTCATAAAGAAAATGAATGGGAAAATTTAAATAATAGTTTTCTTGTGAAACTTTTCACTGATAGTGGTTTAAGGTAATAAGGAAACTGAGAAGAAATCATTCTGAAAATTTAGTTTAGATACAAATGCGAACGTACATCAACTAAATTTCCATGTCAACTAAACCAACCATTCCATATCAGTGTATCACTTAAATTTCCATATAGGTACGCCTGCTCTTTAGGCATAGATATCTAGGCAACACCAAAGGAAGCATATTATTTTAAATGAAGCAATACATAAGAAACGGAAAATTTTAAGAATATTTTAAGTAATTTAAGAAAAATATAAGTTAGTCTTAAAGGTGATGAGGTCTTAGATTTATCACAAGTAGTGTGAATGCTGAAACCACCGCTGACATAAATAAAATTTTAAAATATATAAAAATGATAAAAACTTACTAGTATTCACCGTTTTCTTACATTTACAAAACTTAAAAATTGTAATAAAGTTATATAAAAGCATTAATATTTATATAAAAAAAGTCGACTTTAATATTTATTCAAACTAACTTCCTAAAACGTATACCTTAAAAATTACTGGATTTTGAGGCCGGGATCTTATTTTCATGTTGTAATCAAAGAAGTAAGGAGATACTTTGGGTAAAGCATTAAATTCATCCAAGCTTACGATTACATCGAGAAGCTGCCACCTTCGAAATAAAAAGTAAAATATCTTAAGTAATAATATATGTAAGAAAACCCAACAAAAGACGTAAATCAAAATACTATTTCATTGATTACAATCTTTTTAATTATTGTAGGACCAACATATTGAATAAGTTTAGAACTAATATAAATATACTTGTTATATCAGTTTCTTATAACTTATCGTTGCTCAATAGTGATATTTAACTTTTTTTTTATTAACAGTGAATAAATAATATGAATATCACATAATAAGAGTTTATACAATTTAGCAGTTTATTAGTTTTAAATATAAGTTATTTAACACAAAACAACGATTTTAGATACCTTACATATAATATCCAATCCTTGATTCTTTTCTTATGATTCAGAAATACTGATGTACATACGGTTTGATTTACACAACAAAACAGTTCAAAGATTATTGGTCTAAAGAATTAAATTTAGAATTTTTTTTTAAATTTGAAATACCAAGAAACTTTCAAGATCGAAAATCTATAAAGCTGCTTGTACAAAATGAGAATACAATGAAAGATTTGTGATTTGAAAGTTTGTTGTCATAACTGACGAAAATGAGTTGCTCATTGAAAAAAACTACTATGATTAATTTTTTTTTAAATATAGAAGAAAGAGGTCAAGAAGATATTGTTTACTTCTTTAGTAATAGGTTTTGTTATAAATAAATTCCCTTTGTACCAATTTTTTAATTTCTTTGGATTGGGTGAACTTTATTTTTGAACAAGACTTGTCTTAATAAGAGTGAAAGGTATCATTTCTGAGGGATCTCGCTATAATTTTGATAGGTTCAGCTATAATAAGTACGTTGTACCCGGCTTATTCGGATTCACTCTGATAAGATTTGAGTGTCAAATGATATCTTTAGAGCAATAAAATTACATTTAAACCGAATTTATGCAATCATTAACGTAGAACAAACACTTAAAAATTGCAAAAGATAATTATGCTTAGAGGTTAAAAACGTGCACTTAAAATAATACAAAATATTATCACAAAATAATTAGAACAATAATGGATGCATTAAAGCTGAAATCATCCGAATAATAATAATATTTTATTAGAAATTATATATACATAGTAAAATAATATTTACATTAACATTAGTAAAATAATTAAACATTAGTAAAATAATGTTTAGAAAAAAAAAAAGATGTGAACAAGAAAACAGAACAGATATCGTAAGAAACTTAAAACATTATTTTTAATTCAAATTTAAATTTGTAGAAGTGAAGAACGTAAGCATTTACAACATTAAGTATCGTATACCCAGAGTAAAATAGTTTTGAATATTTTATTGATCTCAATATATTGAAATATATTCAGAAACAAATAGTTTTTAATATTTCAGAATTAATTTTATTACTTTTAGAACCTCTACAACTTCTTCTAGGAATTTGAGTTTCTTTGACGGAAATATACAGGAGGTACAATAATACACAGTCAGATTATAGCTCATACAAAATAAGATACAGTTTAATTTCTAGATTATAAAATATGTTTCATTAGAGTGAAGCATGTTATTTCTATTGTAACTTTTTACAATGTATTAAATAATTAAAAACAATTCATTATGTTTTTCTATGTTTAATGAATGTACATACATTATGAGATTAATTAAATATACTGTTTTTTATATAGAACAATATTTGCAGCAAACAGGCTACAGAAACAAATGACTTTATTGTCAAAGTTGTAAGACAAACGAAGGTATTAACATCAATTTAAGGAAAAATAGATTAAAAAATTCAACATGTTAAGCGTCAACGATTAGCATAAGTATGGATATTAGTGATATTTTAGACAAACACAATTTATCTAAACGTGTGGGTGTGTAAATATAATATAAATTGAATACTGAAGCTCAAAAATTAAATCATTTATCTATTATAATAATCACACTCATAAAAGTATATATCGTTTCTAATTGAATTGAAATAATTTACTTAATACACCATCTCTGAATAGGAGAAATAATTTAGTCGCTCTTTGTTCTATTAAGAATACATTTTTATAGCCATCTCTCTATTTATAAATTTTAAACTTAATAGATTTTATAAAAAATATAAATAAAATATTTTGAACAGTTAAAATAAATAAAATTAATGAGTCAATCCAATAATTGTAAAAAAAGCCACTTTTTTTATTTAATCCTTTTTTTTTTTTAAAGTAAATCTATTAAAAAATTAAGACTTGACGCGATGTTGAATTATTTTAATTATCGTTTCTGAAAATTTGAATTTTAATGTAATGAGGCTTAAGTCTCAAAATAGTGAAAAAGGAGAAAAAATATTGCATATAAAAATAACTGAGGCAGTGAAATATAATCGTAATTATATCGATAAATGTGAAATCACGTATTTACCTTTCATGCGCATAATTATGCGCAGAAACAGCTAGAAATAATTATTTATGTTTTGCATGTCAAAACGATCTACAATAAAAAATCTTTTTTTTTTCTTTTTTCTTTTAAATAATGTGTAAGGCATAGTTTTAACACAATATATTAAGCACAGCAGCAAGATATAAACAGCAATATATTAAGAATATAACAAGATAAAATTTTTATGACTTTTCATTTCAAAAACAGGAAAATGTTGTTAAAACGAATAAAATGATCATGAAACATTTTTTTTTTACTTAAAATGGTTTGAAATAATAAAACTTATGCGAAATTAAATTAATTGAATTCTTTATTAGATCAAATTGAAACCTGTAAAGAAAAGTAGTATTTTCCAAGTTCATTTACAAAAAAATAAATAAATAAAGAATAGGTTTATTAAAATTAATGCAGCAAATAAATTTCCCAGGTTATACGATACGTTAATGATATTTTTTATTTTATGTAATTTTATTTTTTGGAAAATATGCAATTAACGTTAGAGATTAATACAACTTCTATAAATACGCGATTTGTATATTATTTCTTGTATCTGATTAGAATAAGAGTGAGATATTTACCTGCTGTAGTTATTTTCCATCTCGTCATATGGATAATGTGTCCAAATCATGATTTCAGGATCCGTTAAAAAAAAGTGTTCATTTAATTTTTGTTGAAATTTGCCTGTGTGATCTGTGAAACCTGTTGAATGAAATTACATAACAAAGTTAATGAAATTAATATAAAACACACTCCTAGCAATTACGCTTTGTAAATCACGAATTCTTATTCTTTTTTTAATTTAAAATGAGTTTTCAAATTCTTTAGAGTACTTTAAAACAATTTTGAATTATAAAATCTTCAGGGATATTATCAAACAAAAAAAGAGAATATTTCCAATGAAAATAATCCATTTTTTTTAAGCAATCATTACGAGATTTATATAATTGTTATTTCCATAGATCCAACATTCGAATCAAACAATTAGTTATTGATTATTGTAAAAGAGGAAATTACAATAAAAACACGAAGACATTTTTGAAAACACAAATAGAGATGTTGCATTATTCAGCATTTAAAAGATAATTTTAAAATGACAAGCATGAGTAGATGGAATTAGAACTAGAGAAAGTAGAAGTGTAATATGTCTTTTCAGAGTTCGGACAGATTAAGGTTTACACCTCGCATAATATCAAATAACTAGTTTTCAAAATTTTGAGAAATTTAAATAATTCTTCTGTTGTGAGATATAAAAAGTTTAAGCAAATAAAATATGTTAATCAGGAAAATATTGCAAATGATTTTACAGTAACAGTTAAAAGTAAGTACATACTTGAAAACTAAATTTTAAGTCAAATGCTTACAGAAAAGACCATAAATGGGAAGGAAAAGTACAAAATAGTGCCCAACTGTAATTATTTATATTATTTATGATCACTAAATGAAAGATAAATGACATAAGTGAAAAGTGTAAAAATTAAAGATATCATATTGATCTTCTGAGTCAATAGAGATGTTTTTAGGCTGCGATTATGAATACATATGTCACAATTTTAACTTTAAATTGGAGCTAATTAAAATTGGAGCTTTCTTTCGGCATAATAGTTTAAATGTACTTTTACTGAAGATATTTTAAGCTGTTAAAAGGGGAAGAATAATGATTTTAAATAGTTAATAAGATATTTAAAATGGTAACCGACAAACAATAGGCGGATTTCCATGTTTTATACTTAAATACTGTTTACTAAGTGGTTTGATTAATTTTTTCATTTCGATGAAATAGGATAAAATTTTCAGAATTAAAAAAAAAGAATAATTTAAATTATGTTAAGTTTCAAATACATTTTTTAATTAAGTGTACTTATTTATATCCATAAATATAACATAAATTTGATTGTTCGGTTATTAGAGTTAGTTCACATCATGTATTGATGAAATTGACAAACTTTACACAATCTCTGTTACCAGAACATGATCAAATGTGTATTTAACACAATTAATAATTAAAAGTTCAACAAGAGACTTTGATCCCATATAACAAACTCTTTTATTCCTATAAAGAGTATTTATTAGTTAATCGCAAATATATGTTCCGCCAAAAAATTAATAAACACTTATCTGTTTTCATGTGTGTATGTCATGTAGAAGATTTGCTTTTAGAAATATTTATAACTATTGCGATTTAGATTATTTTATAAAATAATTATTAAACTAAATTAATTTATAATTTAAAGTTATTTCAATGTTATTTTTTCATAAATATATTTGAAATTAATTCCCTTTAAATAAAATTTAACTTTGGAAATTGGGGAAAATTACGCATCTTATATAGATTTACAAAGTAATATACTGTACTGGAGGTAATTATGAAATAATTTTTTTTTAAGAAAAATCTCACTATAACACAAGTAAATATATAATTAGTATAAAAATTAAATTCCTAAATTATCAAAATTTCAAAAACAAACCTTTAATTAAAAATTAATGATACATAATAAAAATAATAAATGGACATATAAATGTAAGTTCATCAAAAATTTGTGGATTATATATAATACTATTTACGTTTGAAATTTTCAATATCATTGTTAAACACTTCTGTAAATCATATTGAAAAATGCTTGTTTTGGAATCGAATTAACTAAATTCGAAAGTGCTTAGCGCAATATTTCTAAAAAGAACCAAATATAACATGTTTCATATCATCAATGCTTGTTATCCACATTCATAAGCATTTTTCCCTAGTATACTTCTTGATTTAAGTCAAGGGAATAGGAAGACCATAATAAAATTCAAATAGTTTGCTATTGCAACCATATTTTATTATGGTTAATTCTGTTGAAAAATAATTTTATCTCTCACTCAAACGGATAATTTGATATATAACACTGCTTAACTTTTGCATAGTTATTCTGTTATTTAAAAGGTATAAATCTTAGCTTGGTATTTTTTCATTTTACGGTACATAAGAATTGAAGAAAAAAATCTTAAATGATACCAGTAGGCTGTAAACCGGATGAAAAAATTAACCGTTTCCCGTTTTTCTAGCTGCACTTTTTTTGATTAGAAAAAATATTTGAATGTTATTCCCGTATATATATATATATAAGCCATGTGATTTCTGGCGAACACCAGACAACGTATCTTTATGTTTTAGACAGTTTTTTCAACATTCTCATAACCTAAATATTGTCAGATATGTACAGCAATGATATTTACAAAATTCAGGATATTATTCTTTCGTAATGATAAAAATTCAAACAATATTTCATTTAATTTAACAATTTGTGAAACATATTAATTTTTTCTTGATGTGACAACACAAAAGTAGCTTTCAGATTTTAGATCTTAGTGTTCTTTTCCTTTTCAGAACACTGCCAATTTTGCCCTGTTCTAAAATATTAAAAAAATACATATCTTAAGAACACATACTATTCATTTTTTTGCTTTTATTTTTACTTCTTTACAATAGTTTCTTTGTGTGTGAAAATGGCTGATAGTGAGAAGTCTGTACACATAGTACCATAATGAGAATCCCAAAATTTCCTTTTTTTTTCCCAAAAGAATGAATCCTTTTTTACATTTTTAAGTAATAATTGATTTTATTGAATTTTACTCTATTTTATTTAAGTTTTATTTTATTTTATTCAGATTTTCTTAAAAGTTGCCATGAATCAAAGAAATTAATTAAGTTTTTTGATTTATGGCAGCCTTTATGAAAATCTTTTCTAAAAAGCTTCTTTCCAAAAGACTATTTTATTTTAACTTCTCCATTTGAAATTAAAAATACAATCTAAAATATCGCTCTTGAATCTTTCAATAAAATCAAATTATACAAAACGTATTATCAGAATTCTCGATGGTTAAATCGAATAAAACCTTTGGCTGGTCAAATTATTTTGACAAAAACTATTTTTTTATCTTTTTATATTTATTTTGAAATGCACATTATCAATTCTTATTTGAGTATGAATTTGAATATTATGAATATATAAATTATTCATATCTTAATAAGTATAATATAATATTTATTTGTTAGCACAGAGTTTAATAATTGTGTGATTAGCAAAAAGGCAACATATATATTTAAATTTGTATATACAGATGAGAGAAAAAATTAATTTCTGGCATATTTCACAATAAATATTGTTGATTATTACAACAGTTTAAAAGTAATATTTAGTAAATTAGTATAATTATGATAGTTTACGATAATTATCCCACCTCTTACTTTTTATTTAATTATAGCTTTTAAATATTCCATTTTCAATAAAATAATCAATTTCTTACAAGAAATTAAACTCGTCATACTATTACAAAACTAATAAATTGAAAATTAAATCTGTGTGATCATAAAACGTAAAAAATATTTCAGTATTTGCTATAATAAAACGTACTACAGTCCACTATAGGTTGAGACCGTCTCAACAAGCTAACTCCTACGGATCCGATTAAGGGATAACGGTTAATTTCTAATGTTTTTACATCTGCTTCTACGTAATCCCACCATATAGAGCGATAATGTATAATAAAACACATCAGTTTATCTCTGACACAACAGATTAAAGTAATTGAACAACAAACGTGCCAATCTGGCAGAAGAATAATTAGAACTTTGGGCTACTATTCAGTAGCTCTTGAGTTTGACTGCCAACTAGGGCAGGGATGACTGTAGTGGTTTGCAATTAACTTTAATTGGAAGATTCTGCCAGTAATAGACTTCTTGCACAAAAGGATATAGTAAACACACAATAACAATATTGCAATGCTATTATTCCTTTCTAAACTAAGACAATTTAGAGAAATTAATTAGATTAAATTATTTAGAAGATTCTCTTTTTGTTATCACAATTTAAATTAAATAATTCATAATGTACAAATTAAAAAATATGGCAACCACTTTTTCACCAGGCGAAATTCCGCATTAAAAGTACCATAAATGGGGATTTTCACACTCTACTTTTAAGAGCTACTCTTTTAATAAAAAATAATAATAATAATCGAGAATAAAAGAAACATCATGCTTTTGGAAAAGTATTTTCATTTTTAGATTTGAAACACACTTGTATACGATGTCAATAAAAGAAAAATGAATTTTTTTGAAAACTAATGTATTTCTGGCACAGATAAGTTTTATGATATATCAAAAGAAGTGAATGCTAATTTAGGTTCAAAGAAGTTTGTGTTCATAATTTTAAGAAATTATGAACAGGAGTTCCTTTTTAAATTACATACATATCAGTATAGGAATATAATATGCACTGCATTTAGCTGAACGTGTAAATAAACAGTTGAATGACGGTCTTATTAAGGAAATGAAGATATCGTACCTGTTTTCTTCTCAAATAATGAGAGAAGCAAGGAAGGGCTAATTTGTATATTAGTAATTAAATATGATACTGAAGCAATCATTTTGAAGTGGATTCCATGCGCAAGTAAAAAACATTAACAAGCCGCGCAATTGACCAACTCACAACTCGTAATTGATAAATTGATATTTAGCACCTGAGTGATTATATATATATATATATATATATATATATATATATATATATATAATATTCGATACAGATATGTAATTCACTATTACATTTTAAAATACGTAATTTCTTAAAAAGTTTTAGTCGTTTCTAGTTAAGTAAATATTTTTAAACTAATGCTTTAACAAGGTTTTTTTTTCTTTTTAAAAAGTAACTATCTTTTTTCTCTGCATTTGGCCTTGTCCACTTTCCAATCCACCATTAGTTGATTAGTTCGAAACGCAGACTCTCTTAGACTTCTTGTTCAAAGTAGGAAAAAACGAATTTTTCTGTAATACATATTATCACATTTGACTCATACTGAATGTCATCATGTTTGGGTGTTCCATTTTAGTCGTGATTTTTATTTTATTAGCTTTGTCTTTTAGAACTTTTAGTTTGATTGATAGCCACTAACACCATCAAAGTTTCAGTGGGACAATATAATGTAAAATCTGCTAAAAAATTATCTTAAAATATAGAGAATTTCACAGGAACAATTGCTAAGCAAAATGAAACTATAATTGTAGAATATAAATGAGCAACACACTGTCCCATATAAAATTTTCTAAATTTAATTTGCCGACAATATCCTAATATTGCCGGTTGCAATATTACAGATATTAAAATGGAAAAATGATATTTGTACATAAATGGTTTCAATGAAAGGAAAAAAATGAAATATATTATAATTAAATAATAAAAAGCAAAAAATAAAATAAAATATTATTATATATAAAATATAATGTATAGTAAAATAGTTTTTTAAATGACTTAGGATTGCTGCATTTTCATATTGAGTTTAAAAAAACCATGTTTCTTATATATAGCCAAAATCGCGGCGCACTACCCTTTAAAGTTGAAATATTAAGGAAAAATTTGTAGGCTGTCTATTTAGACCTCAAATAGTATATAGGAAAATTTGGTAAAGATTGCACTTACCATATTTTGATTTTATGGTTATTCTATCACATGGAACAATGGACCGCAAAGGGCTCCGCAAAGGGCTCTGCAAGCATTGCAATGAAACATGCTAACGCGCAAATCCTTCGCATATGAATGAAAAAACTATTCATTATAAATGCGTAGCAGATTTAGCGTAATCCAGGATGCACCACAAGTAGGCCTGCTAGCCTCAATCTCCTCCCAAAAAAGAAAGAAAAAAAAGAAAGAAAGAAAAAAAAGGGAGGGGAAGAAAAAAGTGATTTTTATGCTTTAAATAAAAACATACGTAAAGATTCGTTAGAAAAAGAATAACTTACATTAATTGGTAAGGAAAAAGCTCTAGAAAAAATTGATAAGGGGAGGTTTTCGGACAAGTCCGAAACATGTTTACTTGCCCCACTTATCGACGTAAAATCTGCACGTCTTCTGCACAGTCTGTTTAGTTATCGAAGTAAGGTAATGAGGCTGCGTAGAGGGGCTTGGTTGGAATAAAATCATCGCCATCACTTGCATGCGATACATCTTAGCTATCAGACTGAGATTGTTCAAGTAGAAACATATTCCTCTGTATCCCTATCACTATCTGCATTCTCAGATTTACTGCCAGAGGATAATTCTTGAAGCATTTTTATTGCTTCAGAAAGACTAAGACCTCTCCGTGCCATTTATTAGCAATCAATAAATTAAAAAACTAACTAGCAACTAAAATTATATTTGCATAAAAAAGTATAAGCTAAAATATATAAATTCAAAAAAAAATATCTATGATATAAAATAAGTAGTAACGAAAAGGAAAATCGAAAACAAAAAAATCATGCACCTTCTACATAGAGATGACTCGAAAAAACTGATATAATCCTAGACCCCACTGAAGCTTTCCAATTCAAGAAGCCGGAAAGGGTGTAGAGATATTTTTCCCATACAAGAAATACTTTCCTGTAAATTCCTAAGCATTAATTCATTTCTCCCCCAAAAAAAGGAAAACGGTAAGTGGAAAACCTTGTTTTATCTAACGATTCTACGTATACTATATGAATAAAAATTTTTAAGTAATATAGAGTAAATAGTTCAATGTACAAGCAACAAAATAACACAGAAATTTTTTTCAAATATTTATTTTTATATCACAAAAAAACTTAGGAAAAGTTTCTTAAAAATAAAGGTATTTAAATAATATACAATAATTGAAAATTATTTGTCGCCTTGTGTGGTGCTGCCATCTATTATCAAAGACAAAAGTTTAAAGAACATTTTTAAAAAATTTGATGCATTTATCTCTAAATGCAACGGTTTGGTAACAATTTAAAGTTAAAGAACACGAGGAACAATGCACCGCAAAAGGTTAAAGGTTAGAAAATTTTGATAAATATTAATAAATTAAAGCATATATTAGAATAATACTGATAAGTATTTTAACAATTCAAAAGCAGTATAAAATGAATATTTTAATAATAATAAATGTAAAAAAATTAATAATAATAAACGTAAAGAAATGAAAAATTGCACAAATGTATGACTAAGTTTAAGAATTCAAATTCTTTTTTTTATTCAAACTACTATTAACATTGCTATAGAAATCAGCACAAATTGTTCTGGACAAATCCAATGAAAGATTGGCTTGGAAATAATAGAAACAACCAACAGAAATACATATTAATAAATGCTTTCTTTTCTCTGTTTATTTTAATTGAAAATCTCTTTAATGTAATTAATATATTAAATAAAATGTATAATTTTTAATAAATTATAATTATTCACTCTATAGAAATATTCTTTTATCCGTTTTCTGCTTATATTATTTAGTTTTTATTAATTAAAATTTTTAAGTAAGAAAATAATTTAAAATACTTTGAATTCATCACTACTCCCTTTAATAAATTAAACATAATAATAAAACGCTATAAATTTGGACGTAAAATTAACAAGTTTAATTATATTAAACTCAAATTGACATTGTAAACTTGAACTGACGCTTCTCTTAATTGCAAATTACTATAGAAGTTATAATTTACAGTTAATATTGTGAGCTAGAAAAGGAAGCCTTAAAACGTGACCAATGAATCTTTCAAGTGACCCTTGCACACAGAATTAAGTTTCAAAAGAAAATATGACTCTCTATCAGAAAAAAGAAGGATGCTAAATTAGAGTTATCAGAAAAATTTGAGATTTATACTTATTAGTGTGGTATAGTGCATGCAATTAATTTGAGCTTAACTTCAAGTGCAACGAATGAACACTTACACTAACAAATAAAAAATAAGTCAATTAAATTTTTCATCAAAGAAAGGTGGTAGCATGGGGGGAACACGGCACATATGAAGTGAGGTGAAGAAATATAATCACTATTCATTGACTAACAAAGAACTAATAGTTTCTGAATTCAATAAAGCCATTACAAATTTACATTGCTATTTAAGATTTCGCAGTAATTGGAATGAGATCATCTCATTTTATTTATAGAAGATTTATAACTATGGCGAAGCAAATTAAAAGGCAAGCATCTCAAGGTGCTTTGATATTATAACATAAAAATAGCTTCTTTCCTCATAAGAAGAAGAGGGATCAGAACAAATACCATAGGTTATAAACAAAAAATAAATAAATAAATAAAAATAAAAAGAAGTGATCGATTTAAAAAGAAATATGTCCAGTTGAAGTAAGTTTGAGAATACTTGTCATCGGAAAAACTGTTACTAACACTAATATCTATGCTATAGTCGTGATCTTATTTCTTCTCCATGGAAGTTCAGAATAGAACTATCTCTAAGAGCTAAAAAGTTATACATTTGCTGTTTTACTATGTTTATAAATTTTTTATTTTTTTTTTTGGGGGGGTGGCATTTTAAAGTGATTTGTTTCACAACTTATTTCTTTGTAGTGGGATTGATTACATAGATTAGTAATCTCAGGATGTAAACAATGATGCTGATGTGAGGCCAGTCAAGAGGAACTGAAGCGTTTTTTAATAAGTGAGGGAACATTTACAAAAATTCCCTTTACTGTTTGTTAATATGCATTCATTAATCATTACCTTTTGTTTGCCTTAATTATTTTTCAACAAACAATCAGGTAATAAAATATCGTGCGAAGTTCTATCAATTCAATTCATTTTGGTGCTTTGACATACACTCAACAACAAGGTCTCAACCAATTCATTCCTGTTTTTTCAGAAATAATCTCACACGTGAGCTCAATTTATATCATGAAAAATGTAAATATGTAATATATAGCAATTATGTAATTGAAATATGATGCTGAATATGTAAAATTATTTCAGAATCTGGATGTATCATGAAAAGATGCAGTTAGATACCACAAACTTGTTATTTCTATCCAATTAACGATCACATATCGAGTATGCTTAACTTACTTTTTGTATCAGTATTGTCATTAAATATGATGTAATTACGTTATAAATGAAAGTGGTAAAAATTGATTTCAGGGCATTAGTTATTATAAATTCAACGTAGAATTCATGGCGTGAGGCTTTTTCCATGTTCAAACAAATTTCATATCTGCGTGAATGACACCATGGCAAAATTGCAGAGTATGAAAATTCGTATCAGAATTCTAGTAGCGTAATTTCCTTTCCACAAAATGATAAGTTCTATTGCCTTTTAACACTTTTATTTTGACAAATTTAACACTATAACAAACATAAGACAAGGTAAAATTTCCATAATTAATTATAATTCTAGATTATTTCACACCACAATTCACAGGTGCCACCAATACGATCCTTCTAAGATGGCATCCAATTGATAATTGAGCTTGATTCACCATCGGATAGGGAAGATGCGCGCTTAATTCCCTGTTTAGGGATTACTGTGGCTAAGTTGCCACATGTCATAGTTAATGAAGATTTAAACGAATACTTAAAAACTTATGCATGACAATGTAGATTTACTTTTTAGTTTATGAGCAACATACACTTGTACATTTTATCACATATTGTGCGATTTTTTTTCTTCTCTTTACACTATGTAATTAATATATACTTTAGTTTTTTACATGTTTTCAGTTTATTTGTGTTTTTTACTCTGCCAAAAGAAAACGGTAATTATTTGTCGCTCTATGGTTACATTTTCAATCATGAGAGCTAATTAGATTGAAAAATATAATTTTTTAATGGTGTTTACTGTTTAAGCAAAAGAGTAACTTACATTTGATTTCTGGTGAAATTTATGTAAATACAATATACCTTTATTTTAATTATTAATAAAACTGTTATATTTTATGAATTTTTAGATGATTTTTCTTCTTTATGTTTGTGAATGATTATTAACTTATAAATTAATAAAATACGTCAAATGAAAAAATATTGGCATCATTTCCAAGGCTATTTATAAATTATAAATGAATTTATATTTTGGGATAAAATATTTATAATTGATAACATAAAAATATCTATCAAAATTTGGTACTAAACAAAATGCATACGTACAACTTTTGTTAACGATAATTTATATTATTATATATATAATTTTATAACGATAATTTATTTATTATGATCACTATGCGTGTGACACCTATAATTACAACGGGAATTTGAAAGTCATATCGGTCACTACTATGAACAGAGGGCTATACATAGCAATCGATTAAGCCATGGTATAGCACAGGGGTGGCCAAGACGTCGACCGCGGTCGACTGGTAGACAGCGAAGATATTTTAGGTAGTCTGCGCGACCATCCCGATAATGACCTCGGATATTAACAATTTAATTTAGGACTTATAACATAGAATCAATGAATTATTTAAAATAAAAATTTATTACAGTCTACGCTTTAAAACCCAAAATAAACCGTGCAAAGATTTACGATTTAAAGTTTGCAAAGATTAACATTCAAAGAAGCTATAGAAAGGTATGAATCTCAATTAAGAAAACATGAATTGAGAAACTTCAAAAACATGAGGAAGAGTGCATCCATAATCCAAACCGAGACTTCGAAGATTTCGCTTAATACTTACTTGTTTTGTTTGAAGAATTTGAAAGAAGATTCGCTGACTTAATTAGGTTGAAAGAAATAAATTTTATGATATTTCCATTTAATGGAAATGTCAAAATTGATGGACATAGTCACAATGAAAATGTCAACATTGATGGACAATGTATCTGAAAAAATAGGACATTTAATAGATACCACATCAGTCACGGTTGAGGAAGAAATTATTAAATTAAGAGGCGATATATTTCTTAAATCCAGAGCATATTTAATGATACTGATTTTTGGAAATTAACTTCTGAAGAAACGTTTCCAATTATTTACAAATTGATTTTGTATTTCAAATCATATTTTGGATCATGATATCTTTGAGAATCTGCTTTTTCAACCATGAACAAAAAACAAATATAGGTCGCATTTAACAGATGAACATTTAATTTCGTGTTTATGCATTGCAATAAGCTCGTACCAGCCACAATATGATAAACTTGTCGCAGATATACAGTGCCAAATTTCAACTAAACGAAATGAATAGGATGGTCACTTTTTGATGTATGAGTACTTTGATTATTTTTGTCAGTAAATTTTTATTTTGTAAATATCAAGTTTTTTTTTAGAAAAATTTCATAATTTACCATTTTTTCTTGTGACTGGAAATAAATATGTACGTTAATTTAGCTCAGCCATTGGTAGACCCCCTTCGATTTTTTAAATGTGGAGTAGACCAAGGATCCCAAAAGTTTGGCCATCCCTGGTATAGCACAACGAGTTTTATGTTTTTGCAATCCAATATTGAAAGACATTAAGGTGTTATAACCAACAAATCACGTGGAATGAAAGGGGGGAGTAAAATTATATTCACAAATAAGTGGAGAGATGCACTGTAACACGATAAGTGTATAAGAATCTGGAAAGCACAAGGCACATCCAGTCAAACATCACTGAAAACAAGTAATTTCAAGGCGGAAGCATTATAATTTGAGCAAAGAGTCCTTTGATTGTCGCACTACAAGCAAATTTACAGGCAAGATTCTGTGATGGTTGTTCAGTACCATAACAAAGTCCTAAAACCTATGGTATGTTTGTAGGCGGCAATAATTGGTCCTGTTATCGTTTTGATTGATGATAAATAGGCCCGCATAGTAGACCTGTCATCGTATACAACTACCTGAGGGGGGAGGGATCACGTAGAGTAACCGTCGTACTCAGTTAATATGAATATTATTTAAAATCTTTCGAATTATATCTGTCGCGCTATATGTATATGTTTCTCACTCACAGCCATTTTCACACATGAAGAAACTGCTCAACTGGAAGAATAATTATTTCGCTCTAGAATGATTGATTTGCTCAGGGAAAACATGGCCAAAGCCGTACACATTTTATGCAAAAAATAGGTGTTCACATACCCCATTAATGTCATTTTCTCAATTATTCTTATTATTAACCATTACATTATTAATCATTAATAATACTATTTAATTTTTAAAATTAATTTCTGAATATAATTTTTTAATAACAAATCTTATAGTAATAAAATGCTAGACATTTTGATTACAGTAATTTTGGAATTTTATGATAAAAAGATACAGTTCCATTTGATATCTTCTTCTCTTCAAACATGTAAATTTATAATCTACACAAAAAGTACATATATAAGTATTATTCCTAAAAAATAAAGGTGTTTAGATAAAGTTAGCTAATTTTTTTTTTCATTAAATTCCCCAGTTCTATATATCAAACATACTAAAAGAATAACATGTGTTATATGTGGCTATTAACATTAATATTAAATTTTATCTTGGTACTTATATTTTATATTTTAAAATTAATTAAATTGTGTACGAATTTTGAAAGATTTTATTGTGTAAAAGTGAGTTTGTAGTTTCTATTGCAATTTTATTTTGAATGCTATTAATATATGTATATATAATCTTAATATATATATAATGCAAAGAATTTAATAAGAAATGATGGAAATTAAGATACTGTTCTTATTAGTTAAAATATCTTATTTAATTTGAAATTTGGAAACATTAATTTGTATATCTTATGTGAAATCTCAAATAACAATAAATATCTCTTAAACAAGAAACTAAATTTTTTTAAAGAAATTTGTAAAGTGTATACATTTTATAAGCTTTTAACTGTATTTTTATAAATAAAGAAAATCCTCTCAAAAAGCAAATATATAAAAATTAAACACAGAAAAAAAATTTGAAAACTTCCATGTACATCAAATAAGAATGTCATAAATTAAGATTTATTTCTTAAATAATCTCAATTATTATATAACACACACAAGTTAAATTATAAACTTAATTGGTTTGAAAAGTTAAAACATTTTGAACAAGTGTTTCGATTTCCCTGATTATTATTATATTGCGTGGAAAAGCTCAAGGTCAAATGTTTATAGAGATAAATCTAATTTATATTCCTACTATCTTTGAATAACTTCGTCATCCATGTTCGTCTTAAGTAGTATTTGATTAACATGGGACCACCGAGATGGACCTAACGTTTGAATGTTTTCTTTTCTATTGGTTATCGATTTGAACGTCACATAATAAACTAAAGTATCTCGCCAATCCAAAATTCATTATTTCGGGTATTTTGGATAATCCAAACAAAACTGAAACAGTGAATTTGAGTTACAAAATTGTTTTGTCGTAAGTTAAAAATACTCCTAATTTATAGTTTTGAGGCTTAAAAGCAATATTTTTAATAATAACATAACTAGCAAAATCCACTTGAAATTTCTTTTCTTTTATATTAAAGAGAATTCCGCTTAAATTGTACTTTTATTTATTCTCTCTGAAGGGGATCTTGCTCTCTCTCTCTCTCTCTCTCTCTCTCGTCATGTAGTTTAAGAGATTTCATAATTTACAAATCAAGCAAAAATAGTTCTGAATATTTATAATAAAGTAAATTATTTATTGATTTATTCAAAATATTTTTTCTTAATTTTTATATAAAAATTAAATTTAATTTTTCATGCAAAAAATTAATATAGTATTAATTCAATCACAGTGCGTGAAAGGCTTCACTAACCACATTCAGCTTAAGTGATACTTTATTGGTATGGAATCATACAAACAGAATTTTCGTTCAAATATTTTCTTTTGAAAAATATTATTTTTTTTTATTAAAAGCTTTAATTATAATATGTTTTCATTTTATAATAAATTATTTTATAAAACTTAACAGTTTCTTTATAATTTATAGCTTCAGTACTAAAATTCCAGGTATATAGAGCTTATTAGCAAAGCTATTTTATTTATCATAAAAATATTGCAAAGTAAATGTTATTTTATAATTTCCACCCATTAACATGCCCCGAAAAACTCTCTTATTGTTATCAAACAAATTAAATCTGTTTCTTGCTTGCTCAAAACAACTAAAATAACAAAAAATGGTTTGGTTTTTTGTAGCTTTACGATCACATTTTAGAACAAGAGATCTAATTTCAATAACTTATGTCTAATATTAATTTTACAACTAATGTCTAATAATTATTTTCTGAACCGAATAATATTGCAAATTTAGGCTAAATGATTCAACAATAAAGTATTATATATATTGGGAAAAAAGAAATTCATTATTTTTACGTGAAGCTTATGTAACTTCTTTCAGATTCGCTTTGTAAAAAGGTTTAAAACAGTTTTCATGTAGATTTTTAAGTCTTGTGCGAAGCTACGACTGCTGATATGTGGTCACACAACTTCCATAATTTTTGGTATCTTATAATCATTCTCAACGATGCTGTTTCCATGTGAGGTGCACCTTTAACAGCAAAAATACCCAAACGGAATCGACGAAACCAAAATTGCACGTAACTGGTTGTGACAGTCCACCACTTTTCCCAATTTTAGCCATCTGGCTACCATTTTGCCATTATAAAAGAGAAACTGAAATATATCGAATTTTCTGTTTGTTGTCTTCCATTTTTAAAACCTTGTACTTATTACTAAATTAATCAAACAAAAAACCGCAAGAGAATATTTTGGTGTCAAATGTCACCTTTCCAACGAGCATAAATCTGAAATTATTTGATAGATACCTAACGAGATATCGATCACTACAGACGTCTACCGAAAAAAATATGGATTACTTTTTCCCCAAACTAATATTTAACTGTCATATTTGTCCAAAAATCAATCCTTCATTTACTTATAAATTTTACTAAATTTTATGATTAAACATTTTTTTACTTCTTTTATCCTGAAGATATTAAAATATACTTATACATAGTTCATTATAATATATATATATATATATATATATATATATATATATATATTATTTTTAAAGAAAGATTTAAATACTGCATTGTAATGAATAATTAAGAATGCTTACTTTATAAATTTTATGCATAGCATTTTTTTCTAATGAGGGTAGACAAAAATTAATGTCTATTATCTTTATAATGAATTTCTTGACACTCATTAAAGACATTTGTTAAAACATAACAATAAATGATAGGGAAGTAAATAGAAAGGGAAAAAATCATTATAATCGGCGCTTTGGGTATTACTCAGGAGTTAAGAATAAGCACCTTGGGCGTTTAATTCGTGATTATACGATATTACTTCGTAGGGTCATGAACGACTTCTGATTAAAGAGAGCAATAGAAGCTAATGAGTGTTTCTGAATTCTCTTGAGAAACTTAGCAAAGAGTTATTCTTAATAATAGATAAAAATAAAATAGCAAAACGTTTTGTAGAATACAAATACAGTAAAAGGGCCATTGAACTGTCACAACGAATGATTAAATCAAGAAAAATTATTCACAATTTTGGATTATTTCGTGATATTTTGATTTAAGAGTTAATTTAAAAAATCTTAACGAGACATTTTTCTTTCTTTTATAGGTTTTCTTTCTTTTATAGGTTTTCCTTCTTTTATAGAAAGTGCGTTTAAATTGAGATTTTTTTTATTTTTATTGTTTATCAACTCTTAAATGGAATGATTTATTTGTAAATTGATTATTATTTTTTAAATTTTGGGTCATTTGCTTCAAAAATATTTTTTCATAATAATGCTCAAGTTTTATAAATTTTGAATATACATTTGAGCCACACACACACACATTTTAGATACCCAAAAATAAAATATTTAAAATTTAGAAACTCAAAAAATGTATATTTTAAAAACTGATGCCAGGTTTTTAAAGAAATTTTTATGTTATATTATTGTTCTCCACATTGTTTAATAAATTTCAAACTTTATTTTTAAGTGTAATAGCTTAAAATATCAGAAGTAACTTTCATACAGAAATAACAAGTACAAATATGATTTATTAAGAATAAGAAAGTAGTAAAAGATATTCTTTCCATTAGAAATAAGATAAAATGAATAAGAAATTTAAAAAGTATTTTTTTCTTCCTATAATCCAACAATAATAAAAAAAACTTTAATTATACTATATTTATATCTTTTTTCCTTTAAATCTATTTCAAAGTAATATCGAGATATTTAGAGAATATAAATATTCTTTATTCAAAAATTATAGAATTTCTAAAACTGATTAGACAAATCTTATTTCATAAAGCATCTTATTTTAAAATAAAATATGTAGGAATTATATATATATATATATATATATATATATATATATATATATATATATATATATATATAAAGAGAGAGAGAGAGAGAGATAGAAAGAGAGATTATTTCTTGCTGCCAAAGAAAAATGAAACTCTTATATCATCCCTCTATATTATATAATGTGAATGCATTTTTCACGACTAAATAATGCATATTTTTATTTTATTGTATCACATAACTTGCAACTATATTTTTGTAAAGCAATAAATTGTAAGATAGCAACAATAGTGCAATATCATTTTCTAAAGAACATCTTACACATGGCATGATGAAATATTGTATTGTACTGAAAAACGTTGAAAAATTGTACGGTAACTTGATCAAAATTATTGAAGTATCATAACCCAGTACTTTTGAGAAACAATTTCGAAACGAAAAGAATACTTTATTTTAGTATTTCATAGTTTATAGACCATTGCTGTTCAGGGACACATATTTGGAATTAGTCCGTCGTCTAATTTGAAAGTTCTGTTGGATAATAATGTAATTTATAACATTTTTTTACACTGATATTGAATTGTCTTGAATCTAGGCTCGTACATACGATACTCTAAACATACATATAATAATATAATAGGCTTACATTACCAAGCTTATTATATAAGGCAGAACTGCTTTCGCTTTTGTGCTAAGTGATGTTAGATTTAGATAGCACCAATTGTTTAAATTTTATCCGCATGTACCTTGACGTCTGTGATATAAATATTTATTTTTGAGCACTAAATTTACTTTAATTAAGTTTAAATTAAAACAAATATTAGTGTTAGTATTAAACTACCTCGGAATCTCCTCTCCTAACAATGAAGCTTACTTAAAAATTTTACGATGACACATTTAAATTAATTTCTCAAAATGTTCTTAATATTTTGCGGCATGAATAGATAACATTTTATCTTTAACACCCACAAAACTTTGTTTATGAAATCACGAACTGTTTTGATGTGGATAAAGCTTAACAACATGATATTCAGTTGACTGTAACTTTCACTAATGTCATTGTCGTATGTTTATCACAATGATGAACAATATTTGAGCCAGCGTTAGCATTAACTTTTAATTTTCTGGATATCTTTACATTTTACATAAATTAATTTTTAAATCCTTCTGTTTATTATTACAAATATGCATATTGTGACTCAGGAGATGTATTTAGCACTTTTGCTACAAATTAGTCAATTACCTTCAAATTACTCTTATTTGTTTAGTTTCAAACTTTAAAGAGCTTTAAAGGGAATCAATCGCACAAGAAATGAATTTTTTCAAGATGACAACTGATCCTGACCACTTGTTGAAGAATTTATATTGGTGTCACAGATAGTGCATTTGCAAATTCTTGATAGCACATATGCCAATTTTGTAGGTGTAGTTTACGTTTTACTTTCACATTTTTATTCTCCTTTTATGCATTCTATGACACATAATCAATAGCTAAGAAGTTCTAAAAACTTTTTGGTACATTGTTTAGCAAGATATTTTTCTTTATGAAAATGTTCCTTTTTCTAGAATAAGCATATATCATCCTGGTATTATTTTATTAAAAATATTTTATAACTTAATTGAATTCATTGATAGATAAATGTATAGAGAAATTACTCAATCATTATACGTATTAAATGTCTCTAATCACACTAAAGAGATTGAATCCTTCGAGCAAGAAAAACTACTGGTATTAATCTCTTGTTAAAATATAAAATCACTTCAATTATAGTGAGTTTGAACTCTTATTTTTAAGTCTGCTGTTTGACTCAGAAATATTAGGCAATATTTTTATAACAAATGTAGCTTAAAAATTCTGGAACATCCCCATCGACAGTTGTATTAAAAGCAAAATAATATAATTATTGAATGAAAATTGCCAATTAAAGTGTCGAAATTACCACAGAGGCAAATTAAAACCTTTTCTAAATCGATAAAAAGATTCGATCAGGAGCAAAAATATATATATTTCATCAAAATGAAGTAATTTGAGGAATCGACATGGCATCTTAATGAACCATTGCACTAGAGAAAAATAACAATCCCGAATGTTTTATGTAAATTTGAGTGCAATTTTAAAAAATATCATTGTGTTTTTTACCCCAATGATATCAAAATTTTCTCAGTATCTTGAACAAATTGTTATTTCAACTTGTTGATAAATATATCTTTTTATTTACGACAGAATATTCTAAATTTATTATCGCCCATGCCCCTAATAGTGATGAAATCATAAAATCTGACTAAGTAACGACTGAAAACGAATAAATTATACCTAAGAAGAAAACCTCTATTTCATATTAAAAGATCGAAGAAAGTGAAAGCCAACTATATTTGATAAAATATATTTCAACTGTCAAGAACTAAGTATTATTTTATTTTTCCAAATGATTAAATATGCACTTAAGTAACGAATAATCTCTATATTAGTGTGTAAAAGCCCCTCTTTTGAATGATTGATCTTTATACTGTATCCAGAAGAAAACGTGCCAAACAATATTTACGACAGCAAAGAATTAAAGTTTAACATATATTGATTAAAGGTGTCGAGAAGAGAAAATATTTTTACTTACTTGAGAGACTAAGAGAAATATCTATGGAATGAAAGGGAATAGAATGAGAATTTTAATAAAAATATGAAAAATGAACTGTCGCCCCTTTTTTTCTGCAAAACTAGTTATTGATTATAGAGAAAAATGCTGAAAGGGTCAGTTGTCGAACATTGATTCTGAGAGTGGTCATGACGACCACAACAACATCGTCGCATCATTGATTTTACCGATTGGGTGCAAATTCAACACAAAAATTTGTGAAAAAGTCACTTTTCATCATTTTTTATCGCACTTCAGGTGGTACAAAGCTTTAATGGACACGAACGAACTGGAACTCTTTGCCACATATTTGAGAATTGATTAAAAGTCAACCGAACTTCACCTATCGTATTATTTTTGCTAAGCACATTAGCTTTCAAATAAGTAGAAATTAATTGGATATGAAGAAGAGAATACATATAAATATAATAGAATATCTTTTATACATGTATATAGAAACCAAAAAAAATAAAATTATCTTGAGAATTGAGTTCAATTGTAATGGGAAAAAGGTTGCTCAACTGCAAATGTAGGATAATGTATAAATGCTAGTTTTGTTTAAGGAAGTATTTGTGTAATGTCAAATTTTTGAAGGAAGCATACGTATACTTTTCCAATAATGAATAAAGATATATTTAAATGTATAAAGGAGAGAAATCAAGAAAGTGTCATTTATAAATGGAATATTTCAACCTAAAGTAAACAGAAGTAAAATCCCTGAGTCAGAATAGAAAAAGATCATTGCATAACATCTCACAGATGCTTTGAAAAGCTCAAAACTAAGAACTTTGAGTCCAAATAAGTGTACCATCTTCAATGATGTTATTGCTAAGCCATTTATACGTAAACTGAGATAGTAAGAATGTCATTCTATGTGTTCACAATCCACTCATAGTCTTTTAGGAACAATATCCAGAGAAACAAATGTAGTTGGTCAGTGAATAGTTTAACAAAACTAGAGACTATCAGAATTTCATGAACTGTGATTCATCTAGGATAACATTAATATATTTCATGCAACTGCACCATACGGATTAATTATCATGACAACTACCAGATATAAAGGATAGGATGTATATTCTATTTTCATACTTCGGTTTCATATTTTATACTTCTACTTTGTTGATCATTTAGAAACTGAATTTATACATGAAAGCAAATGACACTCTTTCTGTCATCAGCAATACAGCACTCAGCGCTTTTTAATAATTGTATAGACGTCTTTCATAAATGTAAAATTTAAGATATTTATTGATTGTTTTAATTGAGTTAACCTACTCATCCTAGAATGGAAAACTTGTATTTTATAAAACTTCGAGTCATTCTCAATATTTTGGAGATTGCTGAAATTGATCATTCAAATAAGCGATAGCTGACAGATTGTTCACGGTCAATTCATGTACATCAAATTTTAACCATAGCAATTTATTTTGGCATTCCTGTAGAAACACTGATGTCTATTCTATGACACTAAATCATTAACATTAAAAATTACTAAGTCAATAATTCTCGTTATTTTCAATTAGGCAGTCGATATACATATATTTGTTTTTGTGCTGTATTAGGTAGAGAAAAAACAAATCATTATGAAATGATTTGCTTTTTTAATGTAAAACAAAATTGTAAGCTGAAATTTCATAAAATTTAACTAAAAAAAAATATTTCTTCAAAAAGTATTATTATTAAATTTATTGTTGATGATTATCTCTTCAGTCCGGTTGGCCAAAATCTAATAGAATCTTTTTATAGAATCAAATTCAAATTATCAAAAATATTTTACACTAATATATACTTACCTGTTCCCCATGTTGTGTCAATGAAGCGCCAGGCTCCAAGTAGAAAAACGGCATTCCAGGCATGGGTGACATCTTCACCTGGAACAAACTGATGACCAGGCCGATAGTCATAACCTTTGGCAAATCCATTTAACGTTTTCACTCGAATACCAGCTACCCTGTAAGTTAGTTAAATTTTCATGAAGTTTTTGTAAAATTATTAACATAAGCAAAAATTTTCAACTATAAATAACATAATTTACCTGCACATTTCAGAAAATAGTTTACAATAATCTTTACATACTCCTTCTTTTCTTTGGAGAACTTCTTCTGCTGAAAGTTTTATGTCCATGTATCTCCAATCATACCTGAAGTAAGGACATAAGGTGAGTAAATTCGATTAAATTAATCATACAATTTATGAACAATTAGCATTTTCTGTGCATACATTCTTCTTGCACTGATTATTTAATAAATTCATTTAATAAGTGGTCTTAAGGGTATTTCATGGAATGGATTTTCAACTTTCTTTAGCAGTTATGTGGAGATCCATAACTATGCATTGTGCTACATGTGACCAATTTCTATCTCAATTTAATAAAGAACAAACTTATTGAAATAGGAAGTTAAGCTAATGCTGTTGCATTAATTATGTGTAAAATTGCTCTGATAAAAAATACCATGTAAAGATTGCAAGGAGAAAATATAGTAAAACTTCTATGCCGTATTGTCGAAATCTTATTTTGAAGCTTACTTTAATTTAAGAAAAGTGATCATCTATTGATTTCTAAAATATAATTTATACAATATTTTTTAATGAAGCAGCACATTAGAATTAAACCTATTTATATTTGGAATACATGTAATGTCATTTTACAGGAAACATAAACAGCACCAAATACACAAAATACATCATTTGTGTATATGCCATACATATTATACACCATACACAAAATACAGGAATTCCCTTTGTCAGGCATGAAGATATTTAAATTGTAGAAAAAATATAGTTTGAATTTATTAGTAATTTATAATTAATGTGGTAAATTTTATTTAAAAAGTAATTAATGAGCAAATAATCCAGATCTTAATTTAAGGAAATGGAAAGTGACAAATTCAATTGGCCTTTATCCTACCATAATGTTCAAACAGTTTCTGTGATGCAGATAATTCAGATGAAAATACAATAACGAAAAATAAAAATATCCCAGAATTTATGTTTAACGTTTTCCATTTACATTGAACTCATTTTTTAAGTCAAACTTCAACACACAATCCTTTGACTACATAAATAAGCCTTTTCTAGAAACTAATAATATTCTAAGTACGGAAAAACTGTCTTGCATTAATAATGTATCTTCAGTCCTGAATTGCTGAGGTAGTTTATATAATTATCTATATTAAAGATATTCTTACTTATAGTTGAGGATGGAATGAAATTTCCATCTATTCATATTAATTACATAAAAACAAACAAATTATGCACGGTTATTTTACTGTGTTTACTCTCATTCTAAACTTATGAACTAATGAGGTAGAAATACAGAAGTATGTTATGCAATATCTACTTCAAAAATCAAATCCGGGAAGTTTAATTTTATTTGCTTTCTTCTTTTAATTGTCGTTTCTGATAAGTTGCACTATGAATTAAAAAATAAAACTAAATCTGGAGAAACAAATAATTGCTTTTTAAAATCATTATGGATAAAACTTGTAGATAATAGTAAAAATCTCATATTTGAACTTAGTAACCAGGAATTTAAAGAAATCGACAGTGAAATTAAAATAGAAATTTCGGTAAATGACTTTCTGGACTTATTTATGAAGTTAAATATGTCTATGCATTATAGCATCCCTAATAAAATAACTACATTTTTGACAAAATAATTTTTATCGATTAATAAAATTGTATATTCCAAGAAAAACTAGTATTTTTCTGTAACAAACATTATTAACCATATCTATTAATTAGTTATTTAATGCAGACCGGCCAATGGCTGAATGGTTAGCGTTCCTGACTCCTGAGCTGTTGGTCTCGTGTTCGAAACAAGGTTTTGGCATGGACGTTTCCTTCCTTTCTCTCTCAGTATTTCTTTGTCCTTTCTTCTGAGATGATGGATGAATGTGGCCAATCCTATAAACGCGTTTGTGGTGGTGTGACGTGGGTAATGCTACTCACCTCCGTGACTTGGTTCACAGGTGTCCACTGGGTAACTCTAAATTAACAATTCCTGGCGTTGTTGTGGTGAAGGGTTAATCACCCAAGTGTCCGCCGTTGAAAAAAAAACTTTATTAATTATTCCCAATTTGACAGCAAATACTCATCACCAAGCACAACTTTTTTTAAACACCTGACCTTTCTTTATTTTCATATCGGGTACATCAAGATTGCTATTAATAATTTCAAAAAGTCAGCTTTTTCTCAACCAACAGCATTTGTTTTGATCAGATTGACCCATAAGAACTATTTAGCGTTTGCTCATTTAGATGCTTTATGTGCCTATAGGGATAAAGTTTGAAGCGTTTCCATCTGTCAATTTGAGAGCTTTATGAATTTCGGTAACTTCAAAAGCTGATACTATTTTCCCCCATTATCAGAATGGCTTTGTTATACAGTGGAAACTATTAATGGACAAATCACATGTTAAATCAGAAAAAGTTTTTTATTGTTGATGGGTACATTTTTTAATTTAAAAAGCCCTCTCAAACTTTCCGAAATCTGTAAAATTCTTTCCAGTGATAGAGACTGAATGTTCTTACGTTGAATGAGTTTACAAAACAGTACCTCGGCATAATCACAAAATTCTTTTAGTTTAGTTACATGGACTATGAACATGTAGAAACATTTATAAATCTTCACTGTAGGATCGATCGAGAAACTATTCCAGTGTGCACACAGTTGAGCTTCACATCCTATTCTATTGATCCTCTCCCCACCATTCTAGGATACCTTGAGTCAATTGATAATCCTTGGTTCAAAGGTGCCACCGGATAATGCTAAATGAGTAGCAGTTTCGGGCCTTGTGGCGAAGGGCTAATCACCCAGTGCCCGCCGTTAGAAAAAAAAATTTATTTAAGTTAGATGTAGGTCATTATTATATGAGCCTCTCTTAACTTTTGAATGCTGAATACAAGGAATTAGAGAGAGAAAACACCCAGAAACTAGAAGGCATATTTTAATTTTATTATTAAAAAATTAAAATATGCCTATAATAATTTTATTAGTTGAAATGGAATTTGTCAGCATGTCCATGGTTCTACTGGCCTGAATTAGGTCTTTAACAAAAATACTTTTAATTTGACAATTTATTTTAACTTTTACTCAAAGATTTTTTTGTTTTTATTACTTTTTGATTTTTTTAGCATTAGATGGATATTTAATCTCAATTTTTTAATTACTATAACAAAGAAACATTAATGATAGTAGTTTTTAACTTTATCTTTATACTATAAACGAAAATCTTCAGTAAAAAAGACAGTACTTACGAGATATTGTCTGCAATCCACCTGAAGAAAGCTCGTACCATGTAGATTTCATTTTCACACTCGGCAATTAAATATTTTACTAAGCTCCTTACATTTACTAGAGCCGCTTCAGGAGTCTGGAAATAATTTTTCATTCATAATAAGTTGTATAAATAAAATGTTCTTATAATTTTAATCACTTAAATTTAGTTAAAAAAGTATTATCTTTTATAGCATTCCGTTTCAGTTAATGTTGACCAAAGTAAATTGACACTAAGTAATCGAATCTGATAATACGAATCTCCCCCCCCCCCCTTATAAATATTGGATTGTCCGCAAAGTTCGTCCCCGACATTTTAGGACAAATAAAACGCAACTCATTTAAATATTGGTATACATTTATTAAATTATAAAGGTATCATTCTGCTCCACAACCTTTCTCCATCTTTCGTGTAGCTTGAGAATTCCTTCCTTGCAGAACCTCTCAGATTTCTCGACAAAAAATTTGTCCAAATGTGTTTTGATCTCAATCAAGGAGTTGAAAATTTTCCCATTAAGGGAAATCCTTCATCCAGCATACTCCAACATCCTCGTCATAAATAGTGCATATCTAATTTGTCACTTGTGTGGCATTTTTGCCCTTTTGGAGAAAGAAAAGCTTTAAATGCCTTTAATGTACTTTATTTGCCACCATATTCTAAGGTGTACGAAACTAATAAAAATTAACGAATCGTAACCAAACTTTTTTTAAAATATGGCTAAAGCTATCTCTTTTAGAATACGTGCATATGTCATTTGTTTTCAATAATTGAGATATATTCAGTCAGTCTATCGCGCTACCTACTAAAAATCGGTAAAGTACCATAAGAAGCAACAGAAGATGCTAGATGTTCTGGTCGTATCACTGACCGATATTTTCCTTCTGTTATTTTTAGGGGTTGTAAAAAATCTAAAGAAAAGGTATTTTACTCTAATTTTTGAATAAAGGAAACAGTGAATCGCACCATATAAAATTCAAGACTAAACTAATGAATATAAGTCTTCAAATATAAAAATCTGACTATTTCAATGCGTTTAAATTAAATGTAAATTTATCACTATAGGCGACTAGCGGCTGTTGATTTCAGAAGTAAACGTGTACCAAGCTTTCGAAAAAGGAGATCACAGTTTAGAAAAATGAAGGTATATGTTACTTTTAACAATATTCTATTTATTTAGTTTTGTTGGAAATGCAGTTCATAAATCTTTCATAGATCAGCTAAAAACGAATGGAATGAAATATAGAACATCAGAAAATTTCTTTTATCTTTTGTAATGAAATAATTATATATTAAGGTGAAAACTCTTTTCCTCTGCGTTCCAATTGACTACATGTTAGGAAAAGCGAAAACACTTATGTTGCTGTGGGTAAAAACAAATCTTTTTCAAAAATCTACAGGAAATAATAGCAGCTATTTTTTAATAAAAATTGCATCGTTGTGTTGTAGAAAAAAAAGGGATCACCTGATGCCATATGTATTTTTGATAAGGATAATTCCAAATTATTAAAACTCAAATTAGTATAAAACAGAAATGGGACAGTTAAATAAGTAATTAAGAGATTGCCGTAATGTGTAAAAGTTGAATACAAAATATTTGTCTTACGCCTAAGGCTCTTTCGTCTACTTCTTTAAATACGGACATGCAAGGGATCATTTCTTTCTTCTTGCATGGTGGAGGTCGAGCTGCGAATTCCGGAGCCTCGTCGGTGATCGGATCGTTATCCGTTTGAATACCAGCATCGCATTTGAAGACGATTGGTTCCCCATATCCATTCAGAAATCGACCATCGATTTCTGAGTCACTGCGCATCGAATCCTCAACATCTTCTAGAAGTCGGGCAATACTTTCATGAATGGCTGATTTTGACACCTGAAAATAAATTTCATGACAATATTCATCCGAAGAGCTATATCTATAAATTAATGGAATTTCTATGAATTATATGTATGAATAATTCCTTACTTATGTATTATATGTATGATTATTCTTTATATATTATAAGTATGAATAATTCTTTCTACGCATATTAAATATTTCTCATAAAAGTATTCGCAAATGAAACCTTCTAACATAAGAATTTACAAGTGAATCATTTATAAATTAAAACTGGTTTAATGAATTTTAATAAATTTTTATTTTATCTAATATAAGTTTTGTCTTAGATACCATCACTTTTTTGTATACACAACATTTCAAATTGAAACATTTGTAATTTTCATCACAAATTATTCATTTATACAATTTCTTTTATCAAACTTTCTATTTTCATTTCCTTTTTTTTAAACAAATATGTTATTTTAATTAATGAACATGTCTTGCAAATCTCAGTTCGAAGCATTCAAATTCAAATTTCCAACGTTAATCTTTTTTTTTTTTCTTTTTTTTTTCTTTTTTCTTTCTTTTTTTTTTTTTTTTTTTTTTTTTTTTTTTTTTTTTTTTTTTTTTTTAAGTATTAAGTGTAATTTGTAGATAGAATATTTTCGTAAAAAATAAGTATAATTTGCATTATTTAAATTAAATATTATTATAAAACTATAAATTTGACTATTTTTTTTTAACTCTTTCATTGAAACTTTACGATTCTTAGGACTTTTTTCCTGTAATTAGTGTTTGCACAAGGAAAAAGAAAAAACTAAAAATTATAATCCGGAGAAGTAATCAAAAAGAAAATCACTCTTGCAGACACTAACATTGCATACCACAGTCATCTTGGTGGAATTATATTCGTATTTCTAAAACAAATTTTCTCTGTTTGAATGAAGACCATTTTCAGCACGAATCCGTTGCCATTGATTAAAACTTTAGGAAGCACTGCACTTTGCGACGTAAAGGTTGAATTGTCTAAGCGTAACAAAGGTCATTTCTTTCAATCCAAGTAAATTATTTCTGGTTAGTTCAGTTACAGAAATGGACGATTTATGATGAGTACGTGAACCTACCTGGAAAACTTGGTAAAATCTCTTTTTTTTTTTTATTTTATTTTAACAGTATTTAAAGAGTACACGTTTTTGGGATTGCATTTGAAGTTGGAATAAAAATTTGATAATTTCTGCAAATAAAAAAAAAATTAAATCAACCATTGAGTCATTGATTGTTGATATTGACTGCAAATTGGAAAAAAATTAAACAAACGATTACGATTTCAATCGGAGTCCGATTTCAAATTGGAAAGAACGTTTTTTTGTATTCAATTACCCATTCCAATTAGGCTACATTAATGTAATTCCGTTAAAGTTAGTTCTTATGCTCATAAGTAAGAACAAGATTATTTGGATCTTACTCGCGACTGAAATTTTATTAATGGGATTCTAAAATTTTTATTTAGAGTTTAGAGAATGCTTATAAATCAAACTGGAAGTTAAATAAAATTTAACTATATATTTATTTACAAATCAAAATAACATGAAACATGTGTGACAAATTTCTAAAGACGTTAGCCAGCATATTTATCCTTTCTTTCTTAAAATATTCAGTTTAAAAATTTATAGTAATAATGACAGTATATATTGAAGAAATGTGACACATATGTTTTACATTATTTTTGAAAAATTAACTACATCTATGAATGTTGCTAATCTTATCAAAAAGAGTAAAATGGATGTATACCGTGTGATTCTCTGTAGCCTCAGGAATTCTAAAATAATTTGATGTATACATATTTTTGTCACATCGGAAAACTAACAACGCCTAGGAAAAATTGTACTAGAAAATAAAAAGGACTAGAAAAGAAAAATACCAGATTTTTTTTAGGGATTCAAATGAAGCAGACGTTTCTGACATACTTTGTTTATCTTTTGGGACGATTAATTTTCCTTGTTAAAGTGGTAAGCTTTAGCAAAAATTGATGCAGCCAGAACAATAAGGAGCACATAATGAAATTTTCAAACTAATCTATTCGAAAGTAATTTGGCAAATATATGAATAATCGTTTTAATATTTATTCAAATTTTAATACGTTACAAAGCTCATAAGAATTTCTAGCTTAAAAGTTTGTAAACTGAGCTAAGAACAGAAACCTGTTGTGCAACACGTTTCGAGATTCAAAGTAAATTTGACTCATACATTTCTTATTAAGAAAACGATTTAATATTATTCATCCTGAAAGGGTGATTACTAATAAAAACAGAATTGAGAAGCAAATAAAAAACTGCTAGAGTAAGAAACTTGATACTTACCATTGAAAGTCTTTACTTAAACTCAATCGAACCAATTTAGTCATTTATATATTCATTTCTACTGGGCGTAAAGGGTAAAACTTAGAAATATAATAGTGTTTATAAGAAATTCTAAATTTAATTAATGCAATCCTTAGTTGAAAGAACATTGTTATGCTACGGACACTTTCTCATATTAATAGCCAAATAAAAGCATATCCTTTTCATTAACAATATTAAATATTTTTACATCTTCCGGTAAAGTGGAAGGAAAGGATATAGTTCAAAATAGTATTCGATCAACAGCACTTGTTATGTATAAGGATATATGTGAATAATCCTTATCCTTATCCACCGTGATAAGGGAACAATTGAAGGAATATTAAAGCATGAAATTCATTATCAATATTTGGGGTCGTTAAGATAAGTAAAAGCACACTTGATGCCGTATAAGTCTAAGTTAATCTCATGAGCACGGAATTGAGTTGAGGCAAAAATAATGAATACCAAATGATTGAAAGATATGTATCAGGTCAATAGTTTCCGGCACTGCTATTCTGATTTAATTCAGTTAGTTGTTGTTACTAATGACACTTGGCACCGCCAAGCCCACGGCGAATGAAGTCAGAAAGAGCGTCTTCCTTTTTTGAATAGAGCACTCTCATACGAAGGTGGAAGTACGACTTTTCGCTCATAGATAGCAGCACCATCTGAATTTTCCTATTTAGAGACTGAAACCAGAGAACAACCATAACCTGGCTCGATGAAAATGAAGCAGCTATATAAGCAGCAAAGAGAAAATGAGGATATAAATTTTATTATTTCAAATCTCCTTGTGAGAATTAAGACAATGCTTTGTGTGTCCCCAATATTTAAATTTTACTTTTCAGAAATTGGTTTTTTTTATGTATTTTTTATTGTTTCTAGACATGAAAATAAGAGTTATCTTTTTTTTTATCAGTTTATGAGTAATTTAGTATTTTTTTAAGAATTCGTAAAATAATTTACTTTTTATAGTCTCATGAATTTCATTTCACATTTTTAAAAATTTGTAATAAAGGTAGCTTTTATTTTTCTCTATTGATAGATTCCTTTTTTCCCGCTAAAAACAACTTTAAAAATAAATACATATTTGATCAAAACTGGCTAATTCAGTTAGTTTGTAATAATTTTAAGGTTGAAATGCTGTAAATGTTAAATAAACTTACATCAAGTGTTAAATAAATGCGCAAAATCATAATATTAAATAAAAACCTGATAAAAATTACTTAAAACTAGAAAATAAAAAATTTAAATTGGATTACTTTAATAAGGAAAATTATTTACTGAAGTTGTGTTTATTTCTGTGTTATTAAAGATACGTTGATAAGATATTCTAAAAATGAGATCCAGTATATGTATTATTGGGAAATGTGATTATTAGATACACCTGATTTAAAATACTCAAATATTGAAATTTATAGTGAATACTACATATCTGAATTCAGAATAATATGGTAATAACAGTTATTTTAAAATAATAAGTAACTTTTTTTTATTAAAATAACTATCATGGTAGTTTTGCTCTATGATATAAGATTAAAGTGAGCTCTAATTTGTAACCATGAACCACATTTGGTGTTCTCTATCATATCAAATGACATGAACTATAATAAAGTGATCAATAATAACATGCATAAAAAATGAAAATGAATCCTTACAGGAAAGCAAATCCAATATTTGTATTCAAATATAAATATCCTAACGAACAATATCGATTTTATTTAAAATACTTTAAAATGCAGTATTTAGCTGTGTTAGTTATTCACTATTAATGTTATTGACTAATGTTAATATTAATGTCACAATTTATTGTCATCAGTAGTAGCTTTTCATAAATATTTGGCTTTGATGTAAACTTACGTAATTTATGGAACACGTAATTTAAAAATAAATTTGAAACGTTAAGAGAAACGTTTCAGAGATTTACAAATTTTGACTCAATATTGCTTTTGTTTAATATGGATGTACTGACAACTTTCATTTTAAGTCTCATAGATTACGTTAATCCCTTGACTGACCACAATATATATTTTTGCGTGGAATATTAAATTATCTTTAAAAAGTAATAGTACAGTTTTTTCGTTGAACAAGCTCTACAGCCAACCATTTCACTGTTGTTTGATTATCCAAAATATCATTATTTTCAACACTAATTAGTTAAAGTTTTGTACCACTTTCTTTATAAGAAAACTTTTTATGATTTTAAGAACAGTTAATAATCGTGTGCGTGTGTGTGAGAGAGAGAGAGAGCCAGAACTTTAAAATTAAAAATAAAAGTACTCACAAAGTTTAATCTTATATCAACATTTTTATAAAAATAAAAACATATTCAGGGTAAACATTTGATATGAATAAATTATAATAAATATTTATGATTATCAAGTAAGTTGTAAAATTATTCTCTGTTTGTATTTGCCTTCTGATGTCACTCAATCAAATAATCTTCAACAGTTTTAATATAAAAATTTGAGTATAAATCTTATTGTTTTCAAACTTTGCTGAGACAAATTTTTCTAACTTTGAACTTTTCGTAAAATTATTTTATGTTTTGTATTTGAATTGGATATGCATTTTGAGCGGTCTCGCTTATTAAGAATGAATTTCTTAATTTTTCGGTATTTGTTCTGCTATTGTATCATTTTGTATTTTCAGATAAGTAATAGGTTTTATTTGGACGGACACACATATTGTCTAATCAATATTAAGTAAGGCATTTTTAAAGCTAACTATCATATATTACTTGTACAATTGTAAAAAAAAAAAAAAGTTATACAAATAAATAATATCGTTTTGCGAAAATAAAATATAACCTAACTGTTAACATTTCATTTCACTTCAAGAATAAATGCCAAGTTTGTATCGGAGGGTGAAATATCTTCTGGCATAGTTTAATTTTTATAGATATTATATAATTTTCATTATGATGACAAATTATAAATCATGCTCTTAAAATATATCATTTTAGAAATACTTAATGGGAATTTTATATGGAATATGTAACACACAAATTCCTGGTTTTTTATTTATTACTATAATAACCACCGTTAATAGGAAAATATGAAGTATAAATTTGGCAAAAATAGATTTCAATTATTATTAGCTGTTACTATTTATATATAATTGTCTGATACGATACAGTTTGAATTAAAATATATGTTATTGGTTATTACTTATTAGTAAAAAAATTTCGGATTTTTACTTACTTGGGACGACTTGAAGCCTGCATTCCCAAGCTCCTTATGAATATGAGCAATGGGTGAGATGCTATCCATAGATGAAAATACATTCGGTTCGATTCCCGCGGCATTAGCTGCCAGGGCTCTCGTAACTGGGTCCGTTTGTGACTCAAAATCGGCCATCTTGGACAGGCGTTTATTGGCTACAATACCTAATTTTTTTCCAGATTTCGAAGTATAATCTAATCTCCAGCCCGCACTCTCGAACTCCATTAGGGATATTCGATAGGTCTGAAAAAAATAAAAAATACAGTTTTTAAGAAAAAATCTAAGATATGCACTTCAATTCATTTTAGAAAAGTAAGAAACGAACACTTTCTTTAAATTACTATATGGCAATACCTTAGGTGATCTTAAAGCGTTACATATTTAATATATTCATTTTTCAGATTTATTTATTCATATTGAAAATTTAGAGATTGATTGTATGATATTTTTTTTATTTTCGATACTTTTTAATAAATATTAGAATATGTTGAATTTTAAAAAAAGCCCGGTGGCACAGTTTCATCGTTTCACACTTCCAACGCACTGGTTTTTGTGTTGGGCAAGGTTGACTCAGCGTTTCAATGGGTCGATAAAACTGAGTATCAAGCATGCTTGGGAATTAAACACAAGGAGTTTCGCGTTAGGCTGACCACCTAACCGGGACATATACTTCGCACCTCACAGACCTCGGTCAAGAAAGATATGGGTACTGTAGGCCTTGCTCCCCCCCCCCCCCCCCCAAGGGCTGGTGTGCCACCAAGATTAAATTATTTTAATTGAATTTTAAAATAATTTTGTTCACAATTTATAAATTTTTCCCAACATTCCCTTCTGTAAAACTTTTAAGTCGCCACTGTAAGAACTACTTAATTCAAATATGCATTTTTTAAATATTATTTTCTATTTTTATATCTTAATGTTAAATATTTCTTACCTGCGTGCAATGGTCACTAAGAGGTTTAACTGCTTGAACACCTATATCAATTGTGATTATGTTGATTTCTTGAGTATCTAAGAGCTGCCGTTTTTGATAAAACTTCATATTACCACCTATTTCATTGTCCGTCTGCATCAGAACACTCTGAAATACAACCATAAATTAACATATCACGCTAATTCTCAGAGAACATGTTAAGATTTCTTATAAATAACCTAGCATAAAATATAGGAATAATAGGAAGTTTATAACATTCTATTCAAACAATTCTACACATATTCAAACAACAATACACAAGCATTCAATCAGTCATCATGTCACATTTATACATGATATTTTACATCTAAAGTAACAAAGGCAATTTTTTAATGTCTGAAATAATATTCTTATTTCAATACATAATTTGAATTTACTATTAATGAGTACACATTTATAACATAAATATAGATATTTTACATAAACTGTAAACATATTTTGATAACAATTAATAGAACATGTTTTATTTACTTTCAGAATGGTGAAACAGAATCAATGATGTGGAGTAATAAGATTACAGTGATAATGACTGGTGATACTACAAGGATATGGAACATTCAAGATAGCATCCTGAATAACTAAAAATATTTTTTACTCAACACTTTGGAACCATCGTTGTTTAGTAGTAGGATTGTAATCTTCGGGATGGAAAACCTTGAGTTTAATTCCAGTCTATGTTGAATAGCATAAAATAGATTGGTAGCATTCATACTTTCTCTATGGAAATCTGTCGGTATGAATGTATGGCAGTTTACTGAGTTTCCATCTTTTGCGATATGTCAATATATGCTTCGCTCGAAAGGAATCATATAGTCAATGTTTAAAGCAACTAAACAAAAGTTTTCAGTGGTTAAACTATATATTATACGGTGCCGTAACCATTTAATAAAAAAAAACTTAATTTAAATTTTCAAAATAATATTCTTTCACAATTCAATAATTACAAGATGACATTTTTATCATTTTGTGATCATATTATTATCAAACAATACATTTCAATAATAAAAGTTACAATTGAATTCAAACTATTGGTCTCATTTATTGAGTTTAGATTAAAGATTACAAATATTATATAGGATTGCTGCTAAAATAAGACAAATAGTCAATAAAAAAAGTGCACTCACAACAGAGTAAAAAGATGTAACCACTGAAGTCAAAAATTTTGAAATAGCATTTTATGTGAAATTCTTGTGCGGGAAGTGTTTTCTCAAGTATCACCAAAATTAAAATTCTGTGCAGTTATCATCATATAATTTATCTTTAAGGGGCATACAATCAAGGTTAACCCACAATATTTGGTATACCATTTTTGAAATGAAAAAGTAGTTCTATAATACAGTTTGGCTTTGTACTTTTAAATATATGTAAGAAGCCAGTTTGAAAATATATATATTTTTGAAATCTCTGTTGAGAGCGGATGTTGATTTGCTTTCTTAAACTATCACATATAAAAATTGTCCCTCGTTTCTTTCCTAACTTTACTTTTAACTGTAACCAATTGCTTACTGAGTAGCTTTAAAATGATGTAAGATGATTTTTTTCCTCCTCGAGGCTTTCAGTTTGATTAAGAATAAAAAGCATATTACTTCTGAATGAAGTAATATGCTTTTTTTTTTCTTAGAAATTAATTAATGCTGCATTTCTTCAAAGCGCACCTGCAAATTATCATAAATACCTTTAGGATTTCAAATTAGATCTCGTCAGTTGGCCAGTGTGTAACTCTAAAGGAATGTATGAATGTGCCAACTCAAATCATGGGTAATCTTACAATTTGTCAGACTGGAGGAAAAGTCTTTCAAAAGAAACAAACACATAATAAATTGTAAGTTCAATGGTTAGATTTGAATCCACACGAACACGTTTGGAATGTTTCAGTAATTACACTCAGCCCTTCTCAGAGACACTCACACCTGCTTTTCAATGATAATGGCTTCTATGTAGCTGATAAATCACAGAAATAACATACTTATAAGAAGTGCACTGCTTTTCGAACTGATTATGTTAAATATATAAGTTATTTTCTTAACACCAAGACATATTATTTGTCAAATTTTAACCTGTATTTATTCATACAATATCATAGATACTTGATGATATTTATCATATAATTTTATTCCATATTAGTATGGTATATTATGATTTAGTTTCATTAAATTCTACGAATTACTTCTTGAGGAGTAAATATTTTTTAATTTTGAAAATTTTATAAGCCAGTGTATATTGATTGTAATATATGATTTACATAATTACATCCTGGGTATGTTTTGAAAATTTTTTACTCAAAATTAGAGAATAAATAAGTAAAAATCTCACGCTTAGTAACATTAATCTAAAAATCGAAGTACGAATTTCATTCTGTTATATATAGCATAAGAAAATATAATTTTATTGTGTCATAAGTGATCGCACTTATATAATATCAAGTATTTTATAAAAATAACTACCAATTTTTTCCTATAGAATGCAGACTATTTTTAATTCTTCATTAAATGAGATCAGTTCAATCTGGAACGTGTTTTCAACGATGTTGAATGAAATCTGCTTGCTTTAATCTAGAATTAGTTTTTAACAATGATGTGATGAAGGAAAACAAAATCAATAAATTTTTTTGTTAATAGAATACATGTTTCTTACCTTCCAACTAACACCTATGGTTGATTAAATTAACTTACTCGATCACATAGAGTAATTCTTATGGTATGAATGGTTAAATTGCAATTAATTAACAAGAAGCCAGAGCTTGGTAGATCAATGCACAGTAAAATTGTAGCAATTTTATGGGTTATGTGGTTATCAACAAGATAAATATAGATATTTAGACTACTATTGTATTCCCACACACCTTGACATTGTCTCCACCCCCATGTTGGAAAGCAGGATTGGTCTGGGTTTCGACGTCAGTGATCTCTGGCTCTTCCGCGTCTTCTTCCAGTAGTGTTTCCAAGTCTTCCTCTGTAAAATGTACTGCGTCTGTCTGAGTATTTTTATCTGCAAGAGCTGGTGCTTGCCCCACCTGAAAATGATCAAAAATATAAGATGGGATGTTCTCTTTTGTATGTCAACAGAAGAATTACGTTTTTTCTAAATCTTAAAATATAATTTTAAAAAATAAAACGTTTCTTTGAAAAATGAATTGTTTGTTTTAATATTCTAAGAATCAGTAAGTGATAGCACTTAATGTCATTACCCGAAGGATATAATTAAATTTCAAAGAAAATATTGCATAATGATATGATTTGATTGAGTATAAGGTATGCTTTTTCCGGTAGTTTGTCATTGTTTAAGGATTGGTGTATTATCTACAAATAAATCGAATAGCGAAAAAAATGTGGTAAACTTAAAATTTTGGAAATAGAAGTTTTCTTTAAAGAATTAACAGGCTGAGAAGTTTATTTATTCAATGTTTCAGTATTATAAGAAAAAATATTCACGAAATTGATTTCTAGTTCTTTGCTAAACTAGCAACTTTAATAAAACTTTTTTTTTGTTCCATTTAAACATGAAATAATTTTATGAAGGTGTATATATATCCTAATTCAAGTAAAGTATACTTTCCCACTACGCATTTGCATGCGTAGTTTGCAAGTATCGATTGTACGTGCATTGGTTTCACATAAATGGAAATCTTGTAAATAGAGCTTTTTTATGCAAGAAGGCGAAATAACTATTGTGATCGCTAGAGTAATAAAATCTGTTTCCTCCCTGACATCATCATTTAATCATAATAACTGGTATGTAGAAAAAACTAGCTGCAATAATTCAAATCACGTAAATTGATATCAAGCTCGAAAAGTAACATGCATGAAAAATTCGCGTAAATAGAGTATTAATTAACAATGCGTAAAAGAAAATTATGCAAACAAATATTTTGTATATAGAGGGGCAGGAGAAAATGACCAATTAATGATATATTATTTTATGATAGAAAATGTCACCAATCATTTTAACTTTTGTGGTGGTTATTGAGTCTGAAAGTCTGGCAGATGTTGGGAACAGGAACCACACTGTTACCAACACCTGCTAGACTAATTATTATCATATATGAAATTTATTTTTGAGTTGAAATTTATTTTTGATCCAGTTAATTATTTTCATACATGAATTGTTACAATAGTTAATTGAAACGTACAATAGTTTATTTTTGAAAGAAATTAACTTTTAGAGTCAACACATTTTACCCCCTTTTGAATAAGGAAAGAGAAATATGATATTTTCTGTTGCTGTCTTTATAGTTATGTCACATATTTAAAAATAAAAACGTGTATTTGACGACTCCAATTTTTTGATTCGGTATTATCTACATAATTTAGGAGTTTGTGTGCAAATTATGAGTTGTTTTTTCTACTGTTGTCAGGTTTAAATAAATTTCAATGAATTGAGTACTAGAAAGAATAAATTCAATGAAGACATAATAAGATTTCAATCTGCATATCATAATAATCCAATTAGCCTTAGTAAGATATCGTATTAATATAAATTTGAATATATATGATGTTAAAATTGGACACCAAATTGGTGTGCGTATTGATTTATTTATTAATCATCATACAGAGGTACTTGAGCATTGTAATTGAAATGGAATTTTGTTGTTAGATTAATGGATTCTATCGTGACTGAAAGATAACAAGGTACATTTTTATCCAGTTAATGAAAGTCAGATTCATTGAACTTAGTCACGTTAACTATTCGTTGCCTATATTGGTACTGAACTTTGAAAATAGATTTGCCAGATTAAATACTAATCTCGTTACTTGATTATGTTCAGAATTAAACAGCATCGAGCCTCCTTAACTCTAAAATGGTATTGTATACGGATGATAAAAACTGAATGAGATTTTAAATTACTTAAAAATACAGTATTGAGACTAACTGCCCACTTTTACACGATTCTGTGTCAACGATTCTCATCTTTGGACTGTAGTTCGGACCTCTTAAGAGATACCACAGATCGATAAGCAAACTTTTAGATACAGAGCACAAAAAAATGAGATATTTAATACCATTGTTTGAAAATTATCGACAAGATTTAAAATTTTTGTATATTTCTCCAGAAAATAAATACTATTTTTTATTATCATAAAAGTCTCGTTGGAGACAAATTCTAACACAATATTCCCTGACGGCATATCGAAATAGCGATCTGCACACAAAATTTTTGATAACATTGCGATTCATTTTTCTTAGTTTTTTTTTACTGAAAAGATTTTGCCTTTTGTAAAATGCACTATGAAAAGTTAATCTAACACAGCATGCGATTTCACAAATATTCAATCAGATTACTTACATTTCTCTATTATTGATTCCATATATAACAATAAAACTCCAAAATAATATTTATATCAGTGTAAAATATAATACAACAAAGCAATAAATTCTTGTCTTATTAATTAAATTGCTTTGGTGTATTTTAATGTAATGTTGTAAAATGATTGTCTCCATTACGATTAAAGACTTGATGAGTTATGATCAAAATTTTAACTAAAGATGTTGGTATCATACCCTGTAAATTCCGTCTAGTACATTTTAAAATCCTTAGTAAAAATGAGAAAATGAAAAAATAAAAGCAGAAAATTATTTTCTGATTTTAAGCAGTGAAACTTTTTTCTATACGCATTACAGCATTTCAAAATTAGACATAAAATATTTGCTTTACAAAAATTAGAAAACATAAAATAGTAAAGAAATCATTCCGAAAATTTTTGCCTTTAGTTGAGTAAATGATATGAAATGCTTTAAAAATGTGTGCATTTTAATATTTATTAGCATTAAATTACTTACATCACATTTAAAAATTAAGCTGAAATTTATTTTAACCTGTTCACTGAATTATTTTGAGAATTTAATTATTATTCAATTTAGAAATGATTAACCTGCTTTTATCAGTACAGATTTTTCTCCTTGATATATAGGATTCACATTTAAATGATCGTTAATGATCCGAAAAAAAATTCAATTCTTTTGATCAATCTTTGAAATGTAAAATTTTATTCTTTATATTATCCCATAATACTTAGAAATAATTGATATTTTTATGGATATTTCGCAATGCTAACAAATTATTTTTGATGATCATTCAAAGTTTGTTAAAAATAATTGGCAATTGAGTGTCTGCTTCCATTTTTCCGCCCTTTACATGTCATTTTCTACAATTCTTCTTTCTGGTGTTCTTAAGTCAAAAAATTCAAAATAACCGAGTTTGAACTTTGGGAAACTAATTTTGGCCCATACAGACAACCAATGTACTTGGGTAAACATGGCAAATGTTGTCGGTAGTAACTACTGCGTTATCACGCTCGTGAAACTAAAAAACCGTATAATGCCGGATATGTACTTGCTCTAATATTTGCCTGGTCATTAAGTTGCCTTTTAAAAATTTGCATTTTAGTTCTCCAGCAAAAAGTGCGTTTGGTCAATTAAGCTTCTTCTAACAAATAAAATGTCAAATAAAAACATTTTTTTCATAGATTTTATCATTTACTTTTCCTTTTCCAG
>JAPDSC010053645.1:133886-151543 GCA_026290005.1 Latrodectus geometricus | reverse complement strand
TATATATATATATATATATATATATATATATATATATATATATATATTAAAATACAACAAGAGAACATCTAATGGCATTGTCATTACAAAATGTATTTTAGAATTCAAATATTATGAACTAACCGAAATGAATTGTTATGAACAACAGAATTGATTTATTATGGTTACTGATTCATCACAATACCTTTTTTTTATTTGAATAAATACCGTCAATGATAAAATGTTTTACATAATATGTTTATCAGTACATGTAATTGGATATTTGGCTAAGAATAATGGCATATCATAGCCAATATTAAAATATCAAACGTAATGTATTTTGTCAAATCTATGCTTTTGTATAAAAAATCAGATTTTATAATGTCACTATTATATTATATTATGGTCTTTCCTGTATATAAATATTTATCCATTCTTCATAGTAATGTTTTCTTTAAATCTTTATTTATACACAGGTGATTATCAAAAATAAAGGATACATTTTAGATGTATAAAGAATCTTTCACTGGTGATTTTTGTAGACTTCCCTTTGAATTAGAATTTATATTTATAAAATTAAATTATCATTGAATTTATTCTATGAGGAAATATGCAAGCCCAATTGGTTTTACATTGATTGTTACATTTTAATTAAACCGCTTTTAAACCTTACATTTTTTAATGATGTTGAAATTAGAAGAAATCTACACATAAAGAATATACATAGGTAAATCATTTTTATTCTAATGAGACACATTTTCAATTGTTCAAATGGCATGGCACAAAATTCTTTTTATTGAAAACAGAACGTTCCTTTAGTATTCTTTGAATACAATAAGAATGATTGGATACGTTGAATAAGATAAGAATGATCAATTTAACATTATATACATATTTTTATATTTGTACGTAAGGAACTATAAAGTAAAAAAATTTATAACTCATGTAAGATTATTGTTCTTCAAACTTGTGTAATTTGAAATAAATGAAAACCTCAAGAAAAGCTGTATAATTCAAATTTTAAAACATTTTCGTGTACACCACACATTTAAACTGAAATTATTAAAGAATTGTTGTTAAATGATAAGTAGAAGAAATTTTTTCTGACAATAAGAAAGAAATTCTTTTTTGATTCAAAATTCTCATGAGAGAATTTTTAAGTTATTGGATAATTCTAAGATTATTTCATTTGTGCAATAAAAATCAATATTATCACGTAAGATTTTTATTACATACGTCATCGTGTCGCTTAACTATAATAACTAATTTATCACTGTCAAGAAATAATCAATAACGTGAAAAACTCAATCATGTAGAACTATATTTAATTTTTATAGTGAATGCGTGTCACTAATACATATCAAATATTCATTATATGAAACATTTACTACCATTTATTCATACGTGTCAGCACTCATACATTGTACACATTCTAAAAGAATAAAATAAATTTTCCAACTCCTTATAAAAATAAGATTACCAAAGTTTAGTGGCATATTGTACAGTTAGAGATTTATATATTAAACTCACAGAGTCTGTCAAAAGTGTGTGTATGAAAAATATAGTATTTATTTACTTTTACTATTAGATAAAATTCAGATCTGAAGTATCATTTTTAAAATAAAAAATATTTTTAAGTATTTTAAGTATTTTTCGATAAATTCTGTACCTTGGAATTAAATCTATTTTCTTAGACCTTGAATTTTTTTAGACTAGACACCATTAATTTGAGAAGAGAATTACATGCTTTTAGATTATTGAATGTGATAGTTTTGCATGAAATAATGACATATTGCAGTTTAGACATATTGCAGTTAGAGAAAGGGGTGTATGTCTCTAGAGCTTATTCATACTTTGAGTGTTATACAAATCAAAAAAGAACATACTAACATTAATATCAACTGAGTCTGGAAAAATCCAAAGAATAATATTTGCTTACTAATATTAAAAACCAAATGTATGCAAGAATTTATTTTCTGTGTTATCTATTGCTCATAGCCTCAGAATAATAGTAAAACACAGAATTTCTAAGCATTCTTTTGTAAATATACTAGTAAAAATAATGATTTTTTTTATTCTACCACCTTTGTGCTCATTTTTTTTCAAAGAATGAAAGAAAACCTAATGTCATACGTGCTGCAAAATAATTTTTCACATTTTGGCAACTTTTGGCTCTCGTCCAGCAACCGGTGCTGGAAAAGGCTTGTCGCCGAATTTTCTCCAGGGATCTCGAACTAGGTTACTAAGTGAACAGATGAGACCTTTCACTGACAAAAATGTACAATTTTTTGAAAAAAGAAAAAGAGGACATTTAGGCTTCCAAAGGTATTTGACATCATGGAGAAATATTACCTACAGAGATTGAAATTATCGAAAATCGGCATATGTACATTAACTAACTACTTAACTAGAGATAATACATTTTTTTCGCAAGAGTAAAATTAAATATAATTTAATTATTGCCTAGAAATACTTATAATATCATTTTTTTATGCAAGCTATTGAATAAAAAAGTTAAATAACTTAAATTTACACTAATTAGTACGAATATAAAAAGTATTGAACAAATTCGTTATTCGTAAGTGAAAATTAGTTTACGAATAAAGATTTGATATAACGGAAAAAGAGCAACAAACAAAACTAAAAGTATGTTGATAGCATGTAAATCACCTGAAAAGCAGAGAAATAAAATAGCTATTAAATAATATATGAAATTTATTTATTAAAAATGGCTTCAGAATAATACAAAATTTGTACAGAGATAAAAAAAGATCTATATTTCAAAATAAACGGCTACAATGAAATCTTTAACAAGCATTACAATTAATTGACATCATTATATCTAGAATATAAATGGAAACGGAAAATCAGCATAGAATTAAGTTGGAAGAGTTGAGATTTCTCTAGCGTAGAATGAATTCAGAAAAATTGAATTTTTATATATAACACTTGTTTTTTGTAATTCAATATCACACATAATTCAGTATTTTTTTGCGTGAACTTATATAAAATTATAATCACTGTATACTGACTTATTAATCAAACATTCATGGGAGATAAATTCAAATGTCTGATATTAGTGTTTTTTTATTTTAATAAACTCTCAGGTGATTATAAATTATATAGATTAGTAATGATTTTAGTTCAAGTTTCGGTATTTATTGGGCAATATTTCAGGGGAGAAATTTTATTTTAAGTCTCTTAGATTGTATTAAATTTGAGAAAAAATGAAACCACTCCTGGTGTGTGATATTTTTTTTCAAGTGTAAGGAGGAATATACCAACTAAATTACCAATTTAGTACTATACTGGGTAGCCTCTTACAGTTATATGCTAAATATATTCATTAGCTGACGGATTTATGGATCATGACAAAAGAGAACGCACAAGTTAAAAGATATATCACTGGAAAAGCACCCTGATACGCCAATTCTTTAAATAGTAATCATTATATTATTATTATTATAAGATAATTCTTCATTACATTCCTAATTTAACCAAAATATTAAACTACTAAATTACGACAATATCAAAATATTTATGGCTCTGAGGAATACATGTTAAAATGATTTTTCTAATAAAAAGAATAAGACCCAGATGAAATCATTTTATTTATTTTTAGAATGATTTCAAATAAATGTGAATAGAAAGAGATATATATTTTTTATTCTTGCTCCTCCAGGTAATCAAAACATCTTTTATGAAACTTAATGCTTCAGGGAGTTTTATTTTTCCACTGAATAGTATGGTAAGGGCTCCATATTCTTTTTATAGGTGTTGAGTTCTAAAAGTTAAAATCTCACATGTTACTTGATAAAAATGGTGTTTTTGATACTGAAAGGCAAGTTCGGTCACATGAAATAAAAATATATATTAAAGTTGAAACATGCTCTAAAAATTGTCATTGAGAAATGTATAAATAAATGTATATTGAAAAAGATATTCCTTTCTAAAGCATGAATTATTGTTCTTTAAAATGATAACAGAAATTTACTCGTAAAGTCCTTTATAATGAAGTTTTCTTTGAATGAAAATAATAAATTTTCATTCGATGAAAAATATAAAAATATTAAATTTTCAGATTTTCATCTCGATCTAGATTACTATCGTTATAATCAATTAGAAGTAATTCTGAAAAATAGAAAATATACGTATAAGTTTTGAGTTTTCTGAATAAACAAACAAAAATTTCATATTTAAATGATTTGCTGGTTTATATAAATAATTAGTATTTAATTTTCATAATTAAAGTTTAATAATTTAAGGGTTTTTTAGCAAGCTAAGTGAGAAAATGTATACCTAAGATTTCTTATGAAAAGATTAAGGCATCATAAAATTACAATGCATTTTTTTTACTTAAAACTTCTATTTAACATTCTCAGGTTGTTATAAAAATGTGCATATATAAGTAAAATGATATCTATTTTAAAAACGCAATATATGTTGTAACAGTAACATTTTCAGCACAAAAAGCTATCCGTTAAACTGATTAACTGTGCAAAATATATAGTTAAATTTTATTGAAATATTAAGCTAATTATGATATTTGCAAATTATGATAACATAAAAAATAAGGTGTATATTTGGTTTTGATGCTAAAATGGTTTACAGTTTTGGTATTATTGTTATTATCATCTAACATCTTAAGTAAAAATATTTAAATTTTCTTAAAAGTATATCTTCAATTTTAAAAAATAGTGTGTAAGCCTACTATCAACCATAACTTATGTATTTCTAAAAATGAAAAATAAATATAGAGTTACATTTTTAGTGTTATTTTTGAACAATCGTGAAAGAATTATAAAGAATTTTACCCTTCCATTACTTTAGCCGATAGTACTTAATGATAATTTGTAAATTTTATTCGATTCAAATTGAAAGAGGTTTAAGGCTATATAATTCATATATTATGATAAATATTTCATGATAAATATGATAAATATATGATATAATGATTAATAATTCATAGCAATCATCGTAAATTATTTCATATAATAAAAGCAGTGACCTAATATTAACTTGTTCTTTCATAAATATCCAATGAGAATTGTGCTATACATGAAAAATAATACAAATAATTGAAATAAAAAATTAAAGAAATATACAAATACAAATTAAAGAAATAATACAAATCAAAGAAAAATAAAAAATTTTTAATATAAAATATACACTTAAATAATAGCTAACACATTCATTTTTTAAATCATGGTATAGTACAAGTATTCAGATGTATCTTTCTGGTATGAATATCTACTTATTACAAATAATAAAAACATCAATTTTTATAAGTTTCTTCATTACATACTTATCTACATATCAATACACTGATACTTAAAAAACACTATAACATATATTATTTTATTTCTATACTGAATAATTGTACTTTATTAAGAAATAGCGCTCGACTACTGCTGTATTCCAAGAGAAATACATCATACTAAAATTCAACACGAAATAAACGCTGCAAGTGGAACGGTAGATAAATGTCACACTTTCTAAAATCCGCGCAAAGTTGCAAATCCTGGGCTTTATGGCGACTCGTTTCAAAACTATTTCAGAAATGAAACTTCTTATTTAATGAGTTAACTTTCTCTACTGAAGAGTTTATTTCCATATTTAAAATGTATGTTTTTAGTATATAAATCAATAACTAAAATGAGTTAATTTTTAGTGTAAAATTCTTTGTTAATTTTATTAATGAAACTTCTTATTTAATGACATGTTATATAAAAATGTTTCAAATTAAAAACAAGAAAAAAAGAATAGAAACTGAAATACCTCTTTATTTGAGTTCATACAAAAATTTAAGGAAATTTTATGCCAAAATATATTTATAACTAATATAATAATATCTTTTACTAAATAATATAAGAAAATCACTCTTTCTTAAATAATTCCAACAAAATTAATATAAAATAAATTAAATATCAATATATACCTTTTTTTAATGTAACATTTCTTAGTTATAATTCTATAATTATTAAGTGTATAGAAATTTTTAGCTGTATTTTGTATTTATATAAAATTTTTGTGGCATTTATCAAACAATTTATGTTTGCTCCATATTGGCACTATTTTTAGTTTCTTACTATTCAATTGATATATATGTAATATGTGATATATATGTAAATTGGTGTAATTAATCAGTGTTTTTAAAATTATGTTAATGACATAAGCTAAATCTTTATACAGACCCAATTTGTATGATTGAAATTTGCAACCAAATACTTAGTTAATTTTTTAAATGTTTAATAATAAAAAAAAGCAAAAATAACAAAAAAGTTCAAAATGGTGAATAACTTTTTTGTTGTTTTATGATAGACATATGTAAAAAATAAAATTGTTTTTAATGGAACATGACCCATTCACTTTCCATTCTTTTTCAATTTTTTTGCTTTTCTTACATAAAAATTAATCAGAAGAATGTGAAATCTATAAAGAGTCGCAAGTGGGGTTCATTACTTACGAAAATTAAAGTACTGAAACTAAATTCGTTACCATTGGTCATAATTAATGATGCCCTACAGAAAAGATAAGAAACAGAATTTTTAATTATGTGCGAAAAAATTGCATAACATTTAAACATTTATTGCCTTTTTCGAATATTTTATTTACAAAAAAACTGACAAAGTTTTGTTATGAAGTTATATTACGAAGTGCTATTTTTTTTATTATTTCTATCTCCTATTTCTAGCAATTAAATTTTTGTTACTTAACAAAGACGGATGTATTTGAAATTTATATATTCTATGATGCTACCAATATAAAGTGGTAAAATTTTCCACTAGAAAAGTATATTAATTCATGTCAAGCATTTTATCAAATATATAATATGAATAATATAATAACATAATTTAATGATTTGTTATTACTTTGTAAATAGAAATTTGTATTAATCATATATATATATATATATATATATATATATATATATATATATATATATATTGAGAGAGAGAGAGAGAAGAAATCCCTAACAGAAATTATATCCAGTGTTTTAAATATTGCTTAATGCAATGTGTTTCAACATGTATAATCATTTCATTGTTTATTTCATTTCATTGTCAGACATATTTCTATATGCATACTTCATGATTAAATTAAATAAGATACTTCATGAATTGACATTAGAAGATTCATATAACATGAAATATATGTGAGTTTTTATGTTAATTGTGAAAAGATAGCTCATAAATTTAAAAATTAACATAAACTTTATTAGTTTTTATATTAATTAAAATTATGAAAATAAGTAATTTTAAATGATATAAAATATATATTGTGATAGCACAACAATTATAATATAGTATTGAGATAAATCATAATTAAATATATTGTAATTATACACGTAAAATAGGTCATGTTCTTAATTTAAAAAAATTTTTAATAATTGCTATAATAATAATTAGAAAGCGATGAAAGTTTTTTTGTGAAAATTGACTCGTTAAAATGTACACTTTCATCACACTGACAATGGTATAAAATTTATGCATATCACTAAAACTATATTTTTACTAGATAAAGTTGAGAATTTTCTTCATTTTTCAACATAAATCACTAAAGTAGAATAAATAGTGCTAAAATTATGAATTGATAAATGATTTTCTGTAGTTTTATTTCGAGAAAGTATTATAGTGTTAATTATCCTTCTTAAATTTACTACTGCAATCAGCTTTCAGAAATAATTTAAGTATGAAATTTGTGTAAGTAAAGCTGTTTTTTTTCCAATTTATGAAGGGATGTTAGCTTTAATTTTAATGTTCCTTTTTGAGTGGTTTTATTTGGATACCCTTTTATTCTACATTATTCTTAAAAAATTCACTGAACTCAAGAAGCATATTATATTATTAATAAATTTAACATATTAAGACATTGAAAATTTGAAATAATAATATTTCGTACACATATGAGCAATTAGAATACAATTTTAGAAGACAATATGCGTATTATCGAAGAAGCATATATACATGAAATACTTTTTAATTCAAACCTAAAATGCCCTTTAACTTTAATGGTTAAAAATGTGAAATTGGATTATTAATTTGAATAGAAATTGTATTTTGAAAGAAATTCATGTAGCCAAATATTAATACCTATTTGAAATTTGTGGATTAATTATTTTAGCATTTTAAACGTATTAATTCCTTGTTTTAAAACTAAAATTTATTATCTGTACTAAATTCAGATATGTTCAGTACATTCACCTAAGCTATGACTGTATATCTTGGCATGAGAATAAAAAGGAGAAAATTCTTGGCACTTTCACACCTGTCAAGTGCTTTTGGCTCTTAACACATTTTCTTTTTCTTTTTTTTTTCCTCAGTTCAAATCTATCTTTCTGAATAAAAGCTCTTACACTGTGATGGATGGGGAAAATATCTTGATAAATGTAATAAAAGGAGACAAAGATGCATTCCATTATGTTAGTTACACTAATAGTGCTTTGATATTTTTCTTGAAAAAAGGTATTCAATTAAAATTTCTGGTTTAATAAGAATCCTTTGCAAATCAGGATTTTTCTGAGACAAATAATAAAAGATTCATTATAGTTTTGTTGTTATTTTATTTTGTTTACAAATGCTATTTATTATACTAATAAGAACATTGATTTTAAAATAGTTTTAATATAAAAAAGATTTAAATAGCATGTTTGAAATGAACTATTTCGACATACTTCATTAGTTGAATATGTAACATTGTATTTGACACCGTGTAGGTAATTGGTTTGGTTTAGATGCTTTATAACAATTTTCAGTTGTAAAGTATCTAAACATCGGCTATGTACAACCTTCCAGTTGGGTTTTCATGTTAGTGATCAACTTTCATGCACCATAAGGAAGGAAGCCAGGAAACCATAAAAGTACAATATTCGACAGATGTGCATTTGGAAACAGAAGCGCAACATTCAACCCCAGTTGTTCTACAGTGACTTTGATCCAGGAAGGTTCTACTTCAAAAAAGTGCAGCTCGTGGTAAGTCTTTCGTTACTTTACACCTCGAATTTGTGATAATATATTTTGTTTAACATTTAAAGAAAATCAAATTCAACAGATATAATTTTTTAATACAAAAAGCCCCGATAAATGTCAGGATTTATTTATTTGTCGTTTTATGCTCCAATTTCCATACACGAATGGTAATGTGACTGAGACCTACAATTTAAGTGGTTTTTAAAGCACTAAAAATACCCTGTGGGGGTGGAAGCTGATCTCACAAACTTGAAAGTCAGAACGCTAACCATTAAACGCGTAAGCCAGTAAGTGATGATCAAAGTTAAAATTCTTTTGAACAAAATTAATATCTATTTTACATAACTTGAATAATTTAATTTCTTATAAAACAAAGATATTTTCAAAATAAAACATTGGATTACAAATGTAAAAATAATCCTAATTCTGATAAGTTTCTATAACATTTTTAATCAATACGATTTTCCCACAATGATATTACTTAGTTCTATTCATTAATGTGTCTCTCTTCACAGTTTTCCATCAAACATAAAATAATATGAAATAACGGAATTTTTTTTAATAAAATTGAACTTAAGATGAACATATTGCCAATTTAAAAATGAAAAATTCATATGATTATAATTTGTTTTACAATCAATTTGCTTTTTCAGAAGATTTGATGAAATTATTTCCGTTCATAAAGTTTTTAGCAAAATTACAAAAAAAAAAAAAATTAATAAATAAATAAATAAAAATAAAAAAAAAGATGATAAATAATTTGCATAAAAACATTAAGGTGGTAATATATATAAATTTAAAAAATTACTTTCTTTATAGCAAAAACACTCACATATACTTGATACAAAAAATTCCCATTATTTATATAAAAATGTATTTTATATAATAAAGTATATGAATTTTGAAACAATGATTTAAGTCAGTAATTGGTTTTATAATTAAATATGAGTACAAAAATTTTAGGCCCTAAATTGGAAGCTTCTTTTGTTATATATATATATATATATATATATATATATATATATATATTCATCTGATTGTATTTTAAGTTAAAGAGTGTAGTTTTGCCACTGGCAACAAAAAAAGTAGAACAATTTAGGAGAAGCTATTGAAAATGAATACTCTATGAGAAACATGGAAACTGACTGAGAAATCAAAAAACCTAAAAAATATTCATCGTATTTCTTTTCTTGAGACAGGAGTTTTGTGAAAATAGAAAATTGAATTTACAGCAGTAAATTTCAAAATATTTTCAGAAGAAAATACCTTTGATGTACGAAAATAACAAAATTTATTTTCGTACATTCGTACGTACGTATTTTCGTATATTGAAATCAAAGTGTACTGTTATGAATAATTTTATACTATTATAAATTTTTTAGAGCAGATACGCAAGTTGTTTTATTGTAACATACAACTTTGTTTTGAATTAAAAACAAAAAATATAATTGACAACAAATATGTTTAAAATGTAAAATACGTATATATCATTATTAACAAGCAGCAATTTAATGCTAAATTATTTTAATTCAAATACTAGCAATAAATATTTAAAAAAATAAAAAAATTGAAAATTTTTGATAAAATTAAAATGGAATACAGTTTATAATTAAAAAAAACATATATAATAATCATATCATTAACTAGTTTTAAAGTATTATTATTTATAATTAAACTACAAGTTAAATTATTAATTAAAATAGTCATTGTATAATATTAGTTTATGAGATGAGAGTTTATTACTTGTTTTGAGTTAAAAACGACTCAAAATACTTAAAGAACAGCAAGTTTTCTTTTTTTTATAATTGGAACTCCAATTCGAGCTAATATACATATCTAATTTACGAACACACATATCTAATTTATAGTTTATTTCTATAGAAAGTAAACTGTTTGTAATAATATGTTATTTTCAATTAGTTTGCTTAAACATAATAAAAATTGAGTTCATTAATTCTTTTAATATCTGAATTACATTTCCATTTATTTCACATAAAAATTTCCTGATATCTACAGTTCTATAAAAATTTTATTTGAAAATGCAAATAAGCTCAAATAAGCTCAATAAGAAAATTCAAATAAGCCAATTATTTTAAGCAATATAATTTATGTGCTTTTAATTACCACACACTATCTCTACTATCACTTCTAATCATGATATTTTGGTAATTTATAGTTTCATAATAATATCTGGTATATAAAATTTTGTTATCCCTTCATCAGTGCTATTGCGTATACATAACTTAACCCTGAGTTCATGTACAATACTTGTAAAAGCATAAAATATGGCAGATTAAAGTACAGTTTACAGATTAAAGTTTCAGTAATACTATTAATACTAAAATTAAGAAAAATATTCATAAGAAACAAATGTTTTCAATCAACGTGATTATTTTAAGCGAATAAAAATAACAATGCATTGTATTAATCTAAAAATTTAAGTAAAGTAAAATATAGTAGTGTATAGTTATGGTGATAAATTTAGAGATAAATATTTTTAAACTTCCATTCTATTTGAAAAAGATTAAAATCTTATGAAAATATTAAAACAAGAGAGAGAGAAAGAACAAAATTAAATTTTATAAAATATTAAATAACAAAAATGCGTCACTGAGAAATACTTAAAAATTCAATCTTCAAAGCTGTTAAGTAACATGTTTAGATAATTATGATTATAATGACGTTTTTATAGCAAACAGCAGATATATTAAACATATGATTTAATAAATAATTAAATACAACCAATGTCAAACTTCTGTTTATCGATAATACCAAACAAATCATTTCAATAGTAAATAACACATCGGTCTTCACCATTTATTTATCAAATATTCAAGAAATATTCTATAAATAACTTATAAATATTAACTTTATACATGAGAACGTCTTTTTACCACGCTGAAAACATTAATAAATATGGTTTAACATTTTTATTCTAATTTGCAATGTTTTGTAATACAAGAATGTGCAATTTTATAACATAATTACTCAGTGCAGATAAAGAAATTCAAAATCTAAACAAATTTATTCGGTTTTTAATTCACATCTGTAAGTTTACTTATTGAGATTGTTTCTATTCAAAATATTATCATTAAATAGAAAATTTGCTTACTGAAATAGCGATACATTGGTCAGTGCGTGGACCCTTTTTTTTGATTTCCACACAATTCCGTACGCATTTCATTAATTTTAATGAGAGATTGTTCATCGGAAGAAATACATCGTGAAAGCATTATAAAGAAAATTTTGTATTCTGAAGTTAATCAATTTCTCACATGACTGTCATGAAATTTCAAAACGAGCCTCACGCAATCCTTTGTTTAGTCTTTTTCCATACTATCATTGTATTTTTCATTTTACAAATACTAAATTCCAGATCTTCGTTAAAAACATTTAGTTGCTCGCTCATAGCAAAAAACACAATCCAAAGATTTAAAAAAACTACTGCACAAATAATGCAAGTCAATAGTGTTGTTAAATAATAATTTATTGAAATATACATTTGAAAGAACTTAGTCTCATTTATAAAAATGGCTTTCAATAGGAGTTTGAAAACATGTACTTATTGTTCCTCAATTGTATATTGAAATTTTGATTTAATATATTTTCACTTTTAATAACCATGGAAAAACAAATTATTTGTATAGTGCCATTTTTTGGATGAGTATTTCAGTGTTTAGAAAGGACATAATAACAGCTGCTAAGTTCAGCTAATGATTAGATTAGTGTTTTAAAAGCATAAAAACAGTTTTTAAGTTTATTTTCTGATGAATAGTTAAGTATTTTATGAAACGATAATAGTAAATTCATTTACTGAGATGAACAGTTCAGTATTTTAAAAAAGTTTTGTGTGTGAGAGAGAGAGATTCTGTATTATTATTTTCAAATAAAGAAGAATGACAGTGATTATTCACTTAAATTGAAAGGTGTTAATTTAATTTTTTTACTTTTTTTCTCAAATTTTAATGTTTTTTCTGATAATTTTTAAAAATAACATAAAATTATTAGGCGAATGGATTTGTAAATAAAGGGTAAAATATTTTTAAGTAATCAAACTTAACGATTCTATTGAATATCTATCGTTTGTTGACATTTAATTAGCTTTGTGATTAAAATTTTATTTACTAAGTTTTCAAAGATAAATGATACTTTTTTATATTTCTTCACTGACAATGTAAACATTGTTTGTCTTAAAATTAAAAATTATAGACTAAGACGATTGTTATTTAAGTTATATTTAAATAATCTTTTAGCATTTTAATGAATAGAAAAGTGTTTACACTGATGTGTATTAAAAAATGAAAAATCAATTTAACTGTGACAGCTTGTGTATTTGGCGCCACATAGTATTAAACGTGGTAATGTTTGATTAAAAACATACAATCGAAAATGCTTATAGAAAGGAACGCGAGCTTATGTAATGTGTTATTGAGTTATACGATTCATGTAATTAGTAACTAAGCTTAAGTTAAATAAATGACAGAATATGTAAGGGAAGTGTAAATTTATACTAATCTCTGGCTTCCACTTTTACTAACCATCAATAATTTCTCAATTTGCAATGCATTCATTCTTCGCTTAGCTACAATAGAATAACAGGAGAAAAGGGCTAAAATTAAAAATTACAAATTGCCCTGCCATGTTATAGAACTTTTATAGTTAAGTTAAAATTGTTTTTGTTATTAGAACGTCTGGTTTGAAATTAAATCAGATTGAACATTAAAGCGTAAATGTATTTGCGACAAGATTTTAATTATATATACAAGATAGATTTATTATATGCGCACTAAATAATTGAAACAAATAACACAATGCAGCTCTTTATATCAACAATTACAACAGCAGATGAAGTATCAAACCATTTTTCAGAAAATTAATTAGAATAACATATTTTTATCAAAGGAAACCATTTCTAAATGCAGTTCAAAGTTATCAGATACATACTAATTCGAATACATACTGGAAGAAATTATGAATTTTGAAAATATTTCATACTTAAAAATTATTTTAGCTTTCAAAGTCACTCAATATAATAAATTAAAAAAAATAATCGCAATAATCAAAATTTACAAAAAAAAAAAATGATAGAATATTTAATAATTATTTTTTGGAATATGATTATTAATCACACTTTAGATTTATAGCTAATATTTATATAAAGAATAAATTTTCTAATCAAAATTTTACTAATAAACATTTCCTTAAATGAATGTAATTTAATAAATGTTTATTTCACAATTGAATTACGAAAATTAATTAATCGTAAGATCACATTGAATAATAAATGTTACTTATTAAACTTATAACAATGTAATCATAATAAAGTTACTAAAATACTCATAACAAATTAATCATCAAGCGTAAAATTACATTGTTTTTAAGCTTTGATTATTCTTTTTCCTTAAACATATCAAATACCAGAATTTAATGAAAAACAAAAACAAAAAGAAATGTAAAGCTTCGCTAATATTTTCAATGAATGAAAAACTTTGTTTGATAAGTAATAATTTATTCATAAAAAGAAGAATCCTTCAAATGAATAAGTTAGTAGTTACGAACTTTTATGATTAACGAAAGGAATTTTAAAGGTATGTTATATTTCATACAGAATTCACATAGAATGAATTTTCAAAAAATTATTTTTAATAAATGCCTTTTAAAGATTTGTACATTATTCTTTGAAAAATATACAAGAACTTTGAATTTCTCTATTAGTCCAGTTGTGATAAATTCACTAAAACTTTTTCATGAATTCAAAGATTTCAGGGATTTATGTATTTAAGTTCTGTTTTGAAATACATATTCAAAATAAAAATCACTGCGAGAGGGCTCTCGAAATTTTTCGAGCATGCGCTAAGCAAGAAGCGCAGTAATTCTGCTTAATTTTTTTTTTGGGAATATTTTTATTTAATCTTTAATCTGCTAGTAAAATTTAAAATTCCTCTAACACAACCATTTTTCGCCTTATCATTACAGATAGCTTAAGGATTACAATAATTTTACTATACAAATCATTCATTTGTACAGTAAAATTATACGGTATATATTATATACTATACAGTATAACGGAATACCTTAGTGACCAGATTTAGTAAGTGAAAATTAAGCTCACCAAAAAAGTTATAGTTGTTTCAGCTCTAATTTTAGCATGAGAATAAATAAATTTAATATAGAACATGTAAATTGTAATATGACAGTATATTATTGACATTTATTTTGAACAAATATTAGCACCTATAATTTTTTTTTTATTCACACAGGTAGTAAAACACAAAGTGAAATTAATGCAATGGCAAACAGATAAGAATTTTTAAAATTTTAGCATCAAAATGTTTTGCTCAATTGTGTTTGATTACTTTATGTAAAATGTGCATTATACCTATATTTAATATAGTATAATATGCAGTTTCTTATATAGTGTATTCATTGAATAGAAAACACACATAATTGCAAAATAAATTAATAATGGTTTATAACGTGAGTCATCAAAAGCTGTATAAAATAAAATAGTCCCGTAAAGAACGAAATATAAAATTAGAAAAGCATATGCTGATATTTTTTAGAGGTTCTAAAATATTATCAATACTTTAAAATTCTTTAAAAAAAAATAAATATAATGCTCAAACATATTTCAAAAAATTTTGTTTTATTCCAAGAAAAATTAAAAATACAGAAGTAACTGTTATTTTTTAAGTTCAAAAGATTACAAAAATGCTGACTGTTTATTAAAATTTAATTTTTTTAGTTTAGAATGAATAAACTTTTATTAATTCTAAATCTTACCGTCATAACCAGAATGGACGGAAAAGGAGCTCTATGCACAAGTATATTCTTTTATTCTTTATATGGAAGACGTTGTTTTGAATAACAAGTCTCTCTTTACACAAAGAAAGAAAGCTATTATGGGGCATACCAAAATTATTGCCACCTTTTAAATGCACGCCAACACGCGAAAGGGGATAGGCAAAATTGCCAACCCAAAATTATTAAGCGCAATGACTTTAATCGGACCCAAGTCAACAAAGAGTTTCAGAATAAAGGGTTACTCAATACGGAGGAATTCGCCAAAACTTTCGCCAATAGCCAGACAGCCTGAAAAATTTATAAGAGCGCTCTCCCAAGCAACATCTGAAAAGAAGACGTGAAGGAACTTGTTGGAAAGAGTAATAAAAATTAAATTACTTTTCTTAAATTAAAGAAAAATTTCGAAATAATAAAATTATTTCTCTGAAAATCAGGAAATATTTAATTTAACAAAAAGGCATAAAAAATATGTTAGTAAATAAATAAAACGACAATAATACTTTTAGCGAAATTATGTCTTTGATTCCTGTAAAAAAATTCTTGATTTGACTTATGTTTAAGGTAATTTTCGCTTCTAATACATCACAGTGGTACTATATGCTAGTTAAGATTGAAGGAGGTTCTTGCATTATAACATGAAGAAATACATTTATCCATTGAATAAAGTTTACTCATGTAATATCAATAATTAGTATTTTGATACCATTTATTTCTGATCATTAAAAGTGAAAATTTTTTTGATTAAGGAATAGATTATTGCAAAATAAGAAAAAGTGATTATATTCTATCGATATTCTTTGCACTTTTACAAGTAATTTTTATAAGGGTTTCATTATTTTTTGGTGATAGATAGAAATAAAAAAGCTAGCTTCTTTACACATCTTATAAATTTAATTAAAAGGTGATCTATCGATTTATCATATTTAAATTGTTTTAGAGGAGATGTCACGTTCTAATTCTTAAAACACAAAAGTGATATTTTTAATGAATTATACACAGTAAGTATATTGTCAGATGTTCCTTGAAAATATCTTGTTTTAGCTAAAATCAAAAAGACAATTATAGCGTTCTCTTATACACAATTTTCTTTTTATTCTTATTTGTACAAATATCCACTATACTAAATTTTGTTACAATATTCATTAATAATATTTAATAAACATTTGCTTAAATTTGATTTTTTAAAATAAATTTGATATAAAAATATAATTGTGCATTAAAATTAGAAATCACATTTTTTTTTCTTTTTTTTTTTTTTTTATCATCCGACTTACTGGTAATCCATGAATATTGATTAAACGCTGCAACATGGCGTCGAATTACTACCTGTTTTTATGGAAGTATAATTCAAAAATTCTATTTTTCAAAAATGTTACAAGCTTAAATTTAAATTATTTGCACTTCAAATTAGGTGAATCGGTGTATTGATTTCCCAAAATAAATGAGGATGGAATTCAATATATTTTGGCAGTAGAATGTTTTAAATATCACAGAGTTTTTTTCTTTCTTTCTTTTTCTTAAAAAATAATTATAGATTCAATATACTTAATCTAAATAAATCATTTAAATTTAGCAAATAGAATATAGTTCATTAAGTAGAACTGTTAAAAGAAATATTATTTGGAGCTATTATTTATTTTAACAGTTTTACTTATTTCTAATATTTTTAATAATTTGAAACCAATAAGAAAGCTTGGATAATCATTTACGCAAATAATTTTAGAATGAAATTACCTTTTTTTTTATCAATTGGTATACATAATCAAATTTCTTATTTGTTAAAGATTAAATGACGTTGATGACAGATCTAGCAAAATGGAAATTTTTTTAAGCATTTAGCTTATAGCAAATTAAATAGACTTCTTTATAAAATTAATTTTTTAAAGAGAAAAATATATAATATCA
>JAPDSC010053645.1:118107-128886 GCA_026290005.1 Latrodectus geometricus | reverse complement strand
TTGTAAAAAAAATTAAAAATAGTATACTATACAGCTTACGTCGCTTTTCTAATGAACATTAGGTGGTTCATTATACAATTGAAGCCAAATATTCAGACTACTTCAGATTATTTTTTTTACTAGTAATCATTAAAGTAGTATTTTTTCTCACATAATGGTTCATGAGTATCAATGAAATTGCTTTCAAATATGTAATTTTTAGTTTTTTTTTTAATCTGAACTTTAATCGAAATAATTCAGAAGACAATCGATATCAACTAATACAACAAATTTAACATTTACATTTTCTATATTTTAAATTTATGTTTCTGAAATTCAACTTTCATCACAACAACACTTACGATTATTATCGAAAATCAACTGAAAAGCAAATTTCAGACTGCTCAGTCAGAAAGGACAGAATAGTTTTGTATTACGAATTTGTTATTGAAAATAACTTTATTCCCTGCTATAGGAGTGGTATTTTGTTATCAAAGGAGTTGTATTTAGATTAATATTTGATAGAAGTGGAAAAAATAACAAATAAATGTTCGTAACTGTAACAGTTTCACGTTCCTGTTACTTAAATTTAATTTTGTCATATAATGTTAAATTTGCTATTGAAACTTGGGGTAATTTTGTTTTCTGAAAGATCCTTTAGAATTTCTGACTTTAAAATTTTGTAACGATATTTGAGATAATTTCTTAAATATTATAAAAATGCGTATTCATAAATATAATAACACAGTAATTGTGATTAATAAATACAATATTAATTAATTTTATACAAAAAAATGCTATGTAAAAATATATAAGTTAGTGAAAAATTTATTAGTCATAGTCAATGAAAACCAATATTTATCAATAAAGTGACATTACGAAATAAGTTCTAGACCAATTATACTGATACGAACTAAAATCTCATTAAAACTATATCATTAAATTTTTAGATTATATATATGTGTGCATGCCTGTGAGTAAGTTATAAAACTCACATACACAAAATTACAAACATTTCAAAAATTAATTAATACAAATAGAAAGCAGCAAAAAAAAAGGGGGGGGGGTAGTATAAAAGGAAATTATTGCATCAGCATAATTCCTAGTACTTATAAACTTTAAAATAAGAGTTGAGTTCTGCTTGTTAGGTGAAGACAACCGGATGGATCTCTTCGCAATTTAGTAGCTGGGATCAAGCAGATGACCCAACTATAGCTAACCTGATACCTCCAGAAAAATCATTCCACTTGGAGGACATTGCGACCACGACCCATTTAATGAGTTGCAGCCACCTCTCGATAACCAGTGGATCTTCGGTTAAATTCGGATTTGAACTCTCTAGATTCTGATAATGAAAACATTTCCCTAATCAACTAAGTTTCTTTGGATTAAGAAGGAACAACAAGGTTAGCTGCATTGAGAAGTACTCTTCACATTTGCACAGATGAATGGCTTTTCTGTCAGTAACACGAGACGCGTCAAAGAATTAAGACAAGAGAACCAAAAATCACAAATAAATTCAAGATGATAGCAATTAGTAAGAGTAAGCATATAACTACAAGAAAATATAAATAGAACCATCAAAGATGAATTAAGTTAGTGTTGCCATACAAATAAAAGTGAATTCCTAACCAAGTGCAAGGTCTGGTTTGTTCATCCATAATTTAATAACTGTGACTTCACTATTATACAATTCTACTTGCTAAAAACTGTTCGATAAAATTTAATTTTGAAATTATTTTGGAAAATTATATATAACCCCTTATATTTTTCTTATGTTATTTAAATTGTTGCAAATTTCACATAAATTCCCTCAAGTTCACAGAAAATTATTAAGATTATATATATAATCTTAATAGTTGCTTAAATTATTTTCTAATGAACTTTTTAATCAAATTCATAACTAAGCATTACATACCAAGCTGATTAATAAGTGAATATTTTGGTCAAAATGGAAAAATCAACTTTATAAACATATTTCTTTATATCCATAAACCATAAAATTAATAACTTAAAACAAATATTTATTACATCAAATATGCTTCTAAGAATATATGTTTAATAGTTAAAAGAAAAATATTGTATTATTCTTTATTATATATTGAAATGTGACCCAATTAATAAATAATTTTTAAAAAAATATGTGAAAATTTAAAATAAGCTCACTATTTTACAGTTAAACTTTAATGACGGATTTAATAAAGTATCAACAATTGTCCAATATCAATGGTTTTTAAGGTAAAATAAGCAATAATTAGCATGAAAAGAAAAAAAAGTTATCGATGTCAGGTAAATATATAATAATACGTTTAATATGATAAATAAAAAATACATATTAATGTTTTAATCACTTTAAAAGTTTAAATAAGAATACTAATTTATTCCATTAACCAGGTATTCGCGAAATGAAGGCTGTCGTTTTATTTATAAATCAATTGTGCTCAGTATTCTGCAAGAAAACCATTATAAAAATCAGTTCTTTTCGCACTAAACTAATTATTCTTTTGATAATGATTAAAGATTTTACCAACTTAGCTTTAACAGTTAAAAGTTAAATATAGCAAAAATTGCTTCTATTTTAATTTTCGTTTTTGATGTTTAATGAATATGCAATTCTTACCTTAATTAAAATTTTTGAAATAAAAAGAAACAGACTTAGTTATTTGATGAATATTAATAAAAGATTATTATTCTGTCATGCAAAGTTAATTTAATTTATTTATACATTGTAGTTGTACTTTTTATTTCAATACATTAACTAAAATACAGTGCACAGTAATATTCCAATTTAAATAGAATCACAGAAGTGCATATTCTTGTACGTATGCATTTTGTATGTTAGCTTCAAGCAAAATATTTCAACAATTATTATCTTGAAATATATTTTTTGACACAGAAAATTACTCAACTATCAAGTAAATGAAAAGTGAATCAAATTTGAAAAAAAATTACATCAATGCATTGCCTAAAATTCAAGGTAGAGTTGAGTGTTTCATGTGACTGTCACGGCGTGGAGTATTATAAATTCCTACCGACATGCCAGACAGTCGAAAAAGATTATTACTTGAGAATTGGCATGTAACAATTCGTCAAAAAAGACCTGAATTGTTGTGAGAAACTCAATTTTGTACTATCATAATGCACCACCTCACACTACAGTTATTTGTCAAAACATTTAATATGTACAGTGCACTGTTTTCTCCTGATATAACATCATGTGACTTTTTTTTTTAGTTACATAATTGAAATTGCCTTTTCACAGCTATACGATAAAGCAAATATTCAACAAATTCTGGAAATTACCCACAAAGTACAAATTTAAGGGTTTTTAATGATTAGGTAGAGAGAAACATTGAAGAGTCAGAGAAGAGTGTTTTGAAATAGCTAATAAAACTCATGAAATTCATACTTTATTTTCTTATTTTCATTCTGAATATTATCTGATCATAATAGTAGTAAAGATAGAGTAGACATATACTAGGAATATGGCACATTAGATATGGCAAATTTATCAACAATCTCTACGTTAAAATATTTTTATAATAGTATGCATGAAAAATTAGTTTAGGTAATTGATTTTGTAAAAAAATTAAATAAAAAAAAATTGAGAAAAAATTCAAAAGTTTATTTTTTAATTTATTTGTTAATTTTTAAGCAAAAAAAAAAAAAAAAAAAAAAAAAAAAAAAAAAAAAAAAAAAAAACAGGATGATTAGATTTTAAGTAAACCTTATTTTCAAATTTTCCTTTACTCTGATCAGTAAAAATAAATTTAGTATTCCTTGTGAAAAATAATTTATTTTCGTGAAAAATGTGTTGGTCTGGTAATTGAATAGTAGTGGTATTGAATATTGAATATGGTAACTGGTATTCAATATAGCTGACTCAACTAAAGACCATCGTACTGAGAGATATGCGTGTTGATAACATTATTTATGAGAGTGGAAAAACAGCACTTCAAATCTCTATTCGATGTTTGACATGGAATTACTTTAAATAATATTCTGCTTTAGTCTAAATTCAGTGAAAATATTAAAATTTCATTTAATGAGCATTGTAGCAGTTGAATTGTTTTATTAATATGGAATTTCCTTATTAAAAAGGAATTTCGCAGGATAATAATAAATCAGTTTTAAGTTGAGGAGTTCGAAAAGTGTTAATTGTTGCTAAAAGAAAAGCAATAATGTTAGTTTTGGTATATTCCTTTATTATTTCTGTTATTTGACAACAGATGGCAGTGTAATTATGTTTTTCACCATCGTTTTCACTTTGCATTTATACAAAGGACTGCTCTAGTTGGATCTGCCGATCAATAAAACACAGCTCCGGTTAAGAAAAGTTTGATTTTATTAACAATTTTCTATTTTGCTTAGATAAGCTATAGAGTAAAGTTATTTATTTTTTTCACCAATGTGGATTCATATATAAATAATCCTTATTAATAATATTTTTATTCAAAACTTTTAACTTTCTTTAAATGGCAAATATTAAGTAGTATTTTTTTAAAACTGATAAATAATCATCTACTAACAGAAACTGATAATAAAAATTTTTGAATTAGTATCAGAAAATTTAAATTTGCATATTTACCATGTATAATGCAGAATTTTTTCAATATTTCAATACAGAAAAATCTCATCAACGTAAATAATAAACATTTAATTTGAAACATTCCAGAATTTTATAGTTAAAAAATTGATATTGAAAAATAAATAAATTTTATTTTTGAAAATTAATTTATTAAAAAAAACGAAACTTAATGATTTATTATGAAACCAATTTATTCAAAAATAAATTAAAATTAAAAAGAATTCTAATATTTAAAGCAATTTAAAAATCATTGATTTATTTCTTAACTTATTCATATGTGATGCTTGATTTTTAAGCTGAAGCTGTAATTAATAAAAAATTTAAATTATTGCTTCAACTTAAAAAAAATCGAACATTAATTGTAAAACAATTATGCAATAAGAAAATCGGGTGTAGAAAAAAACCATGAAGAGCACAAAAAATAAATTATATTAAGGTTATTCCAATCTTATTAAATCCCAAAATATTAGGTTACAAAAGAAATGTTTTTGAAAATATGTCATCTTTTACGTCATTAAAACTTAATCTATAATAGGTTACAAAATAAATTATTTTGAAAATAGGTACTTCTCATTAAAACATAATATAATCTCTGAAAGAAGAAAACAAATTCGTTTAATCTTTCAGATTTTGTGAAAATATTGGATACAATGAAGTACATCTATTCTGATATTTAAATAAGGAATTTTAATTTTATCCAATTTTTGTTTGCAAATAGTTATTTTGCAAGATGTTCACTGTAATGCAACTTATTGAAACTTGTAACGGATCGAATACATTTAAAACATCTTTAAGTGACTCTTCTTTGTGAATTGATTTCCTATATCGGAATAAGAGAAAGCAAAAAAAATTGTCTCAATTACAAATAAATTACAAAAAAATAATTTATAATAAATAAGCTATAAATTTTAAAATCTTTTCTGTAACATTTTTTTCAGAGCACTCAACAAAATGTATTAAATAACATCTATTTTAAAGAAAGAAAGGGGAAATATACTCCAGCACATAAAATATATATGTAACTTAAAAAAGTTGTGATTTCTTTGAAAATAGCAGAGAATATCCAAATTGTTTTATGTAAGATATTCTGGTGTTTAAATGAAGTTCCAAGAATCAATTGTTCTGTTGTTTGCGTTTTGAGAAATACTGTCCTTTTGAATTATTTTTTTCCAAATGTAACAAAATTTAATCTTATTTTTTTAAAAAAAAAGGAAATTTTACAAAAGAAATGCGTTTTAAAATACACGATGAATATGCTATTTGTGTGTAAAATATATTTTCGTTTTCCTGTATAAAATACTCTAAAAATTGAAGAACTTTTAAAGATAAATTAATCTTTCGTTTTATATTGACAGTTTCAATCATCTCATGTGAGTTCCCATTGTTATGTTAATTTGTTGGGACTTTTGATAGAAAGAAATACATTTTTATGTGCTTTCTTATATCAAAAAATATTTCTTTAAAATAAATATTGTATAGTGTAATGGCATATTTTCATAGTGTAAAACTGGCATAATTAATTGTGTAAACAAAAAAAAATAATAATAAAATTGGCAATAATATCAAAATGTCAAGTTTGTATTCGGTTCTGTCAGAAATACAGCTTCCTAAAATCTAAAGTTTTATTTCCAATTTAAATAGAAAACATATCTCAAAAGTAAAGAATAGTTTTGAAAAATTAAAATATATAAACAGAGACATGTGTAAATTACGAAAATATGAATTGGTATGTATGAGCAGTCAAGTGTTACTTATTTAAAAAACAATATTAATAATAATTATTCTCATCATTAAATATACAAAACTTGCTCATTACTGAAAAATTAAACTTGCTTATTTCAAAATTAGAAATGAAATTCATTAAATTATTTAGTGAGGCAGTATTCAATTCCTCCAAGCAGAAAAAAAAAATCAAGCTATATATTAGTTTGGGGAAAAAGAAATCCATTATTTTTACGTGAACTTTATGTAACTTCTTTTGGATTCACTTTGTAAAAAGGTTTAAAACAGCTTTCATGTAGATTTTTAGGTCTTGCGCGTTACGACTGCTGACATGCGGTTAACTTCGATCATTTTTGATATTTTATAGACATTTTCGACGATGCTGTATCCATATGAGAGCTGCATCTCTAACATCAAAAATACCCGAACGGAATCGACGAAACAAAAATTGTACGTAACTGGTTGTTACAGTCTTATATAAGACGATAAACACCTTTCACAATTTTAGCAACCCGGCTATCTTTTTCGCTGTTACAAGAGAAAAACGAAAATGTACCGAATTTTCTGTTTGCTGTCTTCCATTTTTAAAACCTTGTACTCGTAACTGAATTAATCAAACAAAAAACCGCAAGAGGATATTTTAGTGTCAAATGTCACCTTTCCAACGACCATAAATCTAAAATTGTTTGATAGATACCTCACGAGATAGCGATCACTACAGACGTCTACCAAAAAAATAATGGATTACTTTTTCCCCAACCTAATATATTGAAATGAGGAAAGATTATAATTTTTCTGAAATGTTTTATGCTTCATCAATCAATATTTGTGTTACAATACCCTTGTTCACATTTTAAATTCATGAATATATTTACAGATATATTTATTAATAAATTATAAGAGAAACATAAAAAGTATGCAAACATTAGAGAAATATCATGCTTTGAATGCCCTTTTCGATAAAAAAAAAATGTGTTTTCTCGGAAAGCAAATCCAATAACTTCCCAGGAATAAAATATAAGCGATATGGTATTCAAAAGAAAATGAAAAAGTTGGAAAACTGTTAGCTATATATTAATATTTCGAAACATGACTACATTGTACATGACATATTGCTTAATGCATAGAAAATATTATGTACAATCACTCAGTAACCATTAGAGACAAAAAGAACAAGAGATAAGTAGACAACAACAATTATATAACAGATCAATCTTTCTCGGAATCGAAAGAATACAATGATAAACTCCTAGTTACTATTGATCAAATGAATTGCTGATAAAATGAATTTTCTCTATGGAAATAGTCTCTCTTTAAGAATTTTGATATTCTATGCACATATTATTACAAAGTCTTAGTGACTTTTGACCAGATGAACGACTGATACCCTTTATCAGCCGTTCATCTGGTCAAAAGTCACTCCGCAGACTCATTCCGCATAATTTTGAAAACGAGCTGTAATGTTAAATCTATGGAGAAATTAAAACATATATTTCATAAGTCCTATTATGACTGGACCTTCACTTTTTGTAAGTTTCAATTGCTCTCAAAAATAAAAATTTCCTCTTGTTTCAAGTTTACTTTTAAAACTCTTTTAACTATTTTTAAATTTCTCAATATTTTGAAGATATGCCTAAAACATTGATAACTTAAGAAAGATAAAGAAATTAGAAATTCTAACAACAAATGCATGTAATAAATATATTTATAAATAGCTGGAAAATTTTTTTTATTTCATCTATGATAGATTTTTTTAAAAAAATCTATCCTAGATGATAGATTTTTTTCATCATAATTATAATTTTACAATAATTGTAATTTTCCTTAAAAACTAGCAACGCCCATATGGGGCATGAATACTTGGTTGTCTGAGAATCAATCCAATCACTTCCTTACTTCAGTCTACAAGCTCCTCCTCTGTCAAAAAAGTTTGGAATTTGTTTTTCGCAGTTCCAGAAATTAATGTGTGTGTTCCCTTCTCTCATACCCAATAAACACACTGCGGGTGTTCTCAGTTTTGGAAGTTAACCTTTTGAATCTGGCAACTTCCTGTCAAGAAAAGGGGTTTCCGTGGCGCATTTCTTCCCCCCTTTACAGAAAGAGAGGGTCACTTGCTATTGAAGATTTCACCATGACAAATTCAGAAAAAGATTCTGAATTTAATTATTAAGAAAAATAAATAATTATATATATATATATATATATATATATAGATGGATAGATATAAATAGATAATAAATTACGTTTTTCTTCATTCATAATTTCTTCTGATTTTGAGGTCATTTCAGATTTAAGGTTCGGTTGCTTGGTTAGTAAAGGAATTTTTTTTCCGAATTATAATACGTGACGTTTTCGATGATATTTGGAACAGTAATAAATATGTTCATTAGCCTTACACGATTCAAAATTTTAGAAAGAATGTCACTTTAATTGGTTGTTCTTAATCTTTTAAAATTGGATATTGTGAAACACTTGAACAAATACGTTGTAGAAGATTCTCAGACTATTTTAAAAATCACTTTTATAAATTCAAGTATGACATCAATGCACTAAAATTAAATCTTTAATTATAAAGTACAAAATATACTCTAGTATATATAAAAATGCATGCGGTGAGTCACTGCATGCAGTTTTAGTGTACTGAAAATTAAAAACTTTGTATGTGCATTACATACTATACATTTATAAAGTTTAAACCTCACTTGTTTCTTCTATGTAGGAATATATTGTTTAAATATCGCCCTTCCAACGAAGTTTATAATAACATCGATATTATTTTGAGAGGATTTATTTTTTAAAAGTTAACTTCAAAAATGTCTTTTGAAAAGTCAAGTATTTTTTGCAATTTTCATATTCTACTATATTTTTACTCAAGATTTATTCGATTTTTTTATTAATAAAATCTTATACTTATCACAATATTCTAGTTATTCTTAATAAATTTATTTTCCAAACATTTTATAAAATCTACCTCTTCACAAAACAAAGGTTTCAATTAATTACCTGTTGAAATGAATATTAGTCTTGTATATTGTCTTCAAAGTTTGCCCAATAGTAGAATAATTCTAAAAAATTGTAATTCTAATTTATCAATCTTACCATTCCCTTTTGATTTAATTTTAAATTCCCGTGGTAAATTGATTACTTATAAAGCTTTTAAAAAATGAGTTCTTAACTATGCAAAATTAAATGCCATTGCTGAATTAGTATTTGTATAATCATCAAGAAAATTATCATTTATTCAGATTCATCATAGGAATCAGCATAATTTTCAGAATCATCCAATTGTGCTCTGATTTCCATTGATAAAAAAAAATTCTTTTATTTAGAAAATCATCTGAATATGAAAAATATTCTGTTGGAATGAAAACAAATCTGCATTTTTCATCCCGAAAGAAAAGAATCAACAGATTAATTTTTCGTTAGAATTCTCCCCACTATTTACTTTCGAATTTTACAACTTTCTGACTCAAACCATTATTTCCCCACAACTGCCCGAAAGGAAAAGAAATCCCTGATATCACAACTGTCCCACAGCCGCGTTCGGAGAAACTCAAGATTTTTACAAAGGATCCTCGTTTCTTTTGCTCAAGACAATTGAATCTGCTTTTTCTTGACGTAGATGCTAAAAAAGAGACTTGTGTCTCGAGGTAGAGCCCTGATAGAACGGCTCCAGATGAGAATTCTAACGCATGCGCACTTGAATAAAGTGGTGGCTATAATTTGGCGGAATACAATATGAATGTTTAGTTTTAGCAACCCTATGGAGCCGAGTATCGGGGCTATCAGAGAAATGAAGTTCGTTGCCGATTGAGCCATTCATCTCTTTCTTGTTACTTATAAAAAAATAAAAAAAAAGAATTATAGCAATTATTATATTTCCTTCTTATTTCTATATTTTAATAAAGGTATTATAAATATTGTGTCATGTATCTTTTCCTATATTTCAAACGTCGTATATTTCTTACGTGCATCAGATTTATGTGCCAGTTTATTTTCATATTCATATTAGCAGTTTTACTTCTAAGAAATTGTATACAAACAAAAAATTAGCTGAATACTAAAGAGATAGAATGTTTGAGAACTACATTAGATAAAGAGTAATCTTTTGCAGAAGATATTCTGAATAATCTAGTGAGGATGAACCTGGTGAAAAAATATATTGTTCTCATGACAGTGAATTTGAACAGTTATTGAAATAAAGAAGCTGAATTAGGAGAAAATATTTTGTAAGCAAATCTTAACTCCAATAAGTTATCTTCTTTTTAATAAATCAAAATATCATGCTAAATGATATATTTCAGAACATAAAATTCTTCCCTTGACAGTTACTTTAATTATAGCTGTCAAAAGAGGTATAAAGATTATACATAAAGTTTCTAAGTAATTACCTAAGCATATCAGCTTAGGTAATTATAAACAATAGTAAATTACGAATTTATCCACTTTATATATATATATATATATATATATATATATATATATATATA
>JAPDSC010053645.1:34860-108642 GCA_026290005.1 Latrodectus geometricus | reverse complement strand
ATTGAGTGTTTAGTAATTAGTTAAATGATTTAATTAACATGAAGAATCAATTACACAAGTACACAAAACAAAATATTAGTATATTTACAATACAATAATATTTGGATTGTTGAAAATACAAATATTGATGTTCTAAAAATATGTAAAAATATTTGTATTTTTAAATCATAAATAAGGTGCTATAAAAATGGTGTGTAATGAGGTTAATAACACACACACACACATGCATAACTGCGATGATATGACATCCTTGTTATGTCATACTTCTTTGTATTATTGTTACCATTCTGTATATGACTACATAGTTAGGCTATGATTTTCACCATTCATTTCGAAATTTTATATAATATCCGTATTTTTTTTATAATACTTTATTGTAATTAAGCTTTATCACGTTTTACATTTTTAATTTGCATGAAAAATTAAAATTGGTACTGATTTATTTTTAAATATTTAGATTAAAACCTGTCAAAATGATCAGAATGATTGTGAAGACTTTGATATCCATAACAAGTTGCCTTTCAAGTGTGAATTTTTCATTGTTTTCTCCCTTGGGGCACTTAATTACCCCAAGGGTGAAAACCCGAAGAACCACCAGGAATCTCTTAGAATATGAGAATAATATATGATACCAATTTGATAAAATTGATACCATCCCACCTGTAATTTTAATAACTTTATTCTACATCTTAAATAGCTTAACACGTAAAAACTGTGGTAAAAGTTTTATTAATTATCTTACTTTTCTTCTGCAGAATTTTTCCTAAATATTTGGCCACATTGACATGCCACAAAGGAGGTAACTTTGAAAACATTCTACCACTGATTCTGACAAAAACACATTGAGAAAGAAAAAGGCAATGTCTATCTTCAATTATTTAACATTTCCAGGATCAAATTTGGTATATTTCAATCTCAATAACACAATTCTAAATTACGGTGTGCTTATTAATTATTGTTATCCTTTTAATTATTTGTAAACGTGAGTAACTTTTATACATAATCTTATTCACATAGGGAAATATTTAAAATAAGCATTAAAAAATTATTTTACTTTTTTTCTTTGAGCTTTATTTTCCCATTAATCGAAACTCATGAAAAGCTATTCCATTAAATAAAATAATATTTAATGCTTGTAGTCTTTAGAAACAAGTATGCTTTTCTACTAAAAATATTTGAAAGACATTCCTGTTTCACTTTTGGTTAACTATCCTTAAATTTTTGAGGCTCTGTCGTCTTCTTTCTGCAAACCAATTCATTCATCGAAATATTAGGAATAAAAAATTGCTAGTAAAGTAGCTTGTCCCTTTGACACCACATAGTTTACAAGCTAATGGCCTTAGGCTGCTGCGAAGACTTATCTTTATTACAATTTAGGAGGGTGTTGAGTTCAACATCAAGACCTTGCTTCTTTTAAGAAATGTTCAAAGATAAAGCCGAAGATAGGGTTGTCACTCCCCACTGCCATAAATATGGAAACGAGTGAGTATCTCGTTTAAGAAATTCGCCTGTCGGATTGCAGGAAAAAGCAATGAAACGCAGGAAGTTCTTCTGTTTACCCCCACAAGAAGAGAGGGTGGTTTACTGCAGGTGGACAATAATTCACATTTACTCTTTCAAACTGTCAAATCCCAGATGTGATAAGAAGGATTGTTACTCCCTCATACTAAGTTGAGCCAATATAAAATAAGAAATATCTTTCAGATCTCGCTGACTTTCGATTCCTTATCACTCATTAAGTTTTGGATATCACCCAAAATATATCCGAAAATTAGATAATTATCACTTGGAGTCCACTATATATAATAACTTATACACAGATTCTGTAATATTATATTTTACAAAAATTCTGTTGTATTAAAGTTTTAAAAAATCACAGATTAAGATTTTTATCGAAGAGCGCTTAATATCTTGGGTGAGCATTTTGGACTTCATTATATGTTTCCTGTTCGCCACATTATTTATATAGACTTCTTTCCAAAATATACGAAACTTGATAAAAGTTTTTTGTTACATTTTTATTCAATCCTGTTTCTGTAAATATAAATCAAGGTAAATCCATATTTTTGGATAATAACTTGAGAAATTAAATTTTCTTCCTAAAACATTTTTCTATGGAATAGTTTTTGATTATTAGCAATTATTAAGAAAAATTAAAATATTAAATTGAGCTTAAAGCTATGTTATGCCCAAGATTATAAAATAATTTTTGTTGAAGTGAAATTACAATTCAATAATACATGTTTATTTCGAAAGTGTTCTTAAAAGCATTGTTATAAAATTAAAATAATGCAAACACTTCCAAAGAATTTCCAGAAAGATTGTAAGAAATTTAATGAATTGATTCACCACGAATAAAAATAATCTAAATATTGTCGGTTAAAAAAAATCAAAGAACATCAAAGATCATTGATGGGTGTTCGTCAAACCGTTGATCGCTTACTATAAAGCAGGTTGCAAGAACATTTTCATTAGATGGCGCTGACGTTCCGATTTTTCAATTGATATTATTTCAGAAATGAGAATTGAAATCAGTAGACACTTCTAAGATTTTAATTGTTGCAGAATTTGCTAAATTACCTTTTTATAAAGACAGATAATGAAGGTTTCTCTCAATGATCAATTACAGAAGAAATTTGATTTTCAAGAAGAAAATGTTGCAGTATAGTTGGAACTGATTAATTTTCAAAATGATTTTTTTTCTATAATTTTATGCTCTTGCTTCAAGCTCTAAAAATATTTGGTCCATTATTCTGAAAGAAAAATGAAGCAATGTTCAGCTCTGCCATTTTGTGCTTTCTTTTTCCACTATTGAAATTCATCATCAGTTATTTTTAAATAACTAATTACTAACGTTATGTTCCAAGAAAATAACGTATTCTAAAAAGCGTTATGAAATAACGTTTTACGTTAACTCCAATTAGTTAGCTCTACTGTCAACTTTTAAATATGTGAACTAATTGGGCTGGAACTTACAACTTAATGTTTTCCAAACCAGCACGCATACTTCCAATAAATATGGGAGTTGATCCAACAAACTGATAAATTAAAAACTATTCAGTTACTAAATCGGGGTGACAGTTACTAAGTCGTTAGCTATCACTCTCAGTATATGAGTAGATTACTATCTAGTTGACTATTTTATATATCAATATATAACTATCTTGTTTTATAGAACACAACTTAAATCGCAATACCCAATGAAGAGAATACAAGCTTACAGAATAGGTATGGTACTGGGTAACAGAATAGGTATGGTACTGGGATTAAATTTTGGTACTGATATTGAATAATGATATTTTATAGTGGACAATAAGGGGACACTTCTCAACGGTAACATTTAATTCAACCCTTCAAATTGTAATTCTTTTGTTACATAACTCTTTGTAAGAGTAGTAATTTTGAGAAGTTATTCCAAGAAATCCCCTCCCACTGGCGTTCTTGGAAATTCCGAGAGGTGCGAAAGAAAGCTTTCACGCGCATGGGGGACAAAACTGGTTTTTAAAGGAAATGAAGTGTAGGTGTATAAAATATTTTGAATGTGAACATCGAATATCTCCGAATGAAAGAAGTTTGAACTAATTTTTTTTACATATTTTATTCAATTTTTTAAGAATTTGTTGCTTTATTCTACAAAGATAGCATTTAATTTTAGATTAATTTTTATTTTCTTATTTGCAAGTCATTATTATCTTATATTTATTTATTTTTGAAAATTGAAACTGATTAAATTAGGTTTATAAATTTTTTTGCAGCCAATTAATTTTTCTCAATTAAAAAATCTTAAACAAAGTGTCTATGTATAAAATTTTTATTTGTTGTTTCATCTGCTTCCCAATGATCTGTACTGATCATTATTAAATTCCTTATTACTTTAATGTATAAAATATGCCCAAATTTGAATTCTTTTAAATCACACATCATTTAGTTTCTCACAAAATGAACATACACACAAATTCCTTATCATAATTTCGATTATAAGTACTTAATTATAACCGATACCACAAATACTATTACATTTTTCTTTTGCACAAGGGATTACTATTGAATATTTGACTTGTACTCGAATACATCTTAACATAAAGTATTTATCTAATTAGAAACACATTAATATTGAAAAATTGAATTTTTATCCAAATTCCCTAATTTTACTATCCTATCAGCTTATAAATATAACATTAAGCTGAATTACTGCGTACTAATTACCACGGATACCATCTATAATTATTTATGGCAACATCAGAACCGATTCCACAATTTTCAAGTCATGGAAACATAGTAACGATAGTTTAACCTCCGATATACAATGAACTAATTTATATATTTAATAGTTAATTATATATTGTTTCATATTTTTCTCAAATTTTCGTTTTCATATAAATTATGTTAGTAGAAAAAGAAAATTGACTATATATATCCGCCACATATTATAAATTATATTTACGGACATAAATAAAAACTTTTTATATTAGTGTATTATAATTTAGTAAATAATAATTTGTTTAAATAATAAAAAATTACATGTATAAACATCACTTTTTAGCACTTTAAATATTAGAAGAAACTATTAGAATTTATGAATTTGCCTTTATGGTAAATTATATTATTTCATTTTAAATGTATCTTAAATATTTTTCCTAGAGTACACTTTTTATCTAGGGGGAAAAATATAAGATCTATGTGGAATTAATAAAATGTGTGTCAGTGTAAATTTAAAATATATATTTGCAATTAAACAATATAAATAAAAATAATGAAAACTGCTTCGGTAAAATAAATAAACATATTACTAAAATAAATAGTCCAGATGCAATTTTACTATTATAGACACAATAAATAAATTTACAATTTTTAAAACTCTTTTCATAAAAACTAAAAAAATTTTGTTTTAAGTATAGGTTTGTATATGTTGATAGTTTACTTTTTTTATTTGTATTGTTTGGTCCGCAGTGTAATTTTACATAAACTATAACTTATACAATATTAAAGATGAAAGTATCTTTTGATATGAGAGCTTAACTATAGTGAATTGGTAAGCAGATTTTTTTTTTACATTTCTGCTTTCCATATTTTAAACAGCCTAAATGCAGTTATTACTTTTGATTTTTTCATGATTTTTAAAGAATATATTCTATAGAATTGCATAATTATTTTCTCTTGTTGTAACCTTTGTAACTAATGTAATTCTTACTCGTTTGAAATTAAATTCATTTAATATTATGATGTTTAATATAATTTTTCTAGTAAATAGAATGTAAAATATCTAATAATAAATTGCAAATATAATAAATAATTGCTTCTAATAATAGATTGCAAATAGCAATTATTATTAAACTTATCTTTTTTTTCGAAATCATAATAGTGTCAAATTTAAAATTACAAATTGGCTTTTCATAGTGTTTCTAGTATAAATAGAACTAAATTTCCGATTATTTATTTTACAGTGATATTAATAATGTTATTAATATAGTTAATTATATTTAAAAATTTTATTGAAATTAGACTGGAATAAAACTATAAGCTAGTGTCATATCTATTATAATCATATTGAACACACAGAACTTGAAAAATAAATAATAGAAATTCAGATTTTGTGATTATACATAAGATATTCATACGTAATTTCTTACAAACAATAATAAAATACAACTATAGTTACAAATTTACTATAATAAATTTAAAATAAATATACATTGCAACATATTTGTTGTCAAGTTTTTTAATAATTATGCTAAAGCTTTTAGTGAAATATATGATAAAAGGTAGAATTATAATAATTTTTTTTAACACAAATATCATTAACATTCTTTTTCAAGGAACATAATGTAATTCATTTATTACAATATATCAAATAAATTTTGGGATTGTAAAATAATTACATGAAAAATTATTATAATACATTCAATTACATTATTATTTATAGTAATATCTTATTTACATTTATTATTATTTTAATATTGAATAACTATGATAATTCTTTTCAATGAACAATAAAAATAATAATGCCAAAAATGCATGCTTAGATTTTATAAATTTCTAAAGTATTATTTCAAATTTAATCGAATAGTATGTAAAATATTTTAAATTTATAAATAACTTTTTCATCCCAAAATTTGGCATTAAATTAAAAATATTTCACGTTTGCTTTGATTTTTGAGTATAATTTCGAATTTGTAAAAAACATTTCAGCTTAAAAAATTTTTTTCTAAGATTCATAAAAAAAAAATATTAGTAAAAGGCCGAAGATAAATAAAATGTACCCAAAATGTTGATATAAAATGTATCTAAAATAATCCCCATTCCTACAAACGCTTTCATTATTTTTACCATGAGATCTATTTATTCATACCCCCCATTCTCTTTCTGTTTTTCAGTAATTAACTCACATTCTCCAACTTGGGATTGGGAGTTTGGAAACCGAAGAAGACATATTCATTTATTGCTAAGCAACGCAGCGATCCCAGCATGAGCTTGGAATGCGTTCCCGAGAATCTTAACGATAACAACTTCTTTAAAGTTCCAAAACAACGAGAACTTCCGGGAGTTCTAAAATAACGTGACGTAAAAACGTTCCATAATACTGTAAGAACTTACCAACAACGGAATAATTTGAACTGTTATGGTATTGTGGAGCTGGAAAGAAAAACGTTATCTTAATAACTAAATTTCTCAAGAACGCGTTATTTGTTAAACAGTTATTAGTTGAAAACGGTTCTCAAATAACAGTTTCTTTGGATAACTACCATCTCTACTGGAAACTGCCTGTAGTTAGTTCCCAAGCATGTTTGAAACTCAGTTTTATCGAACAAAGTAAAGTAACATACACAAGATATATTACTTGTGGACGATATCGATTCTGTATTGAACGCTCTAAAGTAGACCATAGCGGTTCAATTACATTGAATTCAGGTGACTATGTGGGACAAGATAGATGTTTAACTTCATCTTCAAATTCAACAAACCATGATAGGACAAGTAACACTGCATGGATAGGTACACTACCATCCTGGAAAATTCCATCTCTGCAGGAAACAAAGCTTACATCATAGGACGGATGATCATCTAATATTTTTCTATACTTCTCCTTGGTAATCCTTCCTTTCAGGATTGAGATTGGTGTAAAAGAAACCCACGACACTGTTGCTCACATCATGACAGATACACCTCCATGTTTGAAAGTTGGAAGGAGACAATCACCATCATACATTTGAAAAGGTGTCATCCAAAGGTGCACCCGTTCTGCTGTAAGGAGTATGACGATTCATCAGAGCATATTACTTTCTTCCATTTATCAATCGATCAGGTTTTGTAAGTGCGACGCCACTGTAGAAACGTTTGGCTTTAACAACTGTGACAAGTGACGTGGGAATTACTGCTCTGCCGCAAATGTTACATTTATAAAGTTCCCTTATAATTGTAATCATTGATATTGGAGAATCCAGATGCTGATTGAGCTCTGTGGTCACTTTTGCTGCAGTTGTTTGCTTTTTAGACATTTGTTGTTTACTATGTTACTTTGCCGAGCTTGTCTTGCCACTTTGTTCTTATATCTTTGACGTCTCTCCTCTAGAAAACACCGTACCTTAAAACCTCTAGTAATTGGGATGTTTCTGTAGCACTACCTCTAGCTAGATTGAATTCTATAATTTCATCTCTTAGAAAATATGAGAAGTCTGAGATTTTATATGCTTTAAAAAAATCTAAGACATATAGAACTTTAATAAAGCTACCATATGATACTAGTATATACATACTTCTATTTATAATAATGGATAAGAGGACTTTGCTATCTTAAAAGTAAAGAATTGGAGATCAATTGCTGGGAGAAAGGCAGATTGGGAAAAGCTTCTGAGGAAGGCCCTGACCCACAAAGGGATGTCGTACCAATGCTGATGATATATATATATATATATATATATATATATATATATATATATATATATAATTAGTCTTATCTTTTATTATTCCATATTATTGAAATAACTTATTTCTTTCTTAAATATAATTCCTATTTTTATAACCCATAACATCAATATATTTATTTGAAACTACTACTCATTTTAAGTTATTTCATCTGCATAAAAAACTAGTAAATACAATTAATGTCTCTTTTCAAGTTAATAAAAAGCTTAGAGCATGAAATAAATTTTTTCTTATTAAACACTTGTGAAATTAAATAGCTACATTAAAATAAATCACTGCATAAAATATTTCTACAAAATCATAAAATACATTCATTTACATTTAGGTTTAAGTTTTACCTGTTACCATATGTTGATAATCTTCTCTTTTTATCGAATTCCATATAATGTTTATAAAATCCATTTGTGTGCCAAAGGTACTTCTAACATAATATTCAGAATTCCAATTCTAATTTTATTATGAAACTTTTTTCAAAATGCAGTGAAAAATAAACTTTTGTGCAAAAAGTTTAAACATTATGTTTAGTAATTTCTTTTACGACAAAATTTTCCTTTAATAATTTGATATTAGGAAAATCATAGACTAGTTTACTCTAATAACTTTATCTTACATTAAGTTTACTCTTATATTAATCAATTTTTATAAGATTTATGGAAAAAATCATTGATGCTTTTCCGTAAAAACTGCTTCTGATGAAAAAGTATAGAGTAAATTGTAGAACAGTGTTAAACATATTCATTATATGATTACATTATATTGATTCTCGCATCACAATAATTTTCACTAGCTGAGCATATATTATTTGATTTCATAATTTCAACAATTATTTTAAATTTTTCAAAAATCTTCAAAAGTAAAAGGATGGGTTTCATATATTAAACACTTGCTCAATGGTAACTTGGTAATATAAATAATTCTGAAATGCTTTCAAGCTGATCATAAACATCATATCCATATTTTATGAAATATAAATGATTATGAACCCTTGATCGAAATAAATTTCCATTAAAGTATTGTGTAAACTTTCGGAACAGGATCATTTGTGAAATAAAAGAGTTGTCAGGATGTGTTTTTGCGACCAAACTATCCATTATTTGTTATTAAAGTATAATTTGAAAAACTAAAGGTGAATGGTTACCAACAACAGTAATCAAAACAGAAATGCCTTATCATCGATTATTGGTCTTTATTCATTTTCTTAATGTTGCTTGCTACACATTAATGGCTATACAAAATTATATTGGTTGAAGGAATTATAACTTTTATCGAAGTTTTAATTCCTTCAAATGGAAAGAATGTGATTTTCCTCACAGTTATTTAAATCTTATTATAAATTCAATCTATTAAAAAAAGTTTTGCATCATACAATAATTTAATTCAATGCTTAAGACAATATTAACAGTAAAGCTAGGGATACCATGCGCTTATATTAACATATCATTTAATAACTAGTTCATCATTATTAAGATTTTAAACCAGTTTGTTTTATATTCTCGCAGAGAAAAAAAAAAGAAAAACAAATAACTTTCTTACCAGCAGGAATTAAGTCAAAGTACAAAAATGTACATACAAGTTTCATTAACTAATCATGGATATGAAAGAAAATATTCTGAATCTTTTCTAAAAAAAAATTTTCTCCACAATTATGCAGGAAAGACATAATGATGAATTTTCTTTTTTTTTTCTTTTTGATTAAATTTATTTAAGCGTTAAAGTTAAGAATACTATTTTTATAAATCACATTAAGGAAATGAGCATTAAATGTCAGTGAAAAATGATAGAAAAATTATTAGTCTTTTATTTAAATTTCTTCATTACTTACTCTGAATTATGATACATACAAATTGGCATATTATTCTGCGTACATTTATGTGATCTTTATTAAAAAAAAAAAAAGAAATTAAAAGAATCCTTTTCTATCCTTTCATTACAAAAATTATCATTAAAGTTTGCAATTATTGTTAGTTTTTAAACATACTTAGATAAAATCAAAAGACACGGGAAAAGTTTTGAACAAATGTATTAACTACATTTGCAACACTTTTTGCACAAAGAATGTTCTTGAAAATCAATTTCTTCATTGCTGGTGCAATAAATTTTATGCCATTGCATTAGCAACTATTATACATATAATTTAATGCGGTTGTAACAACCATTATACATATAATTTAATGCGGTTGTAACAACTATTATACATATAATTTAATGTGGTTGTAACAATTATTATGCATATGATGCCAATATAGTTAGTTTATTTTAAAACAAATAGCTAGAATATTTTTAATTTTTGAACTGATTTTTGGTCAAAAATATTACAAAAATGAATATCGTTACCTTAAAATTTTAATAAAAGTTGTCAAATATATTGCTTTGACAAATTAAAATTTAAAAATTTATATTATATTCAGATAAATATTTTCCGCTTGATTTTAGTAAATTTAATGGAAATAAATTCAGCATTTTTTTTAGTTGTTATAATTTAATTTTAATAATCTATGAAATTCCTTTCAAATTTTCATAACTAACATACATAATATATTTAAATTTATGTATTACTTTAAAAGGGATTTGGTATTAAATTTTGAAAATAGTAATGTTAATGTCAGAAGAAAAATAATATATTATGAAAAGAATGGGTTAAAAAATACACAATATTAATCACAGGAAATCAGTTAAGCTGTGAATAGCAATATAAAGCTATTATAAATTGCAGTTGCAATATACATTATACTGAAATAGCACTGCTAAAATGTATCCAAACAAATACAAGAGAATTAAAAATTTTTTAGTTACTGTCAGGTTGATAATATGTATTTAATACATATACATATGTATACATATGTAGATATTCAAGGAACTGCACAAAGAGCTGAAACATCAGTGGTTAGCTCTCTGGCTTTCAGCTCAACAATTCCTGGGTTCGATTCCAGTTAACGGTGATGGGGAGTGGCCTGAAAGCGTAAACTCAAATGACTTAAGAAGCAATTCGCAGCAATAAGTTAAGAAAGAGGGAAAATTCTTTCTTAACATATTCTGAAGGAAGACATTTTGCTTAAATAATTAATTACAAAAGAGTTATTAATTTATGAAACTTGGAAATTAATATACTATATAAATTAATATATATATGAATTAATTTTGGGAAAAAGTTCCTTTACATAATATTATTACAAAATTATTTATTTATTGTTTTTTTTTTACGATGAGTATTGCTAAAAGAAATTTAAATTGTGTCAGCTGAAACTTTTTATACTAATGCACATGCTGCCAGTAATATAAATATCTATTAAAAATCTTTCTGAACATAATATCAAACATGTTCCATCTAAAGCATTCGTAAATAAGGATCTATGTAAAAATTACTTTATGTAAATCTTGCTGACATTTGGAAATCATGGAGAAAACTTAGCTGCTTTAAAATATAATTTATAATTTATTGGGATTTTATCACAAATTGCTTTAAGGATTATGGTTTCTTAAATGGAACGAAATTCGTTTTCGTTATTTAATAAATAAAACAACAAACTAAATCAGTCTTCTATCTTAATTTAGGAGAAAAATTAAACTCATTGAAAATGAAAAATAAAATATGCATCTTGTATTCTTTTGTACTAAGAAAACTATAAGCAATATTTTCCAATTATTTTTGCATGAGTTGTTTTCAAATTTAAAAACCCAAACAAAAAATAATGATTATTGAGTATAAAGTTTGAAAAATGAAATAATACATTACTAACAACTAATACATTACTAACTTGAATGATCCATATTAAAATATTAGGTCATGTAAATTAAAATTATGAAAGCAACATAAAGAAACTTGTAAATATTTAAAAAAAAAAACAACCCTTAGCATTAACTAATAATTAGTTTGCATTATAACAATAATTTGATTATTATTTATTGCATACAAAAAGATGTATAATTTTTTCCTATATTGGAAAATTTCAAAAATTGAAAATGATAGATTTTCAATTCCAAAGTAATGGATATATATATATATATATAATCAACCACAGAGAATAAAAAAACAGATGTTTAAGCTATTTGATACAAAGAACAATCATTGAATAAGCGTTTTTCGGTTAGAAATAATTTTGTATTGATTTTCATTGGTTACTATGAACAGTTTGCCTATAAATAGATCAATACGAAATTTTCTCGCGTGAAGAACTTAAAGTGGTATAGTTATTCCAATAACTTTTATAGTTACACACACAGCAATCAAGATTTATTGCGAAAATATTGCAGTTTATATTTAAACTCGTGTAATGAAAAATACAGTCATTTTTATGATTATTTAACATGTCAGAACTAATTTTAATCAACAATATGTATGTTTATCTAAAAATATGCGAGTTGATTAAAAAAACATTTGTGTGTTTGATGTTAAATATATTAACATATTTAAATTTCAATAATCATTTTAATCTGCTTTTTGCTTTAATTGAAAAGAGAAAGGAATCTCATCTGATTGTATTATTATTATTACCAAAATTAAAAAAAAAAAAAAAAAATCAGAAAGAATCTTTTGAAATTTGCAATAACAGTGATCAATGAATCTTGTAAATTTCCTTACTAATTATTCGGAATATCTAAAAACAATGAAAGTAAATAAAATTAATAGTTTGTATTCTTTAATCCGTTGTTTGTTAAAATGGTCTATTGAATATTAATGACTTGTGAAAGGTTAAAGTCAACAACAATTACTCTGAATATAAAGATGAATATTTAAAGTAAGAATTTGTGTGAAGCTTTTAATGAAAATATTTAATATTTCATTTTTCAGTCAATACAAAACTTAAGGAATAAAAATACAATATAAAATTCAACTCATAAATATTGAACTTGTTGCTCTGAACTGAATTTATAAAAGGCAATCAAATGTTTTACTTTCCCATTTTTTTTTCAATGTGTCTTCTGATTCCGTATCATTTAATTTTTGCAAAACCACAATTCAACAATACACTTTTTATAAAGTTTTTTTTCTGCTTTCAGAAACAAACAGCAACAGTGTGAGATGATGAATTCTTCAAATATTTTATTAACAAGTTGATAGTCCCAATCTCAGTATATTAGTACTTCGGCTATATTCTCAAATACATTTGTAGTTCCAATATTGTGAAAATATAATAAGCTGCTTACTAAAATAAAGAAATTGTTGCACTGGAAAAAAAAAAAAAAAAAAAAAAAAAACAAGAAAGAAATTATTCAGCATGATAAGTTCTGAGGGAACTATATTCTTGAGCCGACTTCCAAGAATGCTCGACCCTACATGAAAAAATGTTTACTCGAGCGATTCATTTGGCGCCGGGTAAAGAAGGTACCAGACGAGTAGGCTGGACCACCCTGTAAAGTACCAATGGGGGCAATATGAATCGAGAGTAGAGAAAAGAAAGCAGGGCAAAAGTTTAAGTTTTTCGCCTAGATAGTGTATGTGTTGACTGATGACACTATCAGATTTATATTTGATATTTATTTAGTGATTCTAAAACCACAGAGTTTCTTCTTTTGTTTCACTCAGAGTTTAGTTTTGAATATTTAAAAATATTTTAATTATTAAGATGATACTCAAACTTTTCAATTAAATTCGAAAAATAATTTTGAGTACTGTATGAAATAAGTTATATCATTTATAAAAAAAAAATAGTTAATGCTAATATAAAGTTAACAAGTAAAAATATGTTAAATCAGCTCTGCGGAAAAAAATTAATTTTAAATTTGTATGCACAAGTTTTAAAACAGAAATTGGCAACTTTTAAAAATACAGGTGCTTAATTTTGAAGGATTTATACTAAGATGAATATTTTTAATGATTTTTACCTGAAAATTGCATAAAAACAATTTTTTTCTAAAAAAGATTTTTATGTTACAGAATACTCACAAGAGTTTCTGTTACAAATATTGGGCTGTTAATTTTTCGATTCTTATGGTAATTTATCATTTTCAAGCCAAAATGACATGAAGCCAGGGGAGTGCGGATATTTACTGGTTTATTACGATTAAAAATGTCAGGCTATTAATTATTCTTAGTTTATTTACTAAATAATTTATATTATGTATAGAGGAATTGTTTTAAATTTTTTGGAGGAAAACAAGAAATCAACTATTCTGTATGCAAACATACACATGAAAAAATCTACACAGTTACGAATCAATTAAAAATTTTGATAGATTTTTTAACATTTTATATTAAATTTTATGTATTATTATAAGATATTGAGCTTTTTGAAAAGTAAAATATTTTGAATTAGAAAAATGTTTTCTTACTCGTAAAGCTGTTGCTTTAGGTAAAAATAAAGGTTTTTTTTTTTTTTTTTTTTTTTTTTGGTAGAACGGATTGAGTATTGTGGATATACTTTAAATTTATTTAAAAAGTAAAATTTATTTAAACGTAAATTTATTTAAAAGTAAATTTCTTTAAAAGATTTTATTGCGCTTATTTAGGTCTTGTTATGATGTAATTAAAATTACCTAAATCATGGTTGATCAAAACGCAATACATTTTGAAAATCAAACACTATCAAAATTTCGAAATTTTGTAAACCGCGCGTTGCTAATTGAATCAAGCCATTGACGAATCACTGTTCGCAAGTTGCTACAAAGCTCTCTTGGCGACGGAACTCAGCAGCAGATTGGTCACGGTAGAAATGTCGCATAAATACGTACTATCTTAGATTTCCGCAATTTATCGATTTTTAAAGAATTGTATTTATTGCGGCAGAAGACATGCCAATGATAGAAGTTATTCTTTTGGCACTACGCCAGCGTGACAACAGGAGGAAGATCTATTAGGTGGCATTGACATAACCAGATTAATTAATTACATACCTTAATTTCGTTACTTAATTTAAAAAAGAGCTCTTCAAAAGACAGTTAGGACTTCAACGAAGCAAGTTGGCTTCGTGCTGGTAGGTAGTTTCTTCTTACCATATGTCGAGTGGTAACAGCTTAATTGTGGAGACTTCAGTTTCCGCAATGGCTGTCAGCCATCTTGATCGTCCAATGTGTTTGTGTTAAATTGCTCAATAATTTATCACGGATAATTTATAAATTAATTTACATTGGTTTACAATAATATTTATATCAATTATTATACATCAATATAAGTAATTGCTGCAACTTAAACATATATCTTAAGTTGCATCAATAATGAGTTTGCTAAAATATTGAATAATTATTATATGACTATATAATTCTGTTTCTGATGTACATAGAACGCTTTCGATTTTCCAAAGATCTAAGATAAAGATCTAAATGCAAATTTAAAGCATAATCAATTAAATATTAATATTGAAGTTAATGCATGATTCATAATAAGAAAAAAATTAATTATATTAACTATTTAAAAATTTTCAATTTTAATTTGCATGCCAAGAAAAAATAAACCAAAAAAATTCAATGTGTGATGATATATATTTGAATTTAAGATGCTGGTATATCAAATATTGTTTAGAGGCAAATATGTTAAAAAAAAATTGATATTTACATGTGAATAGTACTTTTTAATCGTATCTATATGTATTTAAATTAAGATTAAAATTCATTAGATTAATATAAAAAACGCTAATTATATATTCAATTTTCAACTGTAATTTGCAGAAAAGAAAAGTTAAATGTGTGATAATATGTATAAATTTAGGATGCTCTCATATAAAATACAGTTTAGGCGAAAAGTAGAGGTAAATATGTTAAAAAAAATTGGTCTTTACATGTGAATAGTACTTTTTAATTGTATCTATGTGTATTTAGACTAAGATTTAAATTCATTGTTTAATTCCTAAAAAAACTCACCGATTGTGATTCATTTTTCAATAAATATCTCATCATCTTAAGAATATATTAAATATTGCTAAAAAATTTCACTTAAGCATGAAAACATGCAGAACCATTATCAATAATAACAGCTGTTGTTACATCAATTTTATATAAATGTTAAAATATTTTTCTTTAATACGTACAAAAACATTTTATATGAAAACTGAAAATTCTAAGTAATGGTTTTAAAAAATCAAGTTCATAAATTGATAATGTATAGCATGATTTTATTATGTATACATTCATTCAGGGTAATTATTGAAACTAATAACACTACTTATTGAAGTTATTATATTGAATTACATTATTTGAAATTATTGAATTATTACATTTTTTATTGAAGGACAATTTCTATAGTACACCATAGGGACATGTACCTAATAATTTTCTTGTGATATCAATAATTTTAAATTCTCTGAAAATATAAATAGAGAAATGGTGTTTTTTTCCTCCTTTCTTTCTTTTTATTTTGTTGAGAAAGGTCATATAAAGACCGCCCAATAAGGATCTGTTGCACTGTTAGGGGTGAACTCAAGGTCATTGAAATTCTCTTATCTTCACGTAGACTGCATGTGGGGAAGGGGATGTGAAATCCATTCTCCACACTCTTCGCTTCAGAGTTCACTTGGTATCTTCCCTCACGGGAAATTATAACTTTTAATTTAGTTTTTTTTTTCTTTTTACTTTCCCAAGGGATTTCTGTATGCAACACAGAGTTTTCTGTATTATTGTTTGGAATACAAACGAATGAAAATTCTTCGGTACCCAACAATTATAATTTGCATCAATTCGCTTGGAAATGAAGCTTAATCGATATTTCTTTTGAACTGTGTTCCCCTTTTAGGGTTGCCTTAGAGAAGAGTATTGTATATCTGTACTTGAGAAGATTTATGATATCTCATCTATCCCCTTTTTTTCATAAATTAAAATAGTAATGAAACGTTTTCTTTCACTTTTTTTTTGAAGGAAATGATTTAATTATTTGACATTGTCAATGTGATGAACTTTATATTTTGACATCTCCTGTTAATGTTAAATTATAAAATTAATTGATATTCATTAAAAGTATTGATGAAATATTATGGAACAGAAGCTTTTTCTTAAAAACTAAGAAAATTTGTTTCAAAAGGAAATATAAATGACTTTTCATAAAAATTTCAAGGAATAAAATCCTCTAGATTTACTAAATAAAAGTATTGTAAAAGGCTTAAATAATAAACTTTGGCGAATTATTAAAATCAGTATATTATTATAATATATATATGTTGTTTTTTAAAAAAGAACTTTTTAAAAAAATATTTGCAAAAACATTTTCAATAATTTTTTGTATTAACCCATTTAATCTTAATTCAAATTACTTTCAATCAGGAATGAATATAGATTACTCCAAAAATTTATTAATTTTTGTAGCTATTCATATTAATTCAATTGAATTAATTTTTAACAGCATTATACTTATATATAAATAGAAATATAAAAAACAATAAATTAAATGTAGTTCTCTTAAAACTTGATGGTTGTTATTTGATTGTTAATCAGTGCCTTTTATGAACATGATAATTTAAATTTGAAAGAGTATTAAATTTAAATAAAATATAATTTACAATATATGTGGTTATAAACCAAATAAAAAGTTGATCACCATATTTCTAATGATGTAATACACATTAACATGTCATTTAATTTTCAGTTAACTTTTTAGTAAGAATCTAAGAATTAAAAAAGTTACAAAATTCATTTATAGGTTAAAAAGTTTCAAAATTAATTGTATCTCATTTAATATTGAAAACAACTTATGTTTTGGAAAATTGTTTTATTAATAAAAGATATTATTTATATTTTAAAAATGACTTTGATACTCTTACAATAATATTTTATGATGAATTTTTATGAAGAAAATGCCTAATTTTTTGCTTTTAAATTAACATTTAAAAATAATTTTATAAATTTTATATTTTAAGAATCTAAGAATTAAAAGAGTTACAAGATTCATTTACAGGTTTAAAAGTTTCAAAATTAATTGTGTCTCATTTAATTTCGAAAACAACTCATGATTTTGGAAATTTGTTTTATTAATAAAAGATATTTATATTTTAAAAATGACTTCGATGCTTATACAATATTATTTTATACTGATTTTTATTTTTTGAAGAAAATGGTTTAATTTTTTTTTTTTTTTGTTTTTAAATTAACATTTTTAAATGGTTTTATAAATTTTATTCTAAAATATCTATTATTCTAAGCTATTTATAACCATGTAATTAATTTTATTATTTTGAAATTTAAGCTTTATTGATTATTTTCATATACAAAAATAAAAAATGCATGTATTTATTTTACATAATTCAGTTATCATTTTCCAATTTGAAAAATTTTAACCTTAAAACAAACAATGCATTTTACCAAGTTCCTATTAGTTTCCATAATAAGAATTCTTTTGTACAATGCTTAATTTTTTTTTAACTATTTGAACATCGCCTGTTGCATCACTCTCCTCTCCATAGTCTAACGGGTTTGAAACCTAACCCAGCCAAAGACCATAGTGTTGAGATGGCCTTTGATCATCAAAAAAATTTCTCAGAGTCCATATTACCTATGCTGATGAAGCATAGGGATGAAGGTGTCAGCTCAGGTGTCGACCTCGTCAATTGACCGTTCACGTTATTAACTATATTTAGTGATTTCAGTTGACAGAAAATGCACCCAAATACGAATCGCAGCTTAATCTGACCTTATAAGGCGATACATTTCAAGATGTAATATATGAATATTCGCCATCTATATAAAAATGTGAGCTGGTAAAAATATTGTAGATGATTAATGATTCAACCAGATTTTTTTTTTTTTTTTTTTTTTTTTTTGAATTGTGAATTAATCTTAATCTGATTAAATAGGAGAATATTTTCCAGAATTACAATTTTGCATTGATTGTATTTGTTATTTCGAAAATTTCCAAAATGTATTTATTTGCATCTCATTTGTACAGATCATTTTTTCATATTAATTATTAAGTTTAAAAATTTTCAATATAAAGTGAGGTAATTCAAATTAAAATAATATTCCTAATTTGAACAGGAACCAGGAATTCAACAAAACTGATTCATTGAAAGCAATGGAAATTTTTTACAACTAATTCACTAGCTTGATTTTAAATTGATTAATAAACTTTGAAATGAAAATGTCACAAAATAATGTTTATATTAGTTTTCTGTTCTGCAGTCACTTTTCGAACACAATGTTTAATTTGACATGGCTTACAATTTCAGTGTCTATTCTGTATAGAATAAGCATCAAAATTATAAGCCATATAATATTGTATCGATTGAACAGAAATTTATGTTGAATACTTTATCAATTAAAATTATATTTTCAAATTCCAAAAGTAAATTTGAAGAAAGTTCGCCACAAGACAGATTGCTTAACCAAAAGCGAACTAACAGAAAAAACATTTTCTCCACTATCCTCATCAAAACTCCTCTCCTTGGCTTTTCAAAATTTTTGTCTTTTATAAAAAAAAAATAAATGTGGGTAAAAATGGAAACATTTTTGAGTGAAGCAAGCTATTCGGAAAATTATTTTCTGATCGGCTCTTTAGAACCCAAAGCCACTGAAAGGGAGGGTGGTAAATCTGAGCTTCATTCTATCACCCCACCTTGTGTTCGGTGGGGTGATTTTCTTTAGACTCGTCATCCTCCATTTAAAAGGTTCGACAATACGCATGAAGGGAAACTTTATACTTCTGCTTTTTAATAGGTAACTAAAAACCCGAAGAAACCCCACGATTTAATGGGGTAACTTTATCTATTTCAGGAAATAATAAATTGCTGCCGTTGTTATCGTTTTGTTCAGCAACTACTTTTAAAAAAATAAAATCCAATTGCTGTTGAACGGAAAACCAGAAAGCTGATTCATTATTGATCAGTTCAACAAAGCAAATTACAGAAATTTAAACAATGAACATAATGATTAATCCCTGTGTTTCTCATATTTAATGAATTAAATTAATAGAATTTTAGAGAAAAGGTATTTTTATTTTATTTTGTTGTTTAATTTTTACAATTAATTTTAAAATACCATGTAGTAGCATTTCGCAATACATATAATGAAGATTCGTTTTTTTTTTTTTTTTACACTAAAAAATCTCTGTTTCATTTCGTTCTGTTTATTAAATTGAGTTTATTTTAAATTTTAGTACTTTATTTTTTTCGTTGTGTCCATTAAATTGTATAAGATATTCTGACCGTTATTTGATTTAAGTTTATTTGATTTTACTTTTGTGCTGAGTGGATTACAAACCCTTTACGTCATTTAATTAATTTTAGAAATCTGATGAAATATTAAGTCAAGATAATTTAGAGATGAAATTAATTCCTGTGCTGTTTCTCTTTTCTAAAGTTTCTTTCTCATATGTAGATAAAATTTTGCATTTTATTAATTAACCCACATAAATTTTATCACTATAATTTTGGCTAGTTTCAGGAATATGGAATCCAATACACTTTACTAATTCGTTATGGTTAAAAATTAGGTTTTGTTTATTACAAATTTAAATCATTTAGTAAAACGAAAGCTAATTGCTTTGTAACAAAATTTAAAAAATACATTTAAATGCTTTTGTTAGTTTTCTCGCTTTGAAAACCCAGCATAAATACAGAATTTATGGTAGTTTATCTCATTTTAAAATTTTCTTGCAAAATTAGTATATTTAACAAAATACATTAATATTTATATTTAATTAATGATATTCAATCGCTTGTTAAACGGGACTATTAACAATATACTATTAAATAGTCAAGATGATTATGATTCTTATTTAAGTAATAAGATGTTATCTAAAAATTTTTTTATACAAGCAAATTCGCGAGCTACCTTAGTATAATTAGATTTTAAAATTGAAGTTAGGGATTAATTTAATCGTAATTGTCTTGATTATAATTGAGTGAATGTTAATTTACTAAAACAAAGACTTATACAATTAAAAAAATTGAGGCAAAGAATCAAAATTTTTCTCCATTTTTAATAACTTTCTAATATTTATTATTGGTAGTAATAATTTTGTGTTAATAATTTTTAACCCAAATTTACGCTTCGTTTATAACGGATATTGGACGAAATAACGGATATGGGAGAAACAATGGATATGTTGAAGAAAATGATTAAAATAACGGATATTGTGTGTGTGGGTGTGGAGAAACAATGGTTATTTTATATTGAAGAAAATGATTAATATTAATGACGGAAATTTTAATGCTTGTTTGTTTTTTTATACGCGTATTGAACATTTTAATAATAAATATCGAATAATTTTTTAGAGACATTCAAATTCTTTTGAGTGAACAATGCGTTTCTTAGAATGATTTTGAATCCATTGTGTTATTATTCGTTTTGTGAAACACAGATGTCACCATTTTGCCGTTTAGAAACCAAATTTAAATCACAGAGAAAAAATATATCCTAACAAATTATTATATTTAATAAATATAATCTAAAATAACAAAAGCTTTCGTCTAATGAGCAAAATATATTTTTTTCATAAATCTCGAATTTCATATTTGGAAGCGCTCAAAATGCTCCTTACTGGGAATTTTATAAAAAGTGGGCGCTTTCTTGGAAATACTCTCTTTTAATTGGAGAATTAAATAATTTTTTTTCAAATAAACAATAAAGGGAAATCGAAAATACAGAGTAATTCGATACTTCAGAACAGTAAAAATGGCGATTGGATTGCAAGGCAAATTGGAAGGAGATGGTGGGGAGCAACAGTCTCCCCCCTCTGAGCAACCTTTCTTTCTTTCATCGCTGGTGGGGTGGAGGGAGAGGAGAAGTTCGCTTTTAGGCGGAGATTTGCAAAAAATAAAATAATAATTGACTCACAGTAGACTATATATTTGAACACTCTTCCGGCGATAATTCATTGTTCGTCAAGAAGTGAAGACTAGACAGAACAAGCAGCTGGTCCATACAGAGTAAGTGATTTCAACATAATAAATTTATGTGAATACATTTCCTCCATAATAAGATCTCTCTTATTTTAAAAAAGGATATTATATATTATTAAAAATGTATATTATTAAGTATATGTAGAGGAAACATTATTTTATTTTATTAAAGAAATTTTTTAGCAATGAAATGTAACTTCTTTGTTCCTTTTATTCTAAAATAAGGATTTTTTCAAAGCTCCAAATTTATTCAATTTTTTCATCAATAATAAGCGCTTTGTATTATAAAATTTTATTTGACTGTATCTCTATCGATGGTTTTCAAACGTTATACATTTTTTGTGCAATAAATGTTTATATCATATTTATTCTGAAAAAAGAGAGCTTTACTTTTATTGTGTCCATATTTATAATTATAATATATTGTATACTAATTATTGTGACAAAATTATGTACGTGTATATAATTGGGAATATACATATAGGTATAAGTAAAATCAAATCTCATTAACGAGAAAATGTCAAGATTTACTTGAATACCGAATTTTGTGGTTACTCCAAATCAAATTATCATATTCTTTATCTATATTAATGTATACACTCAAAATTATATTATATGAAAGACATACACCTTTTTTTTCTGTCGTGAAATTTTAACAATAGTATTGCTTACTATGAACATATTTCTTGTTACAAACTAAAATGTTACCTGATTATTGGGGAGATCCAAATCATTTTTCTTTTGTCTTCCGGTTCATTGTTAGTTGCAGAAAGCATCAGCAATAAGTAAGTAAGCCTCTTTTTCACGTATTTTTTGAGAAAACAATAAATTCATAGGAGGATATGTGTAATTTCATAGATTTTAACAGATAATACCGCTTTCTTCTTCATCCAAAAGTTATTATTCTTTATACAGTCATTTTTGGCAATATTTTGTGATTTTGGCGAATGCGGTAATGAGAAATGTTACGCCAAATCATTCAAAATATTGTATTTCACTTTATCCACCTTCTGAATTCCGAAATGAGTTGTGTGAAATTGAAGAAAAAAATAATGATCCAGCTCTACGGCATCAAATACAGGAGGGGAAAAGTGTGAATGAACGAAATCAAATTATTAAAGTATGGTCCGTTTTGATGTGCGTATTCTTTTCCACATATTTTCGAAACATATGTTCACCTAAATAAAAGGAGAAAAGAGTATTAGCGTCATAAGTGAAAACATAATTATGCTAAAAATACAGAATTTTTATCATTGCTTAATGTAAAATAGTTGAATAAATATTTCTATGCATTTTCAAAAATAAATATTTAATATATCTATCAATAAAAAAATAAATTATCAGAACAGGTACTTAATACGTAGTACGTATACGTATTAAGTGATTTAACAATTGTTAAAAAGGATTTTAATGTGTATATAGTTGATAGACAGAGAAAGAGAAATGGAAAAGTGTACACATTTTACATATATATTAATAATATAATTTGTGAATTAAATTAATATGTATCTTTTAAAAAATTATTGTAGAAAAAAGTAATCGAGAACAGCAAACATTTATTTGTAATAAATTCCAACATTACCTTAGATTATTAATATTTCCATGTAAAAAGTATATTCTTAATTAATTTCTCTTAAGTAAAGATTTAGACGTTAAAAATAAAGGAGATAAAAAATCAACAGGTTGTCTTTTCCTTTACGCAGTCTTATAAATAACGCGAATTTTGACTCGAGAATAGTTTCTTCGTCACGTTGCGCTTAATGAATTAATGATGAAAAACGAGCACCATTTGTAGAATTAGGAATTATGTATTTATGTGTTTATGAATTCCATGCAATATTTATTTGCTTCGAGGCTACTTTAACAGCTCTTATTCAAAACACGAATAAAATAATCAGTGCTTTGATTTTGACTGAGATTCGCAAAAAGTTATTATTAACTGAAAATATGAAAGATTAAACGTTTGTAAGTTCTTTAAATAGACAATCAAGTAGGAATATATAGTGAACGTTAGAATATTTTTAGACTGATATTCTAGAATCTAGAAAAAAATCTGAATAAACTTTGTTTCTTGAATCAAAAATCCATTAATTTAGCTCTTCCCAAATAATGAAATTCAAGCAGCTTAAAATCGATAAATTTCTTTTCAGAGGAAAATATATAAAAATATAATGTATTAATCGGAAAAACTTATGCCTCAGCGGAAAAAAATTTAATAGGTTCATTAGGATATTTTGAGATAATAATATTACCATACATTGATAATATTACCATACATTGATAATATGTTTGTATGAATTTATTGAATTATATTTATATTAGTATATGATTTTATATTATATTTATTATTATTTAATCAAACAATGTTCATTAAATAAATACAGATACACATTATCATATAGTTATGCAAGATACTTTTTTTTAGTATCATAAAATTCCAACTTTATCATGCATTTTTTCAGCATCTCAAAATTAAAATTTTTTAAAATTTGCATTGTTGTTCGTTTTAGAATTGTTAAAAAGGAATTAATGAAATTTTATTTTTAAAGGGTGCTGAATTCATCTAGCTTTATATTTATAAGTATTTAACCAATGTGGGGCTACAGGCTTAGACAATTTTAATATTTCCCAACATATAATATCCCATAAAAGAAAATTCTTGTCTTCCCAGATGAAGATACTCAAATGTATTGTTAACCAAACTAAATTTAATTTTTATATTAAATTATATTATATTATATTAAAAATCATTTAATTTACTTCAGCGTGAGAAAACTCTAATTTATTTTGGCGAATTGAAAAGTAAACAATTGAATTTTTATGTTAATTTAAATTAAAAATCCTTTAACTTACTTCAGTGTCAAAAAGTTCTAATTTATTCTGTCGAATTGAAAAGTAAACAATTAAATTTTATGTTAATTTAAATTAAAAATCATTTTAAGGTGAGTAAGGACTAATTAATATTAGGCACACACACACATTGAATGTTTTTCATTAATTTTTATTCAAATATCGCACTAAAATGACCCAAAATAGAATATTGATGTTTTTGTAAAACTGAAAACATGCAATTCTATGAGTTTAACAGAATTATTTGTCTAGTTAATAATTTTTTCGAACAACAATCTTTCTTCCGAAATGTTTCTATATAGGAGTCCTAAGACTAAGTATTCATAATTGAAAAATATTTGATTCTTAACTGTCAAAATATTGTTCACGACATTACGTAAGCTGAATTATTGGGGAGAATTTCAGAACACTAAAATATTGTAATAAGTCATGTCTTATTATTTTAGTAGTAACTATTACTAGTGCGAGAGAAAATATTGAAGTGAGTGCATTTTTGATTGTGGAAATCAAAATTAATACGATGTACTTTTTGAGTTTGGTAGAAAACTATCTAAACTTTGATCATTTTAATAATTTAAGATTACAAAATTTTGACAAGTGTGGGAATTTAGAAATGCATTTAGGATACCTTAATTAGCCGTTCTTGAACAATTTTAAATCATTTTGAACAGTGCAGAGTATGTATTTGTTAAACACGTTCATGACATAACAAATATATCTTTACCAATTATAGCCCTATATATATTAGTTTGGGGAAAAATTAATCCATTATTTTTTCGGTAGACGTCTGTAGTGACCGCTATCTCGTGAGGTATCTATCAAACAATTTCAGATATATGCTCGTTGGAAAGGTGACATTTGACACTAAAATATCCTCTTGCGGTTTTTTGTTTGATTTATTCAGTTACGAGTACAAGGTTTTAAAAACGGAAGACAACAAACAGAAAATTCGATACATTTTCGTTTTTCTCTTGTAACGGCGAAAAAGATAGCCGGGTGGCTAAAATTGTGAAAGGTGTTTATCGTCCTATATAAGACTGTAACAACCAGTTACGTACAATTTTTGTTTCGTCGATTCCGTTCGGGTATTTTTGATATTAGAGATGCACCTCGCATGTGGACACAGCATCGTCGAAAATGTCTATAAAATATCAAAAATGATCGAAGTTAACCGCATGTCAGCAGTCGTAACGCGCAAGACCAAAAAATCTACATGAAAGCTGTTCTAAACCTTTATACAAAGGGAACCCAAAAGAAGTTACATAAAGTTCACGTAAAAATAATGGATTTCTTTTCCCCCAACCTAATATATTACTATTATCTTTAAAATTTTAATATAAGATATTAAAGGAGTTACCTTTTATGACTGGTCTCGCTGTTGTTTCTTCTGGTCTTCGGGTATGAGGAGAGATTCTATCGAAATCTGGATGATCACATACCTTTCAGCTCACCAATTTAATTTCATGTCATATTAGTCTTGAATTAAATGTGCTTCAAAAATGAAAAAAAAATATCCACGAGCATTTTCAATTTGGTTAGAGAAATTAGTCTTTATTTAAAAAAAAAAATAATGCACTCAAGAATAAGAGAGGCAACATAAATTAATCCAATAAGTAAATTTTCATAACAATGGAATTAAGTAAATTGGGGACGAATATATTTGTTATCTAAACTAATTGCCTTGGGAAGTTGTCATAAAATTTAAAAAAAATACGGTGTCTTATTTTGTTTTTAATAAACATTACAGGTTTATTATTTTTACTATAAATGAAAGATCATACTTTACAGCAATTAAATACTTTACTTACCCCTAATACTTGGGTACCATGAGGATAATTGCCACTAAATAAAATACTAATTAGTAATTTTAAATAAAATTGTGATGATAATACGTACCTATTTTTAATAACTTATAATGGCAAAGATTTCTATTGAATATGCAATTAACAAGAAATTTGTGCCTTTTTGCACTGACACATACTTATCAGTTTTCTATAATACCAAATCCTTTGACTATATGAATATAAGTTGGTCATATTTCAATTGTTCATACAGACAAATATTTTAATGGGTTTTTTTTAAATATTTACTAAAATATGTTAAGACTTATATTTTTGTATGATATTTTGTTTGAATGTTAAAGACAATTAATTGTATAACATTTCTTAAAAAAATTTTGTTGAAACAAATATGAGAGCAAAAAATATCATTTTCATCATTATATATATATATGTATAGATTTTAGTTAGGTAATAAGTAGCGTTTATATTTGTTTGTCAGCTATTATAATATCATTATTAAATAGTATTACAGAAATTGTGTACAGTGTTTAGTTATTATCCCTTCCTTTTCATGAGTTTGAGTTCAAATCCCAGGAAAAAACATAATTGCTTACTGGATTTTTACTATTTTCTTAATCGCTTATTAAAATTTATTAAAATATTTTTTTTTTAATTTTTTATTTATTTATTTTTTTTGTGTGTGTGTGCGTGTGCTTTTCAGTAATCCAAATTGCATATTTATTGAATCCTTTCTAAAACTTTGATGAAATAATAAATGTAATTGCTGATAAAATTATAACCAGTTTATAGGTTAATACGACAAATTTTTGTGTCATAGTACTTCAAGGCAGATGGTAACTTTATTTCATATATATTTTCAAATATTCTAATGTTTGCTTTTAAACTATCCAAGTATTCTGAGCGTATCTACCTCTTCAGCATTTTCTTGTACGATTAAGTGGAACATATAGTAATGAATGAATAAAAAAGCATGGGTTTCGGACGAAATAAATTATTAAAAACGTTTTATTTTCATCCGCTTGAATTACTCAATAAGTGGGGAATATAATGTATTACCCATTGCGTATACTGATAACGGAGGAAATCAATCTGCAAAGTAACCATGCTTACTGAAAGCAATCCTCTGTTTCATACTGGAGGAATCGCGTTTATGTTTGCAAGTAGGTCTGCAGAGGACATGTCAGTACGGGGGGAGGGTGAATGAGATCAAGGACAAGATGGGTCTCTGTATCTCCCATAAGCCCTTTCGATCACCAATTTCTGCCAAGTGGAACACCTTTTGACAGAACGGACTCTGTAAATGATGTTAAATTCATCGGTGAACGCCCGGGAACGAAGAGACTCTCACTTAATTGATGGCATGAAGGTCGATCGATTAGAAAAATGAAAAAGTGACGATAGCACTCGCGGTATTCCACTGAATTTGGGTCAGCCGCAAATTGCACCAACAGTGTAAATTTCAGTTACTATGTGAATTTCAATCAAATAATCGATCAGATCGACTTATATCAGCACACAAACCAAGCATTTTGTTGATAAAAATACTCATAAAATCAGAAATTTTGCAACTCATTTTTAGGTGGATCAATTATTGTCGTATAGAACACACATAGTTCAGTGTCCTGATTTAGGTCAATATCGTGACGTACTCATTGATTTTGGAATTCCTTTTGAATCGATATGTTGTTCGATTTTATTCATCTAAAATATTTTTAATACCGATTTCTTAGTATCAAGAAATTTAAAAACAAATGAAATTTGATTTAACGAGTATTAAATCATAACTGTTTTAATTTCTCTTCTTAAAATTCTAATAACGCTCTTCTTAGTATTTCAGTATGCTAATTTGATTAAATCCGATTCAATGAAGGGAAATTTATTATTGGTGTTATGAAGTTTTCTGTTATACTCTTTAGCATGCAACTTAATTAGTAATTCATATTTTGCTTACAAAATATTAATTGAGAAATCTCCAATCATTCGCCAAATAGATTTGTCTCCAATATTGTTTTAAACAGAAATATTGTTGACAATAAATAACATACATAACATTGATGACAATGATAATATTGGATCAAATATACTATAGCTGAATTCGTAATATTCTGAAAAAAGAAATTATCTCTGATTAGATTCTTTACATTATTGTGGTGGTATTTGCATTTTAAACTATTTTACAGAGTTTTATATTGCAGAATAATTTACTTGGTGATTATTATTAGTAAGTGGATTGTACGAATTTCATACAAGTAAAACATTAAACTTGAAAAAGTATTAACTTTGTTCACTTGACTAAAAAGTCATTTCGGATTTTATTTATTCAAAAGCAATTTAAAAATTTTTGATTTCTTTTGGAGATATAAGCATTTGAATTTAAGTACAATTAAATGCTGATATATGAACAATAAAACTATGATTTTATCTTAACTATATAACAAAAATTTGATATAATGAAATCTGACTATATACCAAAATACTATTTGTTTATATAAGTTATTTGGGACTATCAAATGTTAACTATAACCACAATTTTGCAAGCATATGTATTTACATAGTCAAAAAGAAAGAACTTAAATTAAAAAATAAAATTATTACACGATATGGTTCATTTTTCAATAAAATGCTTTAATTAAGCATATTTTACACATATTTATTTTCTGTGTAGCACATACTACAAATGTGAAATTATATTCATGTATTATCCTTTTAATATTTTTAATAGGATGTACAAATTATGAATATTGAATGAGGTCTTGCATTGAGTACTTTTACAGTTGCCATTTTTTTCCTCTTTATATTGTACTATAGTTAACAAATTTTCGTCTCGAAAAATGGGTTTAATTTTAATTATGTTTTAAAAATTATCTTATTTACATGTTTTGAAAGAAAGCACTAAATTTAAAAAAATGAAATAGCAATTTTAAAATTACAACAAATATTATCAAATTTACCTTAAGAATAAAATTATTAAGGCATTTTAAATTATATACCCACATCAGTATGAAATTTTGGTGAAAAATTCTCTATTTTTAATGTTTAAAAATATTAGAATAAACTGAGGAATAATGTTTCACAATATTACTTTTGATTTTACCAATTTAGATTGCACATATGAATTTCAAACGTTATATCAATTACATCAAACATTCTGATTTTATTTAGTATTCTTTACAATATATCATACTTTTATGTGTCTGAAAGAATATCCTTAATATTCTTAAACTCTAGCACCACAAATGCTTTGATGCTTTAAATTCAGAACCATACACGCACCCTTCTTTTATTAATAAACTTATTGAGCTTTCTTCTAACACGTAAACTTTTTCTACAATTGGAGTAAAGATAAATATTGAAATAAAAGAGCTTTTTAAAGATTCTAGCTTAGTTAAAAAGCTTACAGAATTATTTCCAGAATTTTAAAACTTAACAGAAACTAAACTTAACGCACAAATTCCTTATTTTTGATTAGCATTTTATGTTCAAAATAAACATTTTAAACATAAGCTCAGGTAAAAAAAATATTCCTCATAGATTAATTTATATATGATAAAATCGCTTTATGAAGCCTTAAAGTGGTTACAAAAGATTATGAAACGCTTTATGAAATACATATAACGTTGAAAATATATTACTTTTATGAAGTTAAATTTAGTTTTCAAAAAGTTATAGACAATTAAAAAATGTTTGTCTATAACTTTTTGAAAACTAAATTTTTTGAATTTTAATTCTTCTAATTTAGGGAAAGGAAATCTACTATCTTAAAGAAAGTAGAGTTCTTTTCTCCAAATTAGAAGTAAAAATAGTGATGTATAAAATTTGTGATTCATAACATTTTATGTTTGAAAGAAATATACGAATTACTTCTTAAATTAAAAGCTATTCAATTTTATATGTTCAAACATAAAAATTCTTTTGTGAATGGAATAAATTTTACAGCTTAGGAGAATTCAACAAAAATTTTCACAAATACACTTATGCTGTGATTTTTCTGGAAGTTAATTCTACAGACTTAAGCTGCAGATAATATAAGAAAAATGATCTAGATGTGTTAAAAACAGCGAAAAAATATTTTTTTCTCTTTATTTTTATTTTCTTCTAAAATAACAGGGAAAACATAAAGTCCATCATCAATTGATCATGAAATGCAGCAGGAATGTTTGATTAATTTTTTGAACTAATAATATAATATATATAATTATTGTCACTTATTAAAATACATCATACTTCATACATTAGTTTATACCGAAAAATCTTTCGTAGCATTTATCAAACGTAATGATCTTTTTTTGATTTTCTTTTTCTCCTGATATATCTGGATTTTATTTGTCTGTTAAATTTAGACGCAGTACTCTTGATTTCAGTATAAATATAGACTAATAATGATGGTGCGGAAACGAATAAAACTTTTTCAGTTCTATTTACGAATCCTGTTGAGCGTTACAATTGCTCATGTATTTTTATTTTCTTTTTTATAAAAGAAAAGCAAAACAATAAGGTAAATTATTATTTTCAGCAATGATAGGAAATGTTTGAAAGAAAACTTAACAAATGTTCAGATAAATGTATGTATTTATTACGCTTTTTTACAACTAAAATATTTTCTGAATTATTATTATCTCTAGAACGATAAAACGTTTCTGAACGAAACAATAATTTGGAAGAAACTTTAAACTTTTTTAGAATTCGCGCATAGAAAACATTTTCTTGAAAATAATATACTTATTATATCATAAAATATCTTTGTATCCATATTATTCAAATTTTAAATCCAAAGAGATTTATTTCTTATATAAATTGCGATTCTAAACACTCATAATACAATGAAATTTTGGAATTCATGTACAATTTTATAGTGTTATTTAACTTAAGCATTCAATGCTTTGCTTAAATAGCATGATGTGTGAAATTGACAATAAACTGATTTCCTCTATTAATGTGAATCAAATCAAAATAAAATCTGAGTATTTATATAATATTATACTTGTTATATATAAAATTTAATATTAATGTCCAAAAATACCTAAATTTAAAATTGTTTAGCTTAAATTAATCTTTTTAAGAAGTTCAAAATTCTAAACTGACTAATTTATGAAAATAACGTTTCGATTACATTTTTGTCCTCATTCAATTATCATTTAGGGGGAAAAAAGTACGTAAAAATTTATATCCAAAAGTAAAGAAACAGGAGAATTTCATAAAGTCCAAGTAGTTAATTTTATTTCAATGTTTTTAACTTAATTTGAAAATACATCCTGCTTTCTATAATTCTTAAAAAAGATGGAATTCAATTATATTACAAACAAATAAATAGCGGCATTCAAAGTTCTTTGTCGTTGAAAAATTTAAAACACAATCTTTAACACAAAGTACATCTATAAAAATTGTTCATTAACTTCATAATTTTATATAAAATGAATGAACAATTTTTTTTCAACACAAAAATTGTTCATTCATTTTATATATCTAAAAAAATTGTTCATTCATCATATAAAAATTACTTCTTTTTTAGGAAAAATTAAAACATCTTTATACAATTTAAAAAGTAAGAAAGTTATTGTTTATCAGAACTTTTCAATGTACATAATTTAATTTCGTTATGATTCTATATTATCTTAGTTCACTATCTGTAGAAATCATTTCAACTGGTAAGTTTTCAATTAAATTCCACTTATGGTTAAAACAAGAAGAAAATACTGATGTATCTTATGAAATAAGTACTCCAGATCTAAAGAGACTTCAGTAAAACTTAGATATTTCGAAGAGAAACGTATATTCGAAACGGCAACGTCAATACAAAGGTGAGTACCTGTATTATTATAAAATAAGTAATTATTTATTTGTATTGTTTAAATCAAAAAATAATAAGTCACATAACCCACAGAGTGCTGTTCAAAAGTTAAGTACTTTATCTGCTTAAAGTGATATTTTGCATGTAAGTATTCAATTAAAATCATGCTAACAGTGTCTAAAAGTTAATTTGAAGTGAAATAATTTGACGAATAAATGAGGAACATTCTGAATAATTTTGGAATATAATTTGCAAATATATAAAGATATTATGAAATAATAGATTTTTAAAGTATTTCTCTTACTTGCATTATTTGAAATAGTCGAAATATTTGAATTTAATTGGAAGTACTTAATTCACGTGCAATTTATCAGCAAATTTTCTCTCATACGCACACTAAAATATATGCACTTATATTTATATAAAATGTAAGGGAAACAGAAAGAAAATTGTTGATATTTTAATCCGGAATATTTTTATAACAAATTTTAAAAAAATCTATTCATTTTTTTCGCTTAATCATGAAGAATCACTTTCATAACAAACATATGACATATTTTGACTTAAAAAGGAAAATTAAATTTAGTTGAAATAACACTTCTATATTATTTAACTAACTATATCAATAAACGAAATTTATACCTATGCATAGAATATGTTTAGAATAAGTTTTATTTTTATTTTGAGGGTAGCAAGTAATTTATTAAATGAACGTAAATATTCATGTTTTTAAACGACTCTTAAAAAAAAAAAATAAAAAGCACATGTGTTACACTTAAATGTTTTGTCTTTTTCATATTGGACTTCTTCGACGACTCATAATTTTCCAGTAACATAGTCGTGCCAACTGTTTCAATTTTCAATAACAAGGTAGGTGGTGAGCTAAGGCTTTGACCTCGCGGACTGTGGGATTTAAATCTGGGCGAGTCTAAGATCCCCTTGTTCCCTCTAGAGGTGAGTGACGTATGTAAAATGTACTGTGACCATGGGGTAAAAAGCCTCTAGGGATGAAAGGCCAAATCAAATATTTTCTGCTTTTCCCTACTTTTAAATGGTAAGGCCCACCGGCGACCATTGTGTGCTCTACTGAAGAAGTTGTTGTAAATTCTACCCTTACTTTAGGGTTTTAAAAGAGCCCTAAGTGGTCCGGTATTAGAAAAAAAGCTTTGATTCACAATTTTAAATGCTTACCTAAGTTTTTTACAATAGACCTCAATTCGGGTGGAAAATTTTCCCTTCCTTTTATCAAAGATTTCTAAAAGAACATAAAACTTTTATATGACTGACTTAATACAAATTATAATCTATAAAATAAATGGCAGAGAATAATTCAATGTAATTAATTCAGAGGAATCTGGAGGTACATTTTGCTCTGTGTTATGATGTTTAAATTTCCATGACAGTTTTGTGAAAGTTTTTGTTTTATTAAATACAATTTTTATTAAATAAATTCATTAAATACTTTAATTTTTCCACGGTCCAACACTTATTAGGAACTACTCATTAATAGGCATTCTTGGCATTATAAAAGATCTATTTTTAATGTAAAATAGTATAGTTACTCATAACTTAATTTTTATTTTTATTAAAATATTAATACAAAACTAATTTAATCTTAAATTATATTGCAGGTGCTGTTGACATGTACAAAAATCGAAAATGTAAAAAAAAAAATTCACGAAATAAGAAATTTCTGGAGTGATGTGTGAGATTGCCCAAATTCAGAAACAATACAATCTTTTGGAAATAAATTTTTTTTTTTTAAATTTACGAGTCTTTTCTGTTTATTTAATTTATCCATAATGAATTGGAAAACTACGTAGGGTCAAGTGGTGGTACATACATTTGAAATTTATTGAAAAGTTTATGAAAAAAACTAATGACTAACTAAAATAATCCTGATATTCTATATAGTACGGAAATGAACAAAAAATGTGAAATAAAACATCATTGAAAAAATTTAACTAAAAGAAAAGTGACAGTTTGCGTATGTATCTTAAATTATAAAATCAGTACTTATCAACAAATTATGGTTTCATTTTGATATTGGAAAGAAAGTGACAAATAATATTTCTACAAACTTATCTAAAAGACTATTATTCAAACTGTATTGCATTATGATAATTTACAATTTAATTGTAAACAATGAAATTGATACAAAAATCTCAAGATTTTGACAGTTTGATTTTAACTTGTAATTTACATTTCAAAAGTGAGTTGTAACTAAGAAAATATAAACTTTTCTTAGTTTAATGATCATTATTTATTGTAGCATAGAGAGTTTTTAAAGAAAAGAACAAAATTCAAGATGAATTTCTACTTAATAGATAAAATGAGAACATTTTGTTTTATCTTATTAACTAATATAAATGCGAATGAAGCATAAGACTTTATAGAGAAAAAATGAGTTAAAAAAAAATTTCTTATGTCATTATATTTTATCTAAGTAAATAGATGTAATCAAATTCTTTTGGATTCAATAAATTATGAAACTTATGAAGAATCATGCAAAAGTTTATAATTTCAGAAGTATTTCCAGGAAAAGATTTTACTGCACATTAATTTTGAAATCATTCAAAAGAAAACCAAATACATTAATCAAAGTAAAAGGAAGATAAATCGAAAGAATATAAATGAATAATTCGTTTATTTCCGCCAGAGTTTGATATAAATTTCACAATAAGGTCTGTGTTGGATCAACCAATGACAATTCAAGAAAGAATATTCTAGAATCCGTTGAATGTTGTATAAAAGCCTTGAAATATTTAAAAGAAACAGTTGGAGTAGTTGTTCGTTGTGTGACTGCTGAATCATTAGAAAAAGAATTATCTTTTAATTTGCACTTTCTTCTGAACTTGTATGTATGCTTTTTATTGCTTAGTTATTTATAAAAATAGTTGCGAATATATTTATAAATTTTTTGAGAAAATAAATTATATTTTTATTTATGTAAATGTATTGTTACTTAATCATTTATGTAAATGTATTGTTTCTTAATCATTTATGTAAATGTATTGTTTCTTAATCATTTATGAAAATGGAATGTTGTATTTATATCTATGTCGTATTTATATTGGACACTAAAAGTGTTTTTAACATGAAAATATTTAAAACGTCAGGATAAATTATAAAATGCTTCTGGTACCACAATTTGAATTGTAAACCTTTTAAAATATTTACATAAAAATGAAATTTATTTTAGTTTGAGTTTTAAACTTGTATTGAAAATACATTCTGTCTTAGTGGATAGGTAAAAGTATGTATTAATAGAAAATATGTCTTAATATGTATTAATTAAAAATATGTATTAATAAATAATTTAAGATTGTATTTAATAAAACATACTTTTAGACCCAAAACTATTCGCTTTTATTTTTAGTAAGACAACTAAAAATAAAAGCCAATAGTTTTAGAGTCTTAGAAGCTTTTTCATGAAAGTTTAGAAACTTTATAAAAGAAATTTATGTTGTTTAACTAATTGACAAATAGTTTGAGCTCCTAAATGCTAAAATGAACAAAGACAATCTAGTTATACAAGTATTGAAATTAAGAATTTACTTCGCAATAACAAAAAAAAATTTCTATGTTACATAAAATGTTATCATTTAATAAATATGTTTTTTGTTATTTAAATTAAAAGTCAACATTAAATTAATTTATAAGATTTAGTCAAATTTTAACAAATAAATATTTTATTTGCGCTAGAAATTTGAATTTATGAAGAATAAAACATTCAGCACTTATCACTAATTTAATCAAACCGATTTGATTTAGTATTAATTTTTGTCATTAATTATGTACTTTTTAAAGTTTAATCACAGAATGGTATATATGATTTGTAATAAAAATGATAAATTCAAGAGTTAAGAAGTTTGTAAATATAATGTAAAGTATTTCGTTTCTGTACTACATATATACATAACCAACTCTAAGAAGAATGAAAATTTTTCACAAACTAAAAAACTATATATCTCATTATTGCTCTATGGTCACTTTTTGCTCATTTAAGCTGAGTTAACTAGAAAGAATAGCCAGAAGCAAATTTGGTAGAGCTAAAAGCATCCAAATCCAAAGCTGGAATCAAACCAAGGAACTGTTGAACTGAAAGCTTGAACACTAATCCATTCACTATCTCGGCTCACATAGTTCACGAAGAGAATTGAACTTATACGGCTCAGAAATCAATTCATAATAATTTTCAATGTTCATAACATTTTTATGTTTAAATCGTTTAGTTATTAAAATATTTGAGCTTAAATTAAAACTTATGAAATGAATTTAAATAAACTTTAGTTGAGTATTTTGGTCAAAAATAGGCAATTTTTTTAAACTCAACACTTCATATTTTATTTAAAATTTTATGGTAGTTAGTTTTACTTGAAATTACTTAGATAAATATAGCAATCGATTTTAGCATATTAACAGCGTAACACTTTTTAAACCGAACTTTATTAATTTTGGACAAAGTAAATGTTAGTAAATAAAAAATTTATAATTTTAAAGAGTTTCACTTAAAAAGTAAAAAAAATTTTTTTTCAGATTTGAAACATATTTTTATAAGACACAAGATTACTAAATTATAAACTACAAATGTAATTATTAAATTAAAACTATAAATATGTTTAACGCTTAAAAACTAATTAAAAAATAATCTTGTTTTAAGAAATATTAGTAAAAAACTGCTACTTTTGATTGCTAAATTTTTTTAATGCCAAATACCTTGTAAAGTGACATAGGAATGAGAATAATACAAATCGTTTTCATTTAATTTATGTATATCGTTATAGAATATTAATAGAACCAAAAATTGGATAATCGTAAGTAATGAAAACGTAATCGTAAACGTATAATTGTTGGATAGTAAAATTAATTTAATTTTTAAATAAACGGTCTTGAACATTTAAGAATGAATAATGCTGGAGAATCAATAAAAGAACATAAAAGAATCTAATTATCAGATTTTAACTAACATTTTGCACCCCACATAAATTTTTAGATTCTCTAAGATTTAAAAATGAAAGTTTCTGTTAGCAATGAATCGTGCTCAAAAATCTCAATCTAAAATTTTTATAATTTAAAGAAGAATATAAATAAGAAAACTTTCAATGCAATATGCGTGGTGTTCATTGATAGCCCATTTCAATAAAAATCTAAAAATATTTCAACCTTATTTTATATTAATTATTACTTGCTATTATGCTTACAATTTTCAATCTACTATAAAATTTAAGCTTTCCGCAATGGATTTTAGAAAACCAACATAAAGAAACCAAAATTGCATAAATCATAGTGTAAAAAAAAAGTTTTGGACAATGAAACCTGTTGGAAGTTTTCGTAAAAACTTGTATGATTGGTAAAAAATGATGGTTGTACCACCTCTTGCTTAGAGGCGTAGGGAAAAATTTACCCTCAATTTAAGGGGCAGTGCCTAAGGGCGGGGAAATAGAGATAAGGTATAAAAACTGGTGAGAATCCGGTTTCTGTTCAAAGTGTTCTTTGCATCTCTTACTGTGAAGAACTCTGTCTATTTGCTGTTTGTCAATTTGTTCGCAAATACGCTCAACTTACTTCTGAAAGAAGAAAATATCGGTGAGTGAAATTTTGATATTAGAAATAATTATTTAAAAATATATATAAATTTTATTTGAAATAATTTTTTTTTTATAATTTTTTATTATTTTATAAAAAAAAGCAAATATAAATTTATTAAAATTCATAAAACATTAAACGGTTCTTCGTGGTCTTCTTGTATACTGAGAAATAAAATCTTATCGATAACACAGAAAAAAAAATCTAAAAGAGACATAGAAATTATGCTAAAATGCTATTCACTTCTCATTAGATAAAAAAATTTTGTGTAAAATTTGATAAAAGATTTTAATAAGAAAGTCATAAAGCAGTTGAAAACAAAGCACAATATTTTAAAACTGTAAAAAGATGTGTTATGTGATTGTTTCTTTATAGTATCTGCTCATTAATCACTTCATTCGACAATTAAAAATTGTCTTTTTGGTGAGGGTCAACCTTTGTCCATGTTATCGCAGCTGGTGGAAGCAGATGTTCGTTAATGGAGCCTATCTCCTCCTTACAGTGGAGTCTCATAAAATAATAATTTAAACTTTAAGTTAAAAGAATTCAAATATATATTTATATGAGTTTGAATTATTTAGTGAATTTTTACAGAAATTATTTTTCAAAGATAATTACAGTTATCATACTTTCAGGATTAAAAAAATGTAGTAAATTTTATCACTTCCAGTTTTAATATATTAGTATGTTTAAATCATTCAATTAGTAAAATAACTTAATTGAATTAATGTAATATTCCTAATATTTTAAATCTTTGATATAAAATTATTTAAATTTTAATTTTTTTAAAAAAAAAGTTGTACGCTTTACGGAGTACTTCCTATGAAGTACGCTTTACGGAGTACTTCCTATGAAAATTAATGTTTCTTTAAATCAATATCTGTATTAAATGCAAATTTTATAGTAGTTTGCTTTATTTATTATAAAAGTTTTTATTGTAGTTTGCTTTATTTCGATACTCACGCGAATTATAAAAGCATAATAAATCTTTAAATTTTTTTTAACAAAAATAAGTATCAGATAAGAATTATAGATTAATAATCACAAAAAACTTATTTCAAATTTTAAATTTCATTAAATATTTAAAATAAATTTTAATATATAAAGTTTACTATATATAATGATCTTTTCAATGAGGAAACTTTATGAAATTTTTCCTGATAATTTAGAAGAACAGTGACATTTGAAAACTGATAAATTTTAATAAATTAAGTGGATTCAAGAATATAAATGGTATATCAGTTGTATAACTTTTGTATACCCTATTAAAAATTGTGGCTAGATTTCAAATGAAAATAGTTAATATTTCTAAGTTTTGTTATTTGTAAATTATTTTAATTTTTAAAATACCCTGAATATTTTAGAATTACAGATAATATTAATAAGGATTCCTGTATAATACCAAAAGCTTATTACTCAATAGTAACACATGTAAGAGTAACTTAATTTGATAAGTTTATTATTTTTGGCAAAAACATTTATTGGATAGAAAAAAAGCTAATTATCCACAAATTTGAATTTAAATTTTAAGACAGCTCTTGGATGAATTTGAATTAAAAAGTTTTTAATATAATTTGGAAAACTTTTTTAGATTACTAAATAACGTTTTTCTTGAAAAATTGTGAAAAATCGATAAATGCAATGAAGTTATGGAACAAGATGATCAATGAATCACTTCAATGTAAAGTGAAATTATTTTTTACTCATTCTATATTATTTTTCACTTAAGATAATATCTGTAGACTTCTAGTTATTAAATCCAGTCCAATTGCAATTTTCCACAAAATGAATTTTAAAAGCAATTAGAACATTTAAACCAGATGGTAGATATATTTTTTGGAGTTGGAGTATTTAGATTGTAAGCAAATAATTTGAAAATTTATCATTATCATGCTTAGAGAAAATATGTGTTGTACTTCGAAATTAGATCTTTACGTTTTATAAGTGGATGGAAATAAAATGTACCACAGTTGCTAGTGTAACGATTACAAATGTGGTTGGTTAGTTGGGTTCTCTGGCGCAAGGTCCAAATAGGACAAGCTGCGACAAAGCTTTGTTTTTCTAAATCATTCATGTTTACGAATGTGCAAGAAGCGATAAGATAAAAACCTACTCATTCAGTTGAAACATTTATCGTTATTGCAACTTCAGTTGAAACATTTATCGTTATCTGTATTCACAAATATATTATAATGGAATTTTCCACAAAATGAATTTTAAAAGCAATTTGAACATTTAAACCAGATGGTAGAAATATTTTTTGGAGTTTTTAGATTGTAAGCAAATAATGTAAAAATTTATCATGCTTAGAGAAAACATGTGTGTTATACTTTGAACTTTAACGTTTTATAAGTGAGTGTACCACATTTTCTGGTGTATTGCTTACGAATGTGGAAGAAGCGATAAGACACTATGATTTATGCACATTATTGTAAAATTGTATTAAAAGAAAATAAATCTCATTAAAAATTATAATTTTAGAATAAAATATTGTTTTAAAATTAAAGATTGTAAGTTATTTAAAGCGATTATTCTAAGAGTTCATATCTCAATGAAAAAAGACAGAAATTATTTTAATACAAATTGCAAAAATTGTAATTTTCAGAAATAAGATATTTTTGGCAAAAGTAAGGAAATAGAAAAATTTAATGTGCCAGTAGTTCCTTGAGAATTCTTTAAAAGTAATAAACTATTTCGAATAATTGTTATGCATATTACTAATATATTATAAACTAACGAATATTAAATATTAATTATACTTGGTAATACTATACACGCGGTAGTTACACTGAAAATTACACAGTGGTTATTAAATTAATTGCTTTTATTGAAAATAAGAATGTATAAACAATATTTAATGAATATTTACTACAGTTAATTTACACAAATTTTTTCAGTTTCATTAAATATTTTGTGGACATTTTATTTAAGGTTTATGACAATATTCTATATTTATTATAAGTTTATGACAATATTCGCCTTGCTTAATTGCATTAATGCAACAATAAATTAAATAGATATTTAATATCTTCTCGAAGAGAAATTTGAATAAATCGCAATGCTTTCATCGAAGAAAAAGGAAGGATTTTTTCACGCTATAATTTTTATTTTTCATTGACATTAAAATTATAGAATTTACCTCAAATAATGATAAACCCAGGAAGGAACTCACTTTTATTTTATTGTATTTAATTGGATTAGAGTTAATCATAATGGGCTGTTGGTGATGATATAGATTATATTTTACTTGAGAACAGCGTCATTCTTAATTTTCAACCAAGACTAAATAGTGATATAAATTTTTGAATTAGCACCATACTTTCCAGTAATTTTCTGAGATCTAAATATCCGTAGTTCTTACGAATTGACAGGATCAGCAGCAAAGTGATAGTTAAATAGTCTGCTCTGTGGCTTATAATTTTGCATTTCATCAACATGACAACTCGTTAGGAACAGACTGCTTTGAATCCGCTTCAAACCTTAATTTCTCTTCGGGTGGACTCTTCCTTGTGTGCAAAAATAAACTTAGAGCAGCGAACTAAACTAAATGTGATTGGAATAAAATTCAACCCACTATATTCAATTTATAAGAGGGACGAGTTTAAAAAATAAGGTAAAGTAATGTTTCTCATAGTGCACAGCGTTTCGGAAGTACTATTACTAATGATAATAGTTATGTATTTTAAAAAATTGTAAAATGAATAGACAACTAACAGAAAGGTGTAAAATGGTATAATGAAGATGTTAGATACTTTTGAGATAAATAAAAACAATATTCTAAAAATTTGTTATCTGTTTAGTCTCAATAACAAGATATCTATCTCATTAAACTGTGTTATAATGTTAGTTAGATAACGCATAATAATGAAGCTATAACTTATTTATGTATCATTCATACATTAAAAATGTACTTACTGGTATGTGAACTAAATAAATGAGTAAGATAAAAATTGAAACTTTGTGAATAATAGTAAATTAATTATAAAAATAAATGAGAGAACATATAAGAAAATCCAAAATTTAGAGGAATGCATTCTATTTTTAATGCAAAAAAATTACGCTAAATCATTTTCAAAACTCATGTAATATTACTTTTCGTATGTTAAAAATTTAATTTTATAATATTGGTTCTAGAAATTGAATAGCAATTTATTAAACAATATTTCCATTTGTTGATTGTTCATGAACAAAAGGTTATTTTTTGATCAAGGGTCACTTGAAATAAAATTTTTTACAATAGTGAATTAAATTGAAAAGGCGTCAAATTCAATTCTTCACAAAATAATAAACTTCCGTTTCTGAATTATTTTAACATATAATTATTTCGAAACTTTTACAATCTTAAAGAACAAAATTGCCAAGATTTTAATAAAACAATGTAGAAGGAGAATTTGAGAAAAACATTTTATTCACACACATACACACAAAAAATGTACTTTTAAAACTTCCTTGTAGAAATTAAAGAAAATAAATTTTTCAGTTTTTGTCATTATTCAGTAGCTCTTGAGCGAAAAATAAAACAATGAATCAGAGATTGAAAAACAAAAAATCCGCAGCTTAATTCTGTACTTGATTGAAAAAGATGAAACTTCCCATGTTTATTGCTTTCTCAAGTTGTGTTCCATTGTTCTCTCAATTCGCATATATTTTGTACGATACTGTGTATTACGGAAATTGCTGAATCATCCGCCACAATTATTCGATTCCATAACCACGCCTTTTTGTAAATTGCCTTTTGTAAATTGTTTTTGAATTCCCAGTATTACACCAGCAATTGTTCCGTTTCATCAGTTTAAGGTATTAAAAATTTTCTTTTTAATCTATTCTGTTTTTGAATTGTGTAGAAAATAAATTATTTAAATTCAATGGTTCATTATAACCAAGAAATAAGGAATAATGCACCATTGAATTTAAAATTAATGACGAATTATTGAGACATGGATGAAGTTTCATTGTTTTTCTTAGGTACGCAATTTGAATGTTTTTAAAATTATGTTATTGATGTTCTGTTTTGGCACCATCTGAAATTGCAATTATAAAAATGGAAAGAAAAAAAAAAGATTTTATTTGCGCTTTTAGTGACGCAGTAAGAGAGTTAAGGATTTACGTTCAATAACGCAATCTCCTGGGCAATTAAATGGAGGAGATAGTTGTCTATACGATTTTTGAAAAATGAACATCAAACTGTTCTTGCAGCATCATATTTTGTGCTTCCTTGAACTCGACATTGAAGGAATGTGGACTGGTTGGGACCCCCAAAAGTTCCCAGCATCATAGTTTGTGCATCCTTGAACTCGATATTGAAGCAATGTGGACAGGTTGGGGCCCCAAAAGGTTCCAAACTTGTTTTGATGTCGATCTCTAACATTTTAAGAGCTAGATAAAAAATATTTTGTAAACCAGTCCATAAAAACAGAAGACTCAGGTCCACAAAGAAGTATTGAAAGAAATAGAGCAAAGTAATATTATTTCAACAGGTATTGCATTTTTTGCCTTACTAATAAATACTAATTTAGTAAATTCTTTAATAACTAAGTTAGTTAATAACTTCAATAGCTTTTAGTGAATCTAAAATTTTTCTTATTTAGATCAAATTTAAATTGTATTTAAGAAATTAAAAACTCTTGAGAGAAATTATATAGTCTAGAGATAAAATTTAGTAATTGGTTAATTTTATTTTGGCATCCTTAAGCGAACTGTAACTGAATATTTAAAGACAAACATAATTGTTATTAAGAAAAGATGTTATTTAAGAATAGTGATCAACTCGTAATATCTAAGAAAATAACGTGTTATTGTGAAAACAAGTTATTAAATAAAACTTAGAATTATTTTGGCGTAGTGACTAACATTAGTAATAATCGCCTTCACATATCATAATATTTATTTATTACAGTATTATTATATCAGGCTTTAAAATATGTATTTATTGAATGCTTTAGATATTTAATTATAATATAATTCAAGTATAAGTATTTTTAACATTTTAATTGTTATCTTAAAATAAGCCATTGAAAAGAAAAGATGATAATATTAGATTTCTTGGTAAAAGAGGGGAACATAACAAAAAAAGTTAGTTATAACTGGAAAAAATGTATGCTTAAAGATATTTCATTCTCTCTCTCTCTGCTTCTTATTTAATTTCCCTTTTGTTTTCCAACTGCTAAGGTAACAGCTCAAAAAGTAAATTTACAATTACAATTTATATTATTGACCAGTAAAATTATATTAGATAGAAATAATTAAAAATAAAGCTTAACGTACATAAAATTAAATTCTACCTGTAAAATAACAAAAATTATATAAAAATTATCTTGAAACAACAAAAAATTCAGATTAAATAAGAACAAAGATTTTATTTGTTATTTTCAGATCGAAATTATTTTCTTTTAATCTTAAAACATTTCTTTTTTTTTTCACATATATTTATAATAAATCTCTCATGAAACAAACATGTATTAGATTGTTAGACAAAGAAAATAAATGTAAATGCTAATAAATGTTAGGCAGGCTAACAAGAAAATTCGTATATCATGATGAAAGATTCTCTCAAATGTTAAAAGTTGATGTTTACATGCAAAAATTTTATTAAGCATTTTTGTATTTAAATATCAACTTATAACCTTAAATGAATGAGTAGACATTTATTTATGTTTTTATCAATTAAAAATTTCATGAAATAGAGGAAAATTATTAAGTTTGATATACTAGATTCTGGTTTTAAGAAGCTTTATGGTTGAAACGATTATTTAGTTGGATTACTGAAGCAAATTTAATGATTTACCAACTAAAGAAAATAATATTAAGAATTTTACCAGAAATATATACATTTTCGTATATAATATATACATACAGACATTTACGTATAAAAAAATAAACATTTATAAATCTCTTATTGAATATTACGTACATCCAGTATGACTACTCTGAAATTATTATGGTCATTTAGGAATGACTATAAGAACTTCACCAGAGTTACGGAGAGTTTAAAAAACAATTTAGCTTGATGGACATTGGAAAGTGTCGTGATAACTATGTCAGATCAAATGAAATATTTATCTTTATATAGATCGCATATTAATATTTTGTTATTTATATTATACTTTGTGTAGTTGCGAATAATATTGTTAATCTAATTTGTGCGTTTGCTATCTTAAGCTAATCTATTCTTCTGCAGTTGGTAAATTAGAGGATTTGCGCAAATTCCAGAAAGAGAGAGAGAACTTCATTACAATGAAGGAAAAATATTTACTTTTACTTTTATCAATACGCATTGCTTTGGAATGTTCCAAATCATTACTCATGTTTCTAGAAGTAGATAAGATTCTAGGTATTTATCTTTAATTTGGTAGTTAAGAAATTGTGCTGCCTTAATTATCGAAAAAGAGAGCATTAGATAGAATAGGAAGAGTTGCTTTTGTGAAAGGGTAAATATATTTTAATATATTTTTAAGTAAATCATTCAGCATAGTAAGAATTATTTTTGTTAAGTTATTGTTAGCATCGTGCTTGTTTACCTATGTATTTAGAATGATTCTAATTTTGTAACTATTGTGTAAGTTCGTAAGCTTGGTTTCCAGCCACTACAGACAAAATAAACCATTGTTTATCCCCATCAAATATTTTAAATATGCTATTATTGAAACTTGTTCTCGTTCTTACTTTTATGGCTTACCTTTCTTGTAGCAGATCTCACATAAAAATTTAGATTTTTTCAAAATTTTTAAGAGAAGTTTCTTGAAAAATAGTTTCGGGTAGTTGTGCTGTATATGCATATTATTGCAATGTTTTCATTTGAGCGTTATTGCTCATTGCTAGGAACATTGTTATAATTTATTGCAAAGAAGATGCATTTAGATGCGTGTGTGAATAATTTTGCTGGGGACATTCACATTATTCATAGATTTTATTGATATTTTATGTTTAATTTAAGAGAATAATTTTTTAAAGAAATTGTTCTCTTGAAATATAAGGTTGAAGAAAGTTTTCTTTTACTATTGTCTTTTGTTGTGTTATATTTCTGACAATGTCAAAAACTTAAGTTGTTTCAGGAATAACATTTTCCTTATTCTTACTCCTATTCGTACTTTTACGAAGTTTTTAAAGTGAGTTTAGTATTAGTGAATCAAAATAAAATAACTGGAAATAATAATAATGCATAATTTGTATGTAAGCTAAAGATTGTAAATATCAACACTTGATGAAAAATGTTTTCCGATATCGTATAATCTGAAAATTTGTTTTCCTTTAGGAATATATATAGTTGATACTCTCAATTTATTTGAAATATTTTAGCTTATATATATAATGTGTTGTAATGAGGACACACATTGTCTAGCAATACAAGAATTTATGAAGCAGTTGCTCTAGCAGTTGATTTTAGTAGTTAATAAAGTTTTTAATGAGATGGATAAGTTTTTTTACTAATGTCATCTAATTGCCTACAATAAGAAAAGTTTTCAATACATTTTATTGTCTAGTCTTGCACGATTTGAATTGCATCAATCTGTTTTCTCAGTTTTTATACCTTTTAATATAAAGTATTTTTAAGTATTATGGTATGTATTCGGTGAAGAAAATCTGAGTTAAATAATGCAATACACATTCTTAAGCTTAAAATAGGCTTCCTCTGTAAGATCTCTGATGATGTTGTGCGTACCACAACAGTTTCGTAATTCAACAATAAATTACAAAATTAGACTGGTTTCATTTTTATTGATTTACATTTGTAATTTCTAACTATTCACGAATAAAATACTCGTCAGATAATATTCCAGTCAACAATTATCATTGATGTGTTGCAGAATTCAAGTTGCATAAGAAAGAGCAATCAAATAACTGGACAATACCGATTTCAGTAACCAGGAAATAATTTAAGATTCATAACCAATGTAAAGCTAAAACTGAATTTAAAATAAATATTTCAAAGTATTATGTTACCAGAAGAGCAAAAATCGAGTTGATAGTTTTCCTAAATTCAATTACTTTGAAACATTTTTTCTTTCACTTAAAGCATTTTTCAAAGAAAAACCACAATCACAATCTGCAATTACTATTGAATTGAATTTCACTCAGAAAAGAAATGGCTCACTGACCCATATCTACCGAAAAAGAAAAGAAGGGAAAAATGTGAGCCTCGCGAAAAGTTATGAGGCACTGAAAATATCAGAACTCTTTTCTTTCAGAAATCGATTATATATCGCCGGTGACATTCCACACCTTTATATCGATTTCTGAAACGATGCCATTTAAGATACTCTTAGAAGAGATTTACTGTCTTTCTTAACAGGCACGAGAGCTTTCGAGACAGCAAACTATCGATAAAACGAGGGACATCTGTTCGAGTAAGTCGATTGTATGTGCAAACAGCAATACAGCTACTTTGTTTCTATTCAAACAGCTCCTTCTCTTTATTATGGGAACTTTATTATCTGAAAAGAATGTTGTCCACTTCACTGAATAAATGATCTAAGACTATAAGATAATTTGATTTTTTATTCTCAGTTTGGATTCACGTATTTGAACTCTATTAACGGTTTGATTATATATGTTCTCGAATACAGTTTGATCTTTAATGGGAATAACTTAATTAAGAGACTTTTATTTTGGATGATGATTTAAATATTAAATACCTATATGAACAAGAAAGTTCATCATAAAAAGGGGTTTTTTTAAGATTCTTTTTACAGCAAATGTGTGTGTAGTTATTTATTTATTTTACTTTTTTGAAAAAAGCACTTTTATTTTTTAATGGCATTTAAAATTATAGAAAAATAAACCACTCATACAACAAACATTTCTTTAAAAGCGGTTTCTTAGCACCTGATTCATACAATAATTATCGAAGAACTAATCATATTACGATATTATGTTGAAATGAATTTTGTGATCGTATTTTAGTTTATTTTTAAAGACTTGAGCTAAAATATGTCTAATGATGTATATGTGTGTATGTAATAAAATATGCATAATAATGATAAAATGTAATAAAACGATTGAAATATTATTGAAACCATTTTCATATACATATCATATTTTTTCATACATTTTAAATTTTATTTTTAACTCAAATATATCATTAAATGATTTATAACTAATCAATGATTATATGTTTATGCTCTTTTGAATTTAATTTGAAAATCTATTCGAAAATAAATTTTGATTTTTTATTAATCATTATGAAGAGAAGAGTATTTAAATAAAAATAAAAAAGTCTATATAAAACATTTATTATCATTTATACTAATTAAAGTCCAGTTTTATTCTATATATTCCAGCAACCATTTATTAAGTAATTTGTTGAACTTAAATTAGATAAACGAATTTTTTTTCACTCTGAATAGACTCAATACTTTTCACGGATAAAATAATCTGGAAATCAAGCATATTATAATTTTTAAAGGAAACACGTGCCTTAAAAACATATTCTTTAAATAAAACATGTTTATAGAAGTGACCTAATTATTCATTTCTATTCAGTGCTTCCCATTAAAACACATTTAATCCTTAAAATTTTAAAAAATGTTGTGTAAGAAATGAAACAGAATGTAAGTACACGATCATAAATTAATGTGCCAAGTTTAAAATTTTCATACATTTCATTAGTTTTTTTTACCAATTTAAACATATTTTTAGTATACAGTTATCTTTTTAAGTTTTCTTTTTTTTTCACAATCTTGCTTAACTTAGAAAAATAAATTTGAAGAAACAGATATTTATAAAAACTTTGAGCAATTACAATTGCTTATTCCTAATTGTCATGCATGAATCTTAGCAGCAAAATTTGTGAAAATACTTTGTATAAGAGATATTAATTGTTATTTACAATCTGGAATATAGCTTTAAGACAAATTTAGATGTAATGTGGAGTCAGTTACAAATTATAAGGTATCCGGAATATAGCTTTAAGACTAATCTAGGAGTAAATTATTCGGAATCAATGTCAAATGATCACTATATCAATCAAATAATGAGAATACCTGATTACTCTCCAGGTTATTTGTATTTAACTTTTTTAAATCAAGGTTTTATTAACATCAAATATAAATTTTAATTTTCAAAAAGATATACAAAACTACTCCAATTATACCTGATCACAATAAACACATTGCTAATTAAGTTTAAAATGGAAAAGACAGCCAACTCAAACAATGTAAGTTTAGGGAATTCTCTCGTATGTAAATAAACAGTCCTAATTTGATTAATTGCGCATGACCAAAAAAAAAAAATTGTCTATGCATGTTTAGAAGATATACCGAGAAATTCACTTGAATAGATCAGCTAAATGTCCATATATGTATCCATTTTAATTATCTGCTTAGCATATTTTTACCTTTTGCTTACATTTCAAAATAAAATTTTAAAGCGAGTAACCTTCAATTAAGCTTGATTTTGTTCAAGAACGAAATATCCTTGTGGCACGCAACTGCACTAGTTAATTTATAATGACACACTTTTTGGTAATTGCGGTAGAATAATTATATCTTCTTCTTTTGTCTGACTCATCTAGACAAAATAAAACTAATGATCGCACGCAATAATAAATAAAAGTCCATGTACTTGTATGACTGTTCCTTTGCACAAAAACACAAATATACGAATGTTATTAATCTGTAAGCAGCAACATGATTAGAGAGAGTTTTAAGTAAAAGTATAATTTAAATAAAGAAACGTGAAATATATTTGGAGTGTTTTACTAAATGTACATAGCATTATTTGAATTTTCTTATTATATTTTGTACACAAGTGGTAAAATATCTTTTCCAGTGAGAAAATATGGCAAATGTTTTCATAATATAGAAATTGTTTTTGTTTTCCCATATTAATAGTATTATTTATTAAAAATGATAATAATTACTTAAGAATTAGATCTACCTTTATTTAACTGATTAATAAAGAAGTTATTAAATGATAATAATTCTTACAGGGAATGAAAAATTGGAATTAAGTAAATTGTAAGACGAGAAAAGTAGATTGTAAAGTTAACTTTCTTTTTCTGCTTCTTGCACTTTCTTTGCCGTTTCATTTGAATCAGTTTAAGAAGAAATGTCGATAATTCATCTTTCAAATTTAATCACTTCTTTCATCGTTTTGGATCATTCGCTCATAATTTGTTTATTCTTCTATTTTGTACCATTGAATATTCGGCAGTGTGTTAATAGTTTTTTCATTATTTTATTTCATAATATTTATACGAAGCAGTAGTAATTATACGAAAGATAAAAATCCACTTTACACATTACCACCTTGGAATAAATTATTATATTTAAAAAATAAATGCAAGAATTGAATTAGTATAAGTAAGTTATAGGGCTTAAGATCACTTCGATTTTCACTTACATTTAATATCATTTATCATTATATATTTTTAGTTTATTATAGAAAATATTACAGCATTTTGTCTTGTAAATTTTTTCCCAAAAGATAAGGAGTATTTCATGATTTAAAATGCTTTAAAATTTGTATTTTAGATATAGATACATAATTTTTTTTTTCAGGGCGAATGAGCATAGTTAATTTCTTAAAATAAAGTATACGGCAAATGAGAGAATTGTTAATAAAGTGTGGTTCGCAAATATATTTAAATAGATTTTAAATAATATTCATATATTATTATTACATATTACATTATATATAAGTATATATAGTGATAAGTCAAATATTATTTTGAAATAAACAAGTCAATGAAGATTAATTCAGAAATTGTAATCTCAATATAAATTGAAAATCTTTGTTTAAACTAGTCTTATTTATTAAAAAAAATGTATTGAACTATAAAAATAACGTTTTAAGTTACCATATTGCCTTTTAAACAACGGTTCTAACTAATAATTGGGAAGTTATTGTTAAACTTTTTGTATTCATTTAGTATATAAACATATTGCTGGAGTAATTAAATTTTCAAGTTTCGCAAAGCTATTAATGATGAAAATCAAAAACATTTATTGAAACATTTTAAAATAATCCTACTTACTTAAAAATTATATAAAAATTTTTTAAAAATCAATAGAATGTAAAATTTTTTGCGAGGAAAATGTACCAATAAGATTTGAAAACAAAAAACGAATCTGAAAAAAAACTTTTTTTATGTGCATGTGACCAAAGTTACTTTCACTTCTTGTAGCAATTCCATCGTTTTTATAAATAAATATCATTCTAGTTAAATAAATATTTTATAGAAATATGTATTTAAAATATCACTCACCAAAAAGAGGCGTAAAATTTACAGAGAAAATTCTCACTCGCCTTAAATAAGATTCAGAGAAAAGTAATTCAGATTGGTAGGCAAGTGTGCCTACTGATTCATATTCTCTCAATAAAGAAAGACAACTAAGTATTATCGAGTTCTAATTATCGAAAAAATTCCCGTATTTCATAGAAATATGGAACATTGCATTTTTCTCTGTAAGGTAAAAGGGAATAAATTATTAAATAAAAATAAAATGTCTCCTTCACATATGTATCGGAGCAAAAGTTCGTTAAAACTTTTTCAGAGACCATTCTAATCTGTGAGTCATTTTGGTCACGGAATATTTTTTTCGATTCACTTCAAGTGGTACTTATTCACTTGATCTAATTACCTTTATGTTTGAGGGAGCCAAAAAGTGGAAAAACGTGACAAAGAGATCACAATATGAAACGTGGGAGGTCCTAAAAAAACAGGGAATGTTGGACAAATGCAGGTAACATTTTAGTATGTTTCATTAAAAATTATAAGTAGGTCAGTGTCACATATGCTGTTTTGTGGAAAAAGTAGGACAGAAATATTTGGGGAATGGAATTTTTTAATCAATTTCCATCGTACATATTTTTTATAAGTTAATATTAGAGCCGCTGTCGTGTTTGGGAAATCAATATATTGGGTAAATATTTCTTTTTTCAATCACCGCTAGCAATTACTCTAATGATAGCGACATTATAAAAGATCATAAAGAAAAAAGTAGGCCTTAAGAATAATTATTGTATCAAAATATTGACAATGTTTCGAATTGAATGGTTTATTTATTGAAAACAAAATCCACATTTTTATTTTAACATGAACGTATTCAGTCGTATTAATCAGCAAACATTAGACCAGTAAATCATTAATATTGAATTTCAAGTAGAAAACGTCACAAAATTTGTGGAATATTCAAAATTTGTGGAATATTCTAAATTAAATTTTTTTATTAAATCAAATAGTTTTCAGGATGCAAATATGCATCCTGAAAACTATTTGATTTAATAAAAAATTTAATTTCTTAAGCTTTTTAAATTCTTTCATTCCACAAGCAAATAAAGGCAATGTAATTGAATAAGCAGGATCTAAACCATAATAATCGAGACATAATTTTCTAAAGTTTTTAAATAAATCCGAATATCTGTTTCTATATGTAAATCATGATAATCCCCTAAATTTTGAATACTTAATTTTTCGCATACATATTTAGCACATGTTCATAATCCTCATTTGATATTTTCTCATATTTTATGTCTTTATAAAATGCTTGTTTAGGAGGTGTAAAGCATTTTCCTTAAATTTTTCATCACGGTCAATATAACCGTATGGATAAGCCACTTTCCTAGCTAATAGTTTTATTCCTCATTCCTTTCCTATTTCCAAAATACAGTAAATAATATAATTTAATAAAGTAACGACAAAAGAATTTACTTCAAATTTACAACAAATGAATAATACCTCAATCTGAAAGTTTACTTTTTAATTGAAAATAAGCGAATCAAAGGTAAAAAATACATTTCCCCACGATATCTCCAACGATATTAGGAAAGACTAACTTTGATTTCTTAAAAGAATTTTTTCTGTTTTATTACTTTTTCTAGAGCGCGCCTTCCTTGTTAAAGAAACTGTTTCTTAGGAATACCTCCCTCACTTTATTCTAGGATATGTTGGTCCCACCCCAACATAAAACAGCCGGCTCCAATCGGGGAGTTTTCCCTATTCCTCTACCCCAGAAATCTTCCCTTCTTCATGTGACCACATTGCAAGATGAAAACCAAGCTCAGTGTTAAAAAATTTTTATGTTTGATAGATGGCGTTATGGGCAGAACTTGATTTTAAGAAATAAGAATGAGTTGGAATATTATTTAAAAAATCATTACGAAATATAGATAGAACCAAAATTTTTTTTAGCTTAAATTAGATAAATGTTTAATTCTTTAATGGTATGTGGAAAAATATGAAATATATCTTAAGTATATTCTTTTGATATCATCGGAATTTGACAGAAATTTACTCGTTTTAGACATTTTAAGAATGTTCCAAAAATTGTAATCTCTAAGAACTCTCTTGTGTGATAGTAGTTCTGTTTTCTTGTAATCTGTGAAAGATTAGATGTTCACACTCTCGAAATAGCAATTGTGACGCATAATATTATATTGGATAAGCACAGATTCAACCTTTTCCATCAGGGCCTTAACTCTGACTTAACTTAACCTTAACTCTGAAAGGCCTTAACTCTGATTTCAACTCACTGTAAATACTAAATTCCTATAAAGTTGTACAACAATCCTTTGGCAAATTATAGTCAAATCATTGATACCGAACATATTAAATAATATTACTTTTTTCAACTGTTCTAACTTTGAAGAAGTATCTTTAAATGTTAAAGTGAAAAGTATTAAAAACTTTTCGGGTTTTCAGAAAATAATCAAGTGACGAGTCTCACTCGTCAAATGTACCCCCAAAGGATTAATATTTTACAAAGTATAAATAAATATCGATTTTTACAATTGTGCTTCCAATATAAACTGTTAAATATCAAGTTACTGAATTATAAGAAAATTTAAAGTTTACATGGCATAAATATTTATTATTATGTCATTGATTATTATGTCATTGTGTTTCATTCTGCTAGGATCAATTCTCAGATTAACAATTTATTTAAGTTATTAAACATTGATGAATTCATATCTATTAAAGTTCACATCAGTTTGAAATATACACCTATTAAGGAATATAAAAATTTATTAAATAAATATTGATATGAACTATAATAATATTGTATTATTCTGTATTTTTTAGCACTTATTTTTAAAATGATTTTTGATAAACATTATCATTTCTTGAACTAATGGAAATGTTATTTCTTAATTTTGATTAAATAAGTATTTAATTTTAACAGCTATAGTAAACACATTAACATTTTTTCACTCATTGTACTTTGTTAATTTGAAAAAAATAAAAACTACCATTTATTTAGTTGTCCTCTGAAGAAACACTTTACATAAATACACGTGAAAAAAAAAATAATTTCAATATTTCAGCGACATCCACACTTTCAAATTTAATGTATTTAATCCAATACAATAATATATTCCCATTAATATTTGATAAAAAGATAAATTCATAAAATGAAAAAGAACAAACATAGTAAAGTTTATATTAAATGCACCTTCACTTTTATTAATATATGATAATTAATAAGTCTATCAAAATCTTACAGCTAACAAAATTTTTATTCCTCTATAATAAACATAATTCATTTTTAAAAAAAACTTAAATAGGAAATCAAAATTATCAATTAATTTTCGCTTTCTCTATAAATCAAATATTTCTCATGATTTCCTAGGAAATGAATACTGTTAAGTCATTTAAAATGTAATTCAAAAAAATAAGTACACATTTCTTGCAAATCTTATAATTTTCAAAGCGCTAAAATACAACGTCATATAGTGTACATAGAAATAAACAGAACCATATTATATATGCAAATCATTCTTTTTATTGCAAGTATTATTCTAAATATAATTTGCGTTTTTTTATTAATATTTGTAATTCATTTTTCAAAGGGATCTAAGATGTCTGCATTGAGAAGATTATTGACTGGGGAGGAGAGAGTTGTGACTCCCATTTTCCAAGTAAGTCTAATATCAATTTTCTTAAATGACTAAAAAAATGAATAATTTTTAAATATCTTTCGACTGCTTAGAAATTTTTTCGCATTGCAAATTTAAATTTTTGTAAATAAACTAATTTTGTAATAAATTTTTGTAAATAAATTGATTTAAGTTTTTGTAAAATGTGTTATTTATTAGAGATCTAACTCAGTTTGAGGTGTAATAATTCATAAAATAATGTACGAACACATAGTTGTATATAATTTTTCTTTCTAGAGAGATTTTTCATGGATTTTTTTTTCTGTTAGAGTATGAATAACATCTGCATGTGCCAGTTATTGAAGACAGTTTCTCTTCAGAAATTTTTCTTCGGACGCTGGGCATTTACATAATTGTACATATATTTAATCTTTTGTTTTTGGCAATGACATTATTATATTTGTTTTTGATAAGAGTACTTGATGTTCCATGTGAGTACTTAAAGTAATGGTTAAATACTCACATGGAACATGGTCAATCGGATAATAAGAAGAACGACAGTTTCACAACAGAAAACATTAACATGATGATGCTTCAAGGAAGAGAATCTCTCAATCATACAAATTTAGAGAATTTACAGAACAAAATACTAAAAAGATTTTCAGTCAATAATGAATGTATTACTAGTAAAAAAGATGTACTTATGAAATATAAGTGCATCCAATGAAAAGAGCTCAAATAATGCTGTTATTATTTAGTCCTTGCTCAAGTCATGTTGTTGTTTGTGCCTGAAAGACTTAAACACTTACTTAATAAAAGAAGTTTTATTTAATAACTGATAAGACTATTGAGTGGGAATTTCGTCTGAGCTCATAGTCCTTAGGAAAGGATTGTATGTTCATACAATTTAAATAGTTCAAGTCCTTAAACTAGTTGATCGATATAATGGAATGGATTTTACATCAGTTTTGCTAAACAATATAAAAGAAATTTCAATAGTTTATCGACGCCCAGATTTTCAAATTAAATGTTTTTAATCACTTACAAAAATGTATTCCCATTAATAGTTGATATAAACATCAAATTCATAAAACGAGGAAAAACAACGATAACAAAATGTATATTGAATGCATTATCATACATTTTTATTAGTATATAATAATTAACAAGTCTATCAATAACTTTACAGCAATCAAAATAGACTATTAATTTTCGCCTACACTGTAATAATTTCTCATGACCACATAGGCATTGAATGCTGTTATGTTATTTTATATGTAATACGAAAAATTCGAACACATGTTTCTGGCATATCTTATAATTTTCAAATACTTAAAGTGTAACGTAAAATAGTGCATATAGAAATAAATAGAATCACATTTTATATGATAAATTAATTTTAATATTTTGTTGATAATGATGATCATCTTATATGATAATTTAATTTTTAGTTTTATTAAAAGAATTATCAAAAATGAAATTTGTATTTTTTATTAATTTTTGTAATTCATTTTTCAAAGCTGGTACCTGATAACAGGCAGGATGAGTACATATTACCAGGTCCAATACCTGAGGAAGAACTGAGAGCTAATCCACCGGCACCAAGACTTTGTTTTGTGAGTATAGTATCTATTTTCTTTAATGGCAAAAAAATAATTTAAAAATATGTTTCCACTGTTTAAAAGAAATCCATTTTGAAAATTCTAATTTTTATAGACAAATCTATCAATTTATATGTTATTTATTAGAGGTGTAACTAAGTTTGAGATGTAATAGTTCATAAAATAGTACAAGAACACATTGTTGTACATGAGTTTTCTCTCTAGAGAGATTTTTCATTTATTTTTCTAGAGAAATTTATTATTTATTAAAAAATTTATTTATTTATGATGCATTTATTTGTGAAATCATTTCTGCAAAACTTTCTTGTTGAGGGAAAAAATAAGCTACTAGAGATGTTATTTTTTAATTTTTATTAAATAAAAAACTTAATTTTATAAGTATTATTAAGCCCGTTATCATTTTAAAATAATTTTGCTTTATTATTTAGTAAAAAATAACATTACCATTTATTTAGTTTTCCCCTGAAGAACAACCTCACGTAAATATATGTGAAAATAAATTTCAATAGTTAAGCGATATCCACATTTTCAAATTTTATGTATTTAATCCTTTACAATAATTTACTCTCCCTCTAAAAGTTGATAAAGACATCAAATTAATAAAACGAAGGAAAACATTAAGAAAATTAATATTGTATGTATTACCCTACATTTTTATTATTATATAATTTTACAGCTACCAAAATTTTTATCCCTTTTTAATGAACATAATTCATTTTTAAAAGAACTTAAATATTATATCGAAATTACCAATAAATTTTCTAATTCTCTATTTATCAAATATTTCTCATGATTACCTAATCATTGATTGCTGTTAAGTCATTTAATATGTAATACTGAAAAGTACATACACATTTTTGGCATATCTTATTTCTGTTGTTTAAATGAAATTTTTTCATACTGCAAATTTAAATATTTGTAGATAAAAAGGATAAATTTATATGTTATTTATTAGAGATCAGTTTGAGGTGTAATAGTCCATAAAATAATACACGAACTTACAGTTAGTTGTGTGAGAGTTTTTTTTCAAGAGAAATTTTTTTTTCTGTTAGAGTATATAAATATCATCTGCCTGTGCCAGTAATTGTAGATAATTTCTCTTTTCGGCTTGAGAAATTTATCTTTAACCTCTGCTCAAGTACTTAATAGTACATATATTTTGCCTTTTGTGTTTGGCAATGATTACAATGCATTATTAAGTTTGTATTTGAGGTTAGTTCTTGATGTTCCATGTGAGTACTTGAAGTAATGCTTTATTCAATCGGAGAATAAGAAGAAAGACAGTTTCACAAAAGACAACGTTGACTTTATGATGTTTCATCGAAAGAAATCAAGGATGCAAATTCAGAGAATTTATAGTACAATAAACTAGAATATTCTTCGGTCAGTAAACAATATCTTATTACTGAAAAAAAATCTATGAAACAGTCAATGAAAAGAGCTCAAGTCAGGCTGTTGTTGTTTAGTCCTTGCTCGAGTCATGTTGTTGTTTATGTCTGAGAGACATTATCTCTTACTCAGGAACAGAAGTTCTGTTAAATAAATGACAGGACAATTGAGTATGTCAATTTCGACTGCGCACATAGTCCTTAGGAAAAGATTGTATGTTTATACTATTTAAATCGCTCAAGTATTTGAACCAGTTGATCGGTCTGGTCTAATGGAAAGGAATTTACATCAGTTTGGTAAGGAAAAACAGACAATGATTATAAGATTCTTAAGAATTTGATTGAGAAAAATCTGAGCCATAAGATCACAATAACATATATTGATTCCATTTTCTTATGATAAAAATTTTTTATTAATATTTATTCATTAACATGACAAATTGTTGGAAATAGCATTGTTGAAAAACATTTGAAAACAGTTGATTAGCATTTAAACATCTGTGATTTTCAGGATGAACTTCCATTATAGTAGAGTATACACCCCTGTAGCAAGGGAATCTACCCGGAAAATCGCGGAGAATTCATTTCGGAATAAATGCAAGGAAAATAACTTGTAATTTTCAAATCGTTAGAGTGATGTATACAATACACACAAATTAATAAAAAATATGGAGTTTTTAAACTTGAGATTAATAATATATATACACACTATAAATATTGATGTGAACTATAATAATATTAAATTGTTCTGTATTTTAAACATTTATTTATAAAACGATTTTGGAGGATTTTTGAACTTTTAATTGAAAATTAAACTAATAAAATGTTATTTTTTAAAATTTTTTTAAAAAAATTTTATTTTTACAAGTGATAGCAAAACTGTTAGAATTTTTGAATAATTTAACTTTATTATATTGTAAAAAGTAAATATTAAAATTTATTTAGTTTTTCTTTGAAGAAACACTTTACGAACATGCATGTGAAAAAAAAAAATTCAATTGTTAAGTGACATCCACACTTTCAAATAAATATAAGGCATTTAATTCATTACAATAATTTATTCCTATCAATAACAGATAAAGACATCAAATTCTTAAGATGAAGGAAAATAAGGATTCATTTATAAAAAACTTGAATAGGAAATCAAAATTATCAACTAATTTTAGTCTTTTCTATGAAATAAATATTTCTCATGCTCGCATGGCCATTGAATGCTGTTAAGTCATTTAATATGTAATACAGAAAAGTGCATGCATATTTCTTGCGAAGCTTGGAATTTTGAAATAGTTTAAGGGTAACGTAATATAGTGTTCATAGAAATAAAGAGAACTACATTTTATATGCAAATCTTTAGTATAACTGATGTATTATTAAAAATAAAATTGTATGTTTTATTAATTTTTGTAATTTATCTTTGAAATTAGCTTCAATTGGTCAACGCTCCAACAACAACAATATTGTTTCTTCAAGAAACTGGAAATGCTTTTACAGGACCAGCGAATTTAAACAATCCGTCGTTTCGAGCTGCAAACCAGAATAATATGCCGTTTCAAGGAGGTCATTTTCAGAATTTGAACAATCGGGTAATTCAAAATTTGAATAACATGCCGTTTCAAGGAGCACAAGTACAAAATTTGAATTATCCAATTGTTCAAAATCTGAATAACCGGAAGTTTCAAGGACCGGCGCTTCAAAAGAAGAAGCCCAAGAGATTGGCAAAACGACTTGATAATAATTACCTCCCTCTTTGGGTAAGTGTAACATCAATTTTTCTTAATGACTTAAAAATAAAGAATTAAATATCTTTCTAATGTTTAAATGAAATTATTTCATACTGCAAATTTCAATTTTTGTAGAAATATAGATAAAAAAATTAAACGTTACTTATTAGAGTTCTAACTCAGTTTGAGGTGTAATAGTCCATAAAATAATACAATAGTTAAAATATAGAGCAAATAGTTGTATATAAATTTTATTTCTAGAGAGAGTTTTCATGGATTTTTTTTTTCTGTTAGAGTATTTTTTATAAGTATGATCTGCGTGTTATTGTTGACAATTTCTTTTCCCGGTTTGAGAAATTTTTCTTTAAGCGCTGCGCAAGTGCAAAATTCTATATATATATATATATATATATATATTGTCTTTTGTGTTTGGCAATGATAAATATGCATTATTATGTTTGCTTTTCATGCGAGTACTTGATGAAATGCTTTATTCGATTGGTGAATAGCAAGAATGACAGTTTCACAACAAATAGCACCGCTTCTATGATGCTTCATCGATCGAGATCAACGATGAAAATACTGCGAATTTGTAGTACAATATACCAGAAAGTTCTTCGATCAATATCTTACTATAGAAAAAGAAATTTTTATGAAATAGAAATGCTTTCAATGAAAAGCACTCAAGTCGAGCTGTTGTTTAATCCTTGTTCGAGTCATGTTCTTGTTTATGTCTAAGAGACATTATCTGTTACTCAGGAACAGAAGTTCTGTTACGTAAGTGACAAAACAATTGAGTATGTCAGTTTTGACTGCACACATAGTCCATATGAAAAAATTGTATCCGTATGCAATTCATATCGCTTAAGTCTTGGAACCGGTTGATCAATCTAATGGATTGGATTTTACATCAGTTATGCTAAATCAAACAGACAATGATTATAAGATTCTTAGGAATTTGATTGAAGAAAATTTTGATCATAGGATAGCAAGCACATATATTGATTCTATTTTCTTATGCTAAACATTATTGACTAATTTTTATGTATTGAAATGAAAAATTTTTGGAAATAGCATTGTGTGTGTGTGTTGGAACCATTTGATGACTGTTGTTAAGCAGTTAAACATGTATGATCTTCAGGGTGAACTTCCATTATGGTAGATCATACTTCTGTGATGCAAGGGAAGAAACCCGGAAAATTAAAAAAGATTACATTTCGACATATATGAACAGAAAATAACTTGTAATTTTCAAATCGTTAGAATGTGTGTGTGATATATACAATGTACACGCAAATTAAAACTTCTATGCAATTTTTATACATGATAATATATATATATATTTATATATTGATGTACTAATATAATTTAAATTGTTCTGTAATACATTATTTATTTATGGTGAGTTTATTATCAGAAGGGAATTTATTTATTTAATAAATAAAATAATTTTCGAAAAACCTTCCCATTGATGGAAAATTTAAGCTATAAGCGATGTTACTTTTAAATTTTTATTAAATAAAATACTGAATTTTATAAATAATACTAGGCCCGTTATCATTCTTTTAATCATTTTACTTTATTATTTAGTAAAAAACAAACATTATCATTTATTTAATTTTCCGCTGAAGAACAGCTTTACTTAAATACACATGAAAAAAAATTTCGATAGTTTAGTTACATCCACACTTTCAAATATAATGTATTTAATCCATTACAATAATCTACAGTCACTAATAGTTGCTATGAAATTCATAAATCGAAGGTAACATAAATAAAATTTGTATTGAATGTATTACCCTCTCTCTCTCTACATTTTTATTAGTAGATAATAATTAATGAGTCTTTCAATAACTTTACAGCTATCAGAATTTTTATTCTCTTTTCATAAATATAATTCATTTTTTAAAAAAAAATCTAGATAGGAAATTAAAATTATCAATTAATTATCTCCTTCTGTATAAATCAAATATTTCTCATAACTTCATAGCCATTGATTGCTTTTTAAATCATTTAATATGTAATATGGAAAAATACATACACATTTGTGGCATATCTTATAATTTTCAAATGGTTATAATAACTTAATATAGTCTACAGAGAAATAAATAGAGCAACAATTTTTAGATGCAAATATTTAATTTATTTGAAGTATTATTTAAACTGTATTTTTTAACTAATTTTCATATTTCGTTTTTGAAATTAGCCAATCATCACTGATGGCTTTGGTTTGGATCGCTTTAACCGACGTGTTCCGACCACTTTTACTTCATGGCATAGAGTAAGTGCAATTTTCTTTAATGACTTAAAAATTAAGAGTAATTTTTTAAATATCTTTCCACTGCTTAAAAGAAATATTTTCATACTGCAAATTTAAATATTTCTAAAAATATTGATCGATTTATATGTTGCTTATTAGAGGGCTAACTCAGTTTGAGGTGTAATAGTCCATAAAATAATAAACGAACACATAGTTGTATATTAGTTTTCTTTTTTTTCTAGAGAGATTTTTCGTGGATTTTTTTTCTGTAAGATAAATATCTGCGTTTGCCAGTTATTGTAGACAATTTATTTTTCAGAGATTTTTCTTCAAACTCTATGCATGTGCATAATTATACATATATGTAGTCGTTTGATTTTGGAATGCATTGTTATGTTTGTTTTTGATGAGAGTATTTGATGTTCCATGTGAGTACTCAAAGTAATGCTTAAGTACTCACATGGAACATGGTCGATCGGATAATAAGAAGAATGACGGTTTCACAACAGAAAGCATTGACATTGTAATGCTTCGTCGAAAGAAATCAAAAAGCAAATTCAGCGAATTTGTAGTACAATATACCAGAAAGTTCTTCGATCAATATCTTACTATAGAAAAAGAAATTTTTATGAAATAAAAATGCTTTCAATGAAAAGCGCTCAAGTCGGGCTGTTGTTATTTAATCCTTGCTTGGGTCATGCTGTTGTTTATTTCTGAGAGACATTAGCTCTTACTCAGAAATAAAATTCAAATCGCTTAAGTCTTGGAACTGGTTGAACAGTTTAATGGAATGGATTTCAAATCAGTTTTGATAAGGGAAATAGATGATGGTTATCACATTCTTAAGAATTTGATTAATGAATATCTTGTCATAGGATCATAAACATATAAATTTGAGATTCTATTTGATTATGATAAATATTATTAATAAATTTTTATGCATTTAAATGAGAAATTTTTGGAAATTGTCTTGTTTGTGTTGGAATCATTTGATTACAGTTGTTAAGCAGTCTTCAGGGTGAACTTCCATTAGAGTAGATCATGTTTCTGTGGAGAAAGGGAGGAAACCCGGAAAATTCGAAAGAATACACTTCGATATACGAGCACAGAAAAAAAGTTATAATTTTCAAATCGTTAGATTGATGTATACAATGTATGCAAATTAAAAAATCTATATGCAGTTTTTATACATAATATATATAATTTAAATGTTCATATTTATGTATATATAAATAAATATTGATATATAATATTAATATTTATGTACTATTATAATATTAAATTGTTCTGTAATACATCTTTTATTTATGATGAATCTATCAGAAAAAAATTATTATTTATTTCTGAAACATATATTAATGGAATGATTTTCGAAAAAACTTTCCTGCTGAGAGAAAAATTAAGTTATAAAAAAAGATGCTATTTTCTAATTTTTATTAAATAAAATACTTAATTTTATAAGTATTATTAAGCTCTTTATCATTTTTTAATCATTTTGCTTTATTATTTAGTGAAAAATAAACATAACCATTTATTTAATTTTCCGCTGAAGAGCAACTTTACGTAAATACATGTGAAAAAATAGTAAGTGACATCCACACTTTCAAATTTAATGTATTTACTCCATTACTCTAATTTACTCCCACTAACAGTTGATAAAGACATCGAATTCATAAAACGAAGGGAAACATAATTAAAATTAATATTGAACGTATTATCCTATAGTTTTATAGTATATCGTGATTAATAAGTCTATCAATAACTTTATAGCTATCAAAGTTTTTATTCCTTTTTATTTAACATACTTAATTTTTAATAGAACTTTAACAGGAAATCAAAAGTCATATCAATTTTCTCTTTTTTTTTTTTTGTAAATCAAATATTTCTCATGATTACAGAGCCATTGATTGCCGTTAAGTCATTATATTTGTAATACCGAAAAATACATACGCATTTCTGACTTACACACACATTCACATATCTTACGATTTTCAATTGGTTATTTTATAACGTAATATAAGGTACATAGAAATAAGAAGAACCACATTTTATATGCAAATCTTTAAATTTATTGAAGTATTATTCAAAATAAAATTTGTAATCTTTATTAATTTTTTGTTGTATTTTTATTAATTGTTTGTAAATTTTTTTTATTAATTAATAATTCGTTTTTTAATTCTTTTTTGAATTTTTAGCCCGGCATCATTTTCAAGTCGGCCAAGCGTTTTAATAGACCTGCTAAGGCATACAGAATAATCGTAAGTGTAGTATCAATTTTCTTTAATGAATTAGAAATTAAGAATAATTTTTTAATATCTTTCCAATTTTTAAATGAAATTTTTTCCCACTGCAAATTTAAATATATTTGTATAGATAAAATAATCAATTTATATGTTATTTATTAGAAAGTCAGTTTAAGGTGTAATAGTTCATAAAAAAATACTTAAACACGTAGTTGTAAATAAGTTTTCTTTCTAGAGAGATTATTATTATTTTTTTTTTCTGTTAGAGTGTTTTTATAAATAGATATTGTACACAATTTCTTTTTATGATTTGAGAAATTTTTCTTTAACTTCTGCAAGTATATAATTGTACATATGTTTTGTCTATTGTTTGGCAATAATTAGAATGCATTATTATGTTTGCTTTTCCGATCAATTTTGAAATAGGATAGTTTATGTTTAGGATAATTTATGTTAATTTATGCTTATTATAATTTATGCTTCGTTTTAAGAAAAGCTTGGACCCTCTATTGCATTTAGTTACGCCAGTTTTATCTACATAAAAGTGTATGTAATAAAATACTTCTATTATGAGATATATGTAGTTTTTCAAGTTATAAGAAAAAAAATACATTTATGGAAAAGTTACGAATATGTTTTAAGTATTTTATATTAGCATTTGATGACTATACATTTTATTTATATTAGCATTTGATGACTATACATTTTATTTAAATTTTAAGTTTTATAGTACCTCTAAATCGCCACATTTTGATGTAAATTAAATTTCAAAAGTAAAATATTGGGATGTTTAGTGAGTTATTTCGTTTTTTATGAAAATGAAAAATGTATAGTGAATAAATATTTTATTGAATTGTATATTGTCAATTCTAGTCCAATATCTTTTACCATCCTTCTAATCGTCGCATGATTTCAAACTGATAAAATGGCTGAATTCCACTACCAAAAAACTGATTCAGATGGGAAAAACGAAAAGACTTTCGTAACAACCCAATAAAATTTCATGGCGAAAATTTAAAAAATCAATTTTATGAACAATGGTACTTAAGAACTAAAATTTTGATTTTAAATAAAATATTTTATACATTTTGACACGAAACGCATTCATGATTTCTTTCTTTCTTTTTTCCTAATGGCGGGCCCTTTGAGCAAGTAATTAACATTAGTATATTTTCTTCTGCAACAAGGCCGGAAACTGCTACTCATTTTATCGTTACCCAGGGGGCACCTGCGTGCCAAGTCACGGAGAAACGAGTAAGAAAGAGAAAGTACATCCATGCCCGAGCCGGGATTCGAACCCAGGTCTTCCCCATCCGTAGTCAGTTACGCTAAACCCTAGACAGCTTGGGGGCGCATTCATGAATTCATTCAACCAAAATTTGATCGCTTGAAGGATTCAAAGTCCAATTTAAGCTGGGACAATAGCATGTGTGTGACAAAATGACTTTAAGAGTGATAAAAACTGAAAACAAAACCATTATATAAGCAGGTATTCATTACCAATGTTTTCATTCTAATGTCCAGTTCATCAAAAAATACGCCTTGCCAACATAGGCAGTGAAATCATAACTGACTGAATAATTGAGTTTTTAACCATAAGATCGTAAATTCCAACTGCAATGTGGTTCACTTCACTTGAAATCAATACTTTTCTTTCTGCTCAAAAGAGTAATGGGTTGGACCAATCAATACTATTTATCTTGAAAATTTCATTCGTAAAAGTTAGTTTTGACGAAGGGTTGTTCTGTTTTCTATTCGTCGCATCGGTGACATCGATTCGCACTAGATGTAGTAAGTATTTGAGTAAAAGTGATATTTTTTTGAGAAATATTGAAATATGATCATTAGGCTTTTATACAACAGATTTCGAGATCAATACTCTAATGCAGGGCTTTTTTTTTTCAAAGCTGCCATAATCGAAAGTTTTGATTTTTATATTAAATGAATATGTATTTTTATACAAATTAATTGAACAAACAAATGCAACTTTTAAAAAAATTTATTTTATTAGAAATAATTGAGTTTACCGTAATTTAGACGCATTTATAAAAATAGTTAATTAAAAAAAACTGAACTGAATAAGCATTTTCTTTCGAAAACAATTAACTTTTCTCAGAATTTAACTATGAAAAATATTCATTTGTAAAAATAAGAAAGTCTTAAAAACTACATTTCAAATCAGAAAAGAAGAATGTGCATTTTTAGTTGCGTAAAAAGTTAAAGTATTAATCTATGGCATGGAACTTTATATTCAAATGGAGGTTCTTGTTGACATTTCATGCCGAAGTTCTTGTTAGACATTTCACAACTTCAACCTAATTATTCTCTTCCATAAGGATTTTTTCATTAGTAAAAGGCCATATTTACATATCCCAAGGGAGAAAACCAGAAAACATCCAAGCACTTATCCTAACAAATCGTGTTTAAATATAACCCTATCATTAAGTTAAAATGAAATCGATGTGAATAGAATTAATTAGAAAAAGTTAAGATTAGTTTTTAATATAATTGTTGCATTTGTGAAGGTTGTTAGTAAACTTCATGAATGGATAGACCAGAAGGAGAAGGTTTTTTTTAAGGAGGAACAAACACACAATTCTTCATTTAAAAACACACACATTCTGATTACTTTAAAATTGATAATATAAATAGATAATGAGAGATAGCACACATATATAACACATAGTTGAATCGTATTTTTCAAATAATCTTGTCTAATTAATATTTAAAGTTTACCTACATTATCTGGACCAGTTTAATCGAATTGGTAAAAATATTATTACCACATGGTTTTGACAGGACCTTTAAAATCTCATATTTTGCTGAAATGATAACTTTGTTCAGTAAATTGAAGCTAATTTAAAATATTTAAATGGTTTATTAAAATTAAATGAGGAACTATATTAAATGTGGATGGATTGTTACATCTTTTTTTCAATTTTTTGCAATTTACATGAGAACATAACTTATTTTGTTCTTTTTGAAAGCAATCTATTTCCGTTAATCTTTTCATATACAAAATTACAAGAAGCCAACTACAGGGTGATCTAAAATTCATAATATTCTTAAATTTTTAAATTATTAACCATCTAATCTCCCATTTCCGAAACAGCGAGCGTAACACTAGTGCTAATTTCGTGCTCAAGTAGAAAATAGAGTAACCGGAAATTTCGATTGCGGTCTTACATGTAATTAACATGCGACGCAGATTCGAGATGGTAAGAGTATTCAAATGACTCAGAATTTATCCTGTTTTGTTAAGACTCCCGCAAATTGAAACAATTTATATGAAAGTTAAAAAAAAAAAAAAAAAAAAAAAAAAAAAAAAAAAAAAAAAAAAAAAACCGGAACTTCGATGTTCGGAACAAGGAAAAGTTAATGTTTCTATTACGATAATCAGCGGAGTCCAGCGTCCAATGGGAATGCAGTGCGAATTGGATGAGTTCCAAATTATCTGATGAAATAGTTACTGCGTAATGAATGAGCGGTTTGCTTCATTTGCATGCACTCTCGTTTACAAAATACCGGATTGTTAACGTACCACATCGTTGCTAGCTCTTGTTTTGCATAATAAATCACCTTGAGACGAAAAAGCATTTCAATTACACCAATCCCCCGATGCCAGAACGAAAATTGGATTGTAATGTTTATCGTCACAGCAAGGTTGCTGAAATATGGAACCCGGGTAAACTGCTTGTTTCACAACTGTTGAAAATTCTGTATTCACGTCAGAACTTTTATTTGAAAATTTATTGTTTCACGAATCTTTAGAAAAGGACAAGAGCCATTGTGTTAAAAAATAAAATCATCAAAAAAACATCTTAAGAAGCAAAATGTTTATCTTAGATAACATTAAAGTAATTACTCTGTTAAAAATATTAACTTAGAAACTATGAGAAATTTTCCGATAAGACATTTTCTAAGAACAATTGATCAAAGGTATTGATCGCTTAATGGAATAAACAAAAATTTCTAATAAAACGTATAACATACAAAATGATATTTGGATTAATAAAATTATAAAACATTTGTCTATATAAATATCGAAAATATTTCTAATAAATAGTCGTGATTAACATTCGGAAATAGAAAAATAAAACAACTTTTTCATGGAAAGAATTATCGGTAAAACTTACATTATCAATTATGGCAAGTTGCCTTTTTACGCAGATGAAACCAGCAAAATTGGCATTAAAATTTCAAGATATTTTGCAAACATTTAATAGATGCACTGTGTTTTTCAAAATAGCTGTGTTAGTTTCTAACTAAACATGTAAAAAATGTAATTAAATTTCTAAATATCTTCTTCAATGGGATTTATATTGTTGAAAATTAAAATTATTTTGCTTGAAATGATTTATTCTTAAAACTTGCAAAAGATTTATCGAAACTTTGCTTTCACAAAATAAGTTAACTTCGAATGGTTAGAATTCTTTTCATAAAAAAATAAAGTCAGCTTAATTTGTTTTGCGCTTCTTCACAGAAAAAATGTAAGAAATAATGCTCTACTTCAAGAAGATTTCTGAAAACTAATCACTATTAAAAAACTAATATATATAATAGTTTTTTAATAGTGATTAGTTTTCAGAAATCTTTCTTTTTACTGTGTGAGAATAATGGAGAAAGGAACGAAAATGAATGATTACTCATTGTCTGAAATCCTCTTTTTTTCACTCTTAAATATGCACAAAAATAAAAACCTGTTAAAGTAATGTTACAGAAAAAAAATATATAGAGTTTTAACTATCACTCACAAAACATTTCTTAAGCAGTGACTAAATAAATAAATGTTGAAATAAAAGATAACTGGTTTAATACGTTCAACCAAAAACATTCATCAAACCATTAACATGAAGTTAAGTCATAATATTGATTGTAAAAATATCAATATATTAATGCAAGTCTGCTCAATTCCCGTCATTCCGTATGATATAACTATTTTATCCACAGCAATTATTCAACTAATTCAGTCGGCTAACTTGCCTTATTGTCACGAAAATTCAACCCTGATACAGCTTTAAATGTCACAACAGGTTGATTGATCGCACTTCGCTTTACTTCGAGAAGTTCTGTTTCATCTATTCATCGTCTACTCCATCCATAACAGAACCGCGTATAATAATCTTATTTATAAAAGTGATTTGTATTTTTAACTGTAACTGTACTTAAGAAATGAAAGTTATGATATAATATATATATATATATGGAAATTCATGAATTCAATATCATAGATTGGAAATGATCAAATTTCTTGCATCAAATACTTAGTGAATGAAAACAAAATATCTTTTGAATCAATAACTTTTAAACGTTCTCAGACATAATATTTTTCTATCAAAACTATCTAAATATTTATTGTATATTTTAATAAGGTTTTTCTCTGTGATCTGTTGATTTACTTCATAGACATGCATACATTAATAATTTTTTAATTTATTATTTTTCCTGACAAATATTTTTTTAAGGCTTCAGTATCCGTCGTGTTATGAGAAGTTTATTTACAAAATTTTCTATGGGAAAAAATCGAACGTTTTTCTTATTTTTAATATACTCTTTGATTATCTTATTACCAGTTACGAAGATAAAATTTTCAAGAAAAATCTCAGTTTAATATCTTTAACACTTTCTACTTACTTATACTTTTTTTTTTAATTTATAGGTTTCAAGTGTTTCATGGAAATTTTAAATTAAAAATGCAAATATGACTTACCCTTTACGAAAATTTCTAAGTGACTTTTCTATGCTAAAATTGTACGTCATTCCAATTAAACGTTTTGAGTGCACTAATAAGATGCTTCACATATAACTACCTAAAGAAAAATTATGCATTTAAAAACTTATATTTTTCAAACACTAGTCTTACATTTTTGCATTAATTTGATATCATTTTAATATTTCAAAACAGTATATAAATATCGTAAAAAATAACACTTATTGAAAAAATTTTGCTAAATAAATCTCAATGATCATTTATCAAGAAAAAACTTAACCCATTGGACTATTTAGCTTAAATTTATATTAATTTAATGTGTTTACATGTATGCAATAAATATATACTAAATTACATCATTTCTATCAATTAGCATTTTAAGACATTGTCACGGTTATAAACTGTATAGTTTGAACCTAAAATTGTGAAAAGATGCTTTCGCATCAGCAGTTGGGTCTATATATACAATTTATATATACAATTGCATGAAAGTAATCTGTACAATTACAATTAATATTTACAGTATACAATTCCGGTGCATATACAAACAAACTCAATAAATTATAAAATGTAATTATTACTAACTTCTTAAGCTGATATTAAGGCAATATATAAGCTGCTAATAGTGATATAAAATAATCCAAAAAATTTAACAATGCATATCTGATAATCATTACCGAAGGAATTCCATTTCTATTGTATCATGTGACCAGCTAACGTAATGGATACCCCGCATTTTTTAAGTAATTATAAAAGAAGAACACGTGCTCTTATTCTTGTCCTAAAAAATAGAGCACACAAAAATTTCATTCGAGATTCTTAAAACAAATATGTATTGGGAAAGTTGGACAATGTCCTGAAGCCCACCCAGGAAGACAATATAATAAATTATTCAGTCTCAATGCGCACGAAAACTAAATTTAAAACGCCATTAACAAAGGATATTTCCAGATATTTTATTAAAAAAACGGGAAAAAAGTCTAAAGCCTGGTTCTTTCAATATAACATCCCATCTTCCTTTCATTACTATTCCACTAGCATAGATTTAATGAAAAATATTGTAGAAATTATTCTACCTTTATTTCTTCCGCTTTGTATCCTTTTAGTCCAAATTATAGAAAGTTGTCCTACATATTATAGGACAGCTTTCAAGGAATTTCTTCTTTAAGGGAAGTGTCACATTAAGTACTGGAATTTTAAGTAGATACCTTGCGTGACATTTGGAACTGTGGTAAGATTACGTTCGTAACATCACGTGATTTTCTTGTTCACCCTCTTATCTGCCAAAAAATGTGTTCTTCTTGACCTGATTAATAAATTTGACATGCAAAAGAAAGAATATTTTTTATGCCTCTATATTTATGCACATAAGTTTAGGTCGAAAGAGATTTCTAAAACTATCCATTTCCTGCTTAATCCAGAATCGTGCCAAAAACACTATGATGACGTGTGAAAATTAGGCTCAGAATTAAAATGCCTTTAAAAGTCAATGCATGTAAACACTTTAAGTTGGAGTATTTGAACAATTAATTCTTATTCATAGAGAAATTATTAATAATTTCTTTACACTTAAGGATAATGAATTTTGATACTTAAAATACGACTTTTCAAAAATTGAATTTGTTTAATTTTGCTGCATTTTATTTTCACATCAATGGTAATAAAAATTTAACAGTATTCTTTACTTTTAACTAGTCCTATGATTGAAGCTGAATAATTTTGATATTTATCTAATAATTTGACTCTAAAAAGACAGGAATAGTTTTTCCCAAATTTCTTTAAATATAAATATTTTTTTTAATTCTAAACATAATTGTTTATTGAAGTGTTTAATGAATTTTAAAACTAATTATTAAAAAAACAAATACAATGACTTTTTGTAGATGATAGTAAAATGAGGGAATTTAATGTTGCTTACAGAAAAATATACATTTAAAGAAATAATACCCAACAAACACATTTTGGAATGTTCAAAATAATAAATTACACGTTGTATGTAAGTATGTGATAAATTGTACACTAAAGTACTAATATGTAATTTATTTTTGTCTACATGCTATGAAAAATAAATTGTACCACTTTATTCTTGTGTACAAAACACCTTAATAATAAATATTTTACAAAATAATCATTTTTAATTTACTTAGAAATTATTTATTAGAATTTAAACAAGATAATTTATTCAAATGCATGTTTTTGATTACATTAAAATTAAAATGCATAGCAGTTATTACGTTAAAACATACTAAAAATAGGATTATGTTAATGGGGTAAAAATAGTTAAGAGTAATTTAGAATTTTCAAGGTAGAAAGATTATAAAAGTTCCTACAAGTGGAAAATGATAAGACAGTATATTGAAGTTTTAAGTTTATTGTTTTGAGGAAGAAAGAATACAATATTTGATAAGTAAAAACAGCGTCATCATCTCTTCTGTAATCCTGTGGATTTTATATTAAAATTGCTTTTTATTAATAATAATCTTAATAATGTTAAAGATCACATTCTATGCAATTTGGGAAAGGATGCTGATAATAGTTCAGGAATGATAAACTCGCTCTCGTAAATCAATATATCTGTGGCACGACAAGTGAAACAGAATATATTAAAAACACATGCAGAAAATATGCTATTTCAGGGAACTTTCCTTGAAAAGATATTAATTAAAATAATTAATGAATTAGTAATAATCCCACTAATATTATTCATATTAACAATAGAACAAATTTGCATTATAAAGAATATTATAAAGATTTTTCGCTTGATTTTTTTTCCCACGCTATTTCATAAAATGAATAAATAATGATAATTAATCACTTTTCTTATTTCTAAAATTAATTTTTTATAGTTATGTTAAAAAATAAGTAAAAATTATTAGAAATAAGAACAGTTATTAATTATCATTATTTTTTTATTTTCCAGTTGTTTAAAAATATTTTAAGAGAAATTGTTGTAAACAAAACTTTTTTTTGGAATTTTATTGATATATTTTTAAAAATATTAGTTAATAATATAATAATTATTCATAATGTTAATATTTCATAACAGCAAATTAGACGCTGAAAGAAGTTTGTTCAAAGCTATTGATTAACAAAGGATATGCACATTATTACAACAACAATTCTATTCTTAAAAGTCTGCAAATTTACAAATATCATATAACTTTTTCAGGATAAATTTAAATCTTATTTTATGCCTGTGTTTTATCCCATCTATAATTGTTATCCCAAAATGATAAAGATTAAAAAATAATACATATCTATTTATTTCTGTACTGATTTTTGAAAATTTAACATCATTTCAATTTATTTCTAGCACCGCTTCTAAGGAGCAGTTCTTCTGTCTACAAACAATGAAGTTATTTTAAAAAAAATTTGATGAAGCAACATTCCAGGCACTATTTGATTTAGTTTTCTACGTTTAATAAACTATGTAAAACTATGTATACTAAGTTTATAATATTCGAAGATGTACCTTCTACAAAAAATGAAGTTGTGGGTGTTCTACAAAGCAACATTCAAGACTTATGGATTTCTCATATCTGGACTTTTTTGGACTATTTAACAATTTAAAATTTGCAACTGTTACTTCTTCGCATTATTTATTCAAAGTTTCCAAACACTTTTACAATAGAACGAAAATGAATCAATTTCCCAGCATACATATGAAAACTTTGTTGTGTAAAAGTAGTTTTCTTAATTTTAGAAGAACATTTCTTTATAATATCTGTATATTTTGTTATTTATTTTATAGTTTTAATTTTTTAATATAAAATAAAAAGTGAGAGATAAAATGTGTGATAAAAATTCAAGAAAAAAACAAAAACAAGATCATTCCTATTTTTAAATTAATTTTCTTTTTAATGAGTAATTTGTAATGTTGATGCTAAAAAACAAAGCGAAAACATTCATTAAAAATAAGCAAAAAAGGAAAAGAAATATTTATGTATGTTTTTTAAGCTCGCTTTTTTGTAGTTTACTAATATTACATTATGCTTGCCACCTTGAATACTAAGCCTGTTGTGAATTGTTGATTGAGGTCTCGTGAGACCATTTTTTTGTTGCCACACGCGATTGAAATATTTTTTTTTTCTAAATATTTGCCAAACAAATATTTTTAATTAATAATTCACTTCATTTTGTTTCTCACTTTACTAAATTTATAATTTTTGACAGCCAAAATCAAAATTTCCCTTTTTAAAAAATGAAAATATATGTTTGATTTTAGCTTTGCAATTTTAATGTAAAATTTAATCAGCTTTAAACCTATTTGAACTACTTTACCTATTTGAATTACCTATTTTATATACATCTAAT
>JAPDSC010053645.1:22669-34850 GCA_026290005.1 Latrodectus geometricus | reverse complement strand
TAAAAATATTAATTATTTGTTTCAAAGATATTTGTACTTATGTTAAATAATGAAAATATGTTTTTGATTTTAGCTTTTCAATTGTAACGTAGAATTTAATCTGCTTTAAACCTTTTAGGTAAATTAACTATTTATAAAAAAATGAGATATATTCATTAATAATGAATCATCGATTATAATTCAATAGTACTAATAGCATTTTATTTTATGAAATAATTTTGATAAAAAAAAAAACTAATACTTATCTCTGATTTTAATTTTGTATAAACTATTGTATTGATTTTAAGTTTGTATAATTATCTACTCAAACATATATCATTAATGCCTGTGTGTTGCTCATTATGTAGTTAGTTAATTTCTTTCTAAAAGTAGTAAATTTTTCTGATTCATTCTGCAATGTTATTTCTAATACTTTGTAGTTTAGATGTCAGTCAATTTCATTAGTTTGTAGATGTAATTGATGATTAAATCAATATTGCATTGATATGAGTGTTTTTTAATTATTTCATATTCAAACATCTTTACCCTATCTTGACGCCTGTCAAAACAAATTTTTTCATGTGTTAATAACAAACTTCAGTCACTTAAGTTGATCATTTTCAAGAATAGGAAAACATTATCATTCTACTTTTGTATGAAAAATACGTTTGAAATGACTTTACATTTCTTTAAACTCTTGAACTTAATTCAAACTCAACTGACATTAAGATATTATTTTATGAATTTAAACAATTCTCGAAATTTTTTTTTACTGACATACTTTCATGACATTATTTTCTTTTTTCTTTAGCATATTATCAGCGATCATTACTATATAAATTATTTACTATTCCCTTCTAATTTCCAAACCTTTATTACCTAACCTAAGGTTATCTTTAAACAATAAAACTTAAGTATGATTTTACCATAATCATAAAACATTTTTAATACAACAGACAGCATACTGAAATTTGGAAGCATTGTCATAATTGAGAAAAAAATTATTCTTGCATTATTTAATTAAAATCAAATTCCATTTAGATACATCTCTTAAGCTATATAATTTAAATCTTAATTCAAAAGACTTTAAAAAAAAAAAAAAAAAAAAAAAAAACGTTGCAAAATATTACTTTTCTAGAATTAGATTTTCAATTTAGATTAAGTATGCAAATCTTTTACTAAAAAAAATATCTGATTCGCCTTTACATTTATATTCATGATTTTCATATTTACATTGTGTTCAAATGCACATATCCCATTCTTCAATTTTAAAGTGTTCTATCTATAGTACTCTCAAACACAACACCAACTCTCGGACATCATTGTAAAAATCAAAGATTTAATAAGATTTCTTGAGTAAAACTGCTTATATCTGTTGAATAAATCTTATAAAAAAAACGACTTTTTTTGAGGTGCACGTGACACTTTCATGCAATTTTAAAACTCATCATTTTAATAAATAAATCTGAAAATATTCGGAAATCTATATAGTCATTAATAAACAGGAAGCATTATAATTATTCTCATGCCTAAATTACATTTTAGATAGAGAGAGATGTGGAATCAGATTTGAAACCACAATATTATTCATATATGTAGCAATTAAAAAAAATCATTAAAGCAAATGAGCTATTACAAGTCCGTGAACTTTCCTGAACAAATGAGCTATTCCGGCCGCGAACAATTTAAAGAAATGTTGACACGTTCATTTTCAACATTTCCTTAAACTTGTCACGTCAATTTAATTTTATTCACAAGTTTTCTTACATAAATATTTTTATCAAATTCATTAAATTAAATCGATTAAACTTTAAAAGACTAAAAATATATATATATATTACTTACGAGAAACATGGTAAATATTAATATGTGTCTTAGTACAAATTATAAGCTAGTAAAAAGTGTTGAAAATAATAAATTTAAAATTTTATATTGATTAATAATCTATGTAGTTTTTTTTTTTTTTTTTTTTTTTTTTTTGGAAAAATTAATTTATATCTAAAGTGCAAATGTGCCATTCCTAAATTATTACTGAATATAGAATAAAGCAGTTAAGTTCACATAAAATTTGCATATTAATTGAAATATAATTCTAAATAAAAATTTTAGACCTAATATATTTTTATAATTTTACGAGCAAAATATTAAATATCAAAAAGGGCACATGTTTCATACTTGAGTAAAATAGTTGCGCATTAACATAATTAATTTTCTTACCTTGCTGATGTGATTTTATAAAAAAAAAATTCGATAAAATGTATCCTTTGTGCACACTATTCTATGAGCTTTTTACGCGTGTGACAATCACATCATGAAGTAAACTTGGATCGCATTAATCTGAAGCAACTTCAAATCTCACGCATGTCATCCATTCATTTCATTAATATGAAACTGAAAGTGCTCTCCATGCATTTCCTCGTGGAAAGATATCGCAATTTTTAGAGGGTTGCTGCTTTTTTAGATACCGGCAAGCAGCCAACTTTTGAAATTTTCGAAGCAAAACTTTTTATCGCCAATATTTAATATGAAAGCACATCCTCATTGTAGGAATAGTCGAAAAAATCTAAAATGAAAACGATAAAGTTGAACTAAATTTTTTTTTGGTAAAATTTGTCGATCGAAAGAATATTTAAAAAAAAATATTTGAATAGTTTCATTTCAGATTTTATGCCTAGTTATGAAAAATGTGCTGAACATTTGAATTCTAAAATAATTGACTGTTTTTATATATAAATGCAAATTTGAAATTTAAAATATTAATTTTTTTTATTTAAATGCATAACATTTTCAGATGTTTGAATAATATCACGAAAAAAATCCATGAAAAGATTGAAGAATTAAGTAACATTTATTTGAAAGCGAGTTAAATGACGAAAATTATAATCTTGAAAACAGAAAAAGGCACGATAAAATATACTACATGTTCCATAGTGAATCATACATGAGGCAAATATTTTAAGCTTAATTATTCGGATATTTAAGAAATTTTTGAATGATTATGAATAACATTTTATTTCTTTTAAATTATTTCTGAAATAAATTTAGTCAGAGTTTAAAATATACCGAATTGTGATTGTGTACACACGTTTAAAAGTAGAATGCACAAATAATTTTTAACTGTTTTGTGAGAAGATAAATATTTTCGTTTTTTAATTACTCATTCCTTAAATTAAAAGATTTATACTTTTTAAAAATGCTACTTATTCATTTAATTTATTTAAAATTTCACTTAGATATTTATTAATTATTTTTATACCAATTCTATAATAATTTTAAATATTTTACACCCTCATCAAAAATTTCTTATCAATAACAATCAAATAATGAAATCAAAACGCTTGTAGGAACATAATATAAAGAAAAATTTATACAATATAATTTTTTAATCATAAATTTATTTTTCACTATAGTCTAAACTGATTTTTTATTTGTGTATATTCTAGATATATTTTCAAAAATAACTGAAATTAATTTATTCCAGATTGAAAGCAAGGCTTCTTTTAATACTTTCATATGACGTATATACTAATAAAATGAAGTAGTATGACCACACGAAGTGCGTGTTACAATCGCTGCCAATTTTTGTTTGTATATAGGTTTATGTGTGGGTGGAAGTAATTCTCCGCCCCTTCGAAATAGATCACCTGTTGCGCTTGCCAAAAGGGATAGAATAATAAGCCCGATGTCAATGTTTCGCGTGTTGTTTGAATACAGTAAAGTTTTGTTCTTTTTCATTCACGAAATTTCATATTAATTCTTGAGAAATAGCAGTAGTTGTATCTGCACATTGTTTCAATAATATTCCATTGTATCACTATTTTTAATGTTCTTTTTTATTTAAAATAATATACTTTATATATGTAAAATACCTTATGTATAAAATAGTTAAAATTATATACATAAGATTTGATTTGTTTTCTGAGACACATTTCCTATTTCTGTAGACCAACCAGCCACAGAGTAATTTTGAATCTTATTTAGTAAGGAGATACAAAGTTACTCGTTACATAAGATTACACAGGAATTCTACGTTTTATCAGGGTAGGAATAATGGACTTAGCAGAACTTTTAACGTGAACAGACCTCAGTATGACAATAAATGTCTGGGTTAAGGATTTTGCCAGCTAACTTCTGGATATGAAATACGCGCCTGTTTTCACCAATCTATCTTGGCATCACATAATCATAAATCTAGTGCCAGATAACTTATTGTTATAATAACCGTTGTTATATATAAGGCCATGGATGCCATGTTTTAATTTTTATCACGTCTACATCCTTATAACCCAACACAAATGTGCCATTTGGCATGTTACATATTTCATAAATAACTAGTCTAGAAATATTAGTATCCATAATAATCTTAGTCTGACTTCTTTTGAAATATAATCAAAATAACTTGCTTTGAAGGTATTTTTTTTTAATATTTTCATGCGCCTTAGCTCTCTATAAAGTAATAAACTGAGGGCATGAACTAACATTATTCTTACCTTACAATTGTCCTTTGATTTAAAGTTTTCTTTTGATATGAAATTAATGAAGGATCAAAGAGTGATCCCGAAAAATTTGAAAATTGAATGATATCTACACACAACTCTTTGTCAAAAAATTGAAGCACCAGTAAGTTGATAGTTGTTTTTAATGAAATTTAATAGAGCGCATATGACAATGAAAACAAGTCAAGGTTATAGGGTCCATCCGTGGCTCATGATTACAGTTTGACTGTTCAAATCAGTAGTTGATGGAACCATTTCTTTAGGGAATATAAGCTTTTATACGCTTCGGTAGACGCTCCTAATGTCATTCTGCAGGGACTCATCAGTTGTTGTTCCAGATCTGAAATACTTGGAAAGCCTGAATCTGGCATTCCACATATCCCAGACATGTTCGATTAGCGAAATGCCTGGTGACTTTGCTGACCAAATAAGAAGATTAACGAAGCAAAGGCTGTCGAGAGATGTGTGAGTGGTATGAGACCTAGCATTATCTTGTTGAAAACTGTCCCCTGAATGACGTGCAACGAAGTAATACAAACGACCACAGGAGTGTATCAACATATTGTTAAACTGTTAAAAATGATTGGATGAAGACTGGAGATGACGTACTGTTTTATGAGGTAGCATTCTACACAATCACTCCAAGGATTATGTCTGCATGTCTTGGTAAAACAAAATCTGGTTGAGTCCAGTGGGCCCGTTCTCTCCAGACGCGAGTACGATGATCATCTGCTTCACGAATAAAGCGTGATTAATCACTGAACACTATACGATGCCAAGCTCGTTGTAATCATGATGATCGGTGGTGACACCATTCTAGACGATTCCACTGATGTTGTGCTGTCAAAGGTACATTTCTTAAAGGCCGTTGTGAGATTAACGTAGTAGTATGTTGAATAGCAGACAATGAAACCGTTGTAACATTCGCCTTCTTGTCGTCGAAAATTCCACTCGGGAACCATTGATGCCAGCAGCACCTTTGCACAGCTGTGCATGTACGTAGCAAGTGATGCATGATAACTCACTATGATCACCCAGCTTCACGCATTTCGACAATGCGACTGCTTTCGAAGGGCTTTCACTTGCTTATAAAAGCTTCGAAAACGACATGATGGCATTATTCCATATTCCTTTTGGGAATCAGAACGGTGAAAACGAAAAAAGTAAAATTTGCGCCTCTATTTCTGGTTTATACTTTGTGAGTTGTTTTACATAAATGCGCGCAACGACCGCAAGTAATTTTCATTGGCTTTAAAAATTTTATCATTTGCATGCTCCTTCTAGATGTCTTTGCCAACGAAATTTCATCACAATCCAATAAACCCTCTTAGAGCTTCAATTTTTTTACAAAAGAGTTTATTTTTTGTTAGAGAATCAAGACTAAATTTCTTGATATATATGTATTCATTTATGGTAACCTGCTAATGTTCCAAACTTAATAGATTGGAAACCTGTTACATTTAACTGAAGAAGACTTTCGGCTCAGAGTACTTATAAATGTTAAAATGTTCAGTAGATTGTAATGATTATCTACTGATGTGGATTGATGTGAAGAGGAGAAAGATCCAGCTCTGATGCCTACTTCGTCACTTGAGAGTCACTCAAAATTACCAAGTGATTCGCTGTACTTAAAAGCTTCAGTGGGCAGGATTTTATACTCAGAAACGCATTCAAATAATCCACTTCGACTATGTTCTCATAAACGTATGAAATAGTCCACCTAGCATGCTATTGTATAAATTTGCTCTAAATAATTTAGTTTTAAATTATTTTAAACTATATTTTTAATGTAATAAAGTACAAAAATGGAAAATAAAATTATTTATGCAAAAATAATGTTTATGAACAATTATAATTTTCTTCTCATACATGATAACCTTACATAGAAAACTAAACTTGAAATTTTACCTTTCTATTAATTGATAACACATACATATTTTTAAATAAAATTTCTAAAGAATATAAATTGGAGTTTTAAAATTATTTGACTCTAGGCCTGTTATGTTTCCTGTTAATATTCTGTTACAATTGTAAAATTATTTCGATAAAAATTTTATACCTCCAGTACCAAATTAATTAACTTTATCCTGATTCTCAAACAATAAATGAATGACTGTTCTAAAAAAGCAATATTTATTTAAGAAATATTGCTATTTTAGAATTATTTATTTAAGATCTTTGAAAAACAAAAGTGTATTTTAGGTTAACCAAGCTTACATGTCAAGAAATAACTACTAAAGAGAAGTTATTTCTTGAACATGTAAGCTTGGTTAACCTAAAATACACTTTTGTGTTTTTTTGCGATTCAAAGATCATTTGATTGAAATCGTATCTATTATCTAATTGTTTGAAGCTATTTTGTTCAATAAAATCTACCAATATTTGGTTAGTTTGATGTTGCAGTTATGTAGTTTTTTTTAAAAAAAACTTTAACTGTCACCTGTTATATAAAACAAACAAGAATTGTGGGTGAGTGTAAAAAATGTCATTCTTCAATATAAAGAACAACTGTGCTTCTTGATTTTATGTTCATGGTAACCAGTTGTTTAAACATTAGGACTTTCTCAACGATATCTAATATAAAATAAAAATCCGTTATATTAAGTTTCTACTAGAATCAGAGCTCTTTGAACTAAAAAAAATTTCAATTTTAAAATTCAATTTATGAAATTCAAGAAATCGCAAATAAAATTTTCCGCAAGAAGTCATATTACACAGGCAACAGTGAGATGAGATTATTTTTGTATACATTTGTAAGATTATAGAATTTTTATTAAAATGTAGTGTTTATAAATTTTGACACATGACAAAATAAATGTAAAAAATTTCAAAGTATCTTATTCATAAACTAGCAACTAGTAAGATTTGTAGCTTACAACTTTTGAACATTTTCATGTGTGTGAAAATACAAAATATGATAAATTCAACAATTCTCTGAAACACATCAATAGTATTGCAAAGGAATATCTTCTTAACAATGAAAATAATATAAAACGTATCACGTTTCTCCAGTTTGGTCATGTGATATGATATGCTTGTTCAGACTTCTGGATGAAGGACAGTAGAAATAATTCAATATGACGCAATTTATTCATAACGACGATTTTTGTTTTATTTAAATTAATTTATCTCGATTTTATTTTGTTTCAAAAATAAATATTAACGCATTTTTGATAAAAAAAAAATAATAATTGATAAATTATTGCTAATGTGCAAATAGAAAACTGTGCTTTAAATATCTTCTTGAACTGAAATGTTTTCATCTAATTAAAATAAGTTATTCATGTTTCTTAAAATTTTACATAACAATGTTTTAAATATTGTAAATTAAGTGGTGTACAATGAATGTATAGTGACAAATATGCACACAATGCAAGTTCCATGATTCAAGACATCTTTAATCATTCTTTTGTCATTGTATCTTCAGAGTGTTAACGTGGTGCAATATTTCAACAGTACAAAATCCACCACTCTTCAGCAACAAAAATTCTCATTCCTCATTTGTTCAAGAGTCCATTTTATGCACCTTTTATGTAATTCCTTATCTACATTTTAAGTGCATTTTCATTTTAAACTCAAAATTGAGCTTAATTCTCTGTTGGGTAAGTACGTATAACTCCATCTGTACTTACTCTTTCATTGTAGTACTACTTTCAGCAGTGTCTCCTTCCAATTCATTCTTCTTTGAGACATAAGCTTCTTGAAATAATCCGCTCTAATAAATGCATTTAGTGAGTCATTAGAATTAGCTAGAGATAAAAATTATTTGTCCCACTTCAAACGTTTTCCGGAAAATCTCCCCTTTTCCTACTTTACGTACAAAATTATTAATTACTTAGAATAAACTCCCTCCGGAATAAGAGTACTTAGGTACTTACATTTCCCGGCCTCATTTGTAGTTTTCCTGCATAGCTCCAAATGTCACTCCCTCTCCTTAGCCAATCAAAATCTTTTCTCTATTCTGCTTTTCAGTGTGTGTAGTAAAATAGATGAACAAATCATCAGTTGCTAAAATTCAAGTCACTCTTTGTATTCCACACGCATCTCACTAAATTTCAAAGTGTACGCATTATTTTCAAAACTTAACTTAAATTATTTCGCATAAATTGAGGAAAAAAAATATATATATTTATAAAATTCAAAACTTAAAACCTTTTTTTGTTGATTTGTTTTATCGGTAGATTAAATATTATTCAGTTGATTACTTGCTTAATTTTAAAATTTAATTTTTATTTAAAATTTAAAAATAAATTTTTATGTTAATAATTAAAAAATGCATAAATTTTTAATATTTCATTTGAAAAACTAAAAGTCATTCAAATGGATGATTTAATAATTTCGAAAAATGTTATGAATTTAATATAACGGAAGAAATTAATATTTTAAATAAAACTAAAATGTATTTCTTAACAGAATTTAGAGAGAAAACGATAACCACGGAAAATATCTTAAATAATGCTTCATCAATCTTACAAGAAGGCTTCCGTAATCTTGTGAGAAGTGGTTCCTCAATACACTCTAGTTTAAAATTTAAATTATAACAAGTCATTTTTATATTGGATTATTAAAATATCAAAACTATATAAATATAAAACTATATCTATTCTATATCTATAAACTATTATTAAATATAAAACTATATCAAATGGAAACATAACATGCAAAGTTTTTAAGTTTCAAAGTAAAATAAAGTTAAAAAGTGTTTATTTTATATACATAAGTGAGACCAGCTCTTATAAAGAAATTTTTGAAGAATGTATTTATAAGTCATTAATATATATAAATCAAACTACACCAAATACTTGATGGTATTCATAAAAAAATTTCCTAATGGCTTAAGCACACATGACTTATTTTATTGTGATATTTATTATCTTTACATGTATCCTTTACCAGAATGAGAGAATACTTAAAAAAATAATTTTTACTTATCAAAAATATATGTTCCGATATAGTTGCTTGATATAGATTCTAGATTTTTTAGTATAAAAAATAAAAACAAAACGTTATAGAAACTATATTAAATTAAGAAACAAGACGTTTTAAAGTAAGAAATGCAAAATTTTTGTTGGAAGAAAAGACGAAATTTATTGATCACTGAATATTATTTACTTTGTTTTTTGTGCAATTATCGTTTTGAGGATAATTGCACAAACAATTAATAACAATAATATGAACAATTAATAAAGATGCTGATATGCCATAAGTAACTAAAAATAACTTCCAGAAGTTCATAGATTGAATAATGAGATGAATTGTGACCACAGTTAAAGGAGAAATTCTTCTTATTTTACTGTATATTTAGAAGTTTAATGAATTATTTACCAATTTATTAATTTTCCTTGAGTGAGGGTAATGAGGTACTAATTATCTTTACCAAGTTGTGAAACAAATATGACCTCCCCTGCCCTTAAACATAGACAAACTATTTCATATGAATAGATGTGAAATATGTTGTTCTTACATATGGCTAAAAAGAACCCCATCCATCAACATCTGGCCACTCGCAAACGCATTTAAATTACAATAAAAGAGAAATAAAGGCAAAAACTAACATAAAACAATTAAAATTCTAAAATTTCAAAAGATTAAAAAAGTCTAAAATTTAAAAGTTTAAAATGCTAGAGGGGGAGCATGTAAGTGGTCAGGACATGCGACCCCTCGCCATCCAATATAACTTGCAAACATCACCACTTTGTTGAAGAGTAGGGTCCAGGTCCGGACAGACGAGTAGGTGTTCCCTATTCATATTGTCTACCTTACAGATAGGGCAAAGACTAATGGTCAAGATACCAATTTTCTTAAGGTGTTCAATTAGGCAGTCATGACCAGTGCTCATTTAAAATCAGCCACTGCCTCTTTACGTGGTCTGTGACCGAATTTTTTCCAATCATTTTTAATATTTATCCATAGTTTGTCTCTGGATTTATTAGACAGGTCCTTATTATAATTCAGCATGATCCGCTCTCTTATACGTCTTTTTAGGGAATACAATGGAATAATATTAGCGATTTGATGTGAAATATATCAAATAGAAAAATGCTGTAAAAATCATGCTTTAGCCTTAAATTATGAGGCATATGCCAAACTTTTCTTACGAAACACTTTTACTATTATAAGAAACATGTTTAGGTAAAAACGTTTAGTAAACAGAAATGAAACTCCCATTAGTTACATTCATGATTCTGTTCAATATATGTTTGGGGAAAAAGTAATCCATTATTTTTTTAGAAGACGTCTGTAGTGATCGATATCTCGTGAGGTATCAATCAAACAATTTCAGATTTATGCTCGTTGGAAAGGTGACATTTGACACTAAAATATCCTCTTGCGGTTTTTTGTTTGATTAATTCAGTTACGAATACAAGGTTTTAAAAATGGAAGACAACAAATAGAAAATTCCATACATTTTCGTTTTTCTGTTGTAACGGCGAAAAAGATAGCCGGGTGGCTAAAATTGTGAAAGGTGTTTATCGTCCTATATAAGACTGTAACAACCAGTTACGTACAATTTTTGTTTCGTCGATTCCGTTCGGGTATTTTTGATGTTAGAGATGCAACTCGCATGTGGATACAGCATCGTCGAAAATGTCTATAAAATATCAAAAATGATCGAAGTTAACCGCATGTCAGCAGTCGTAACGCGCAAGACCTAAAAATCTACATGAAAGCTGTTTTAAACCTTTTTACAAAGCGAATCCAAAAGAAGTTACATAAAGTTCACGTAAAAATAATGGATTTCTTTTTCCCCAAACTAATATTTTTCAGTTTATCAAGGAACAAACTAACCAGTACTCGAAGAGAAATATTTTGTTAAATGAAACGGAAAGATAATATTAAATAATATTTTAAATACCTATTTTCACATTTTATTTCTAAATTTTATATAATTTACCTAGTATTTCTAAATTTTATATAATCTTATTTCTAGTTTTATCATCAGTAAAACAAGAAATCAAACTAATTGATATTTATCTTCATATTATTATGTTTAGAAAAAAGGTATCAATGCAAAATTCTCAAGTATCTTATAAATACCTTTTGCAGAAATATTAATTTTTTTATAGATATTTGAAATACTTTCTTATATTTTTAGCTCAATATTTTGGGGTTTAGATTTAAAAAATATAGAAAACTTAGTTTTTAAAGCTTATTTATGTACAATTATAGAATTTGATTTCATTTGTTTCTACAAATATTTAGTTAAAATAATAAACTAGTTTTAAATTTCAAAATAAATATTTTTAATTTTTAAATTAGAATTCTTTTAAACAATAAAAAGCTATTTTCCTTTAATGAATCACTTTAATTGCAATTCTTCAAATTATTTTGAAGCTCGTCAAATTATTTGTCCAGGGATAATTTTTTATTCATTTATAAAAAGTATGCGACCTTTGACATTTTTTGTCAAGGGTCACATTTTTTGTCCCATTTCTTTAATATAAATAATCTACCAGTTTTTTAAATTTTGCAAAAAATATAACTTCATTGTTTTAGTTAAGTTACCAAATGATAAAAGATAATACTTAATAAAAAGAAAGCAAAACTTTATTTTGTACTAACAATGGAAGGAAGCTCTCATAATCATAATCCTTCAAAAAATAAAGAAAAAAATATTATAATATTTCATAAAATTAAATGAGAAGACTAAATATTTGTTAAGTAATTAAAATCAACAAGGAAATGAATTTTTCTCATTCATTGCT
>JAPDSC010053645.1:0-17669 GCA_026290005.1 Latrodectus geometricus | reverse complement strand
TATATATATATATATATATATATATTCATAGCCTGAAAAATGGTAAGTACTCCAAAGCAAAATAATTTTATTAGTTTTTAAGTCTTGGAATAGTTTGATTTTATGTGCCATAATACTCACATTAAATCTCTGTCATAACTTTTAAGGACACGAATAAAAAAAATAGATCATTTGCATACTACCTGAAATAGCCCACTACTCATCGCTAAGGTATAAAATAGTGACACGTTTTATGGGTGCTTAATGGATGTTTAGAAAAATGCGATGTTAAAAATGTCCGGAAAATTTTCACTTCTCCCACGGAAAGTGTACGTGATTTGATGTTAAGTCACGTAACTTTCCTGAGACGACTAAGAATGTTGCACGCAATTTACCAACACCGATTCATTATTTCTATCACTCTCCTTAGAATCCGGAATTTCTCATCCCTTCCCTATATCGAGGGAATTTTTCTCACGCCATGTCTCGGCGTCCCTTGAAAACTTGCACTCTGGCAATGATATGTTTTTCGTGGAAAGGGAATAGTTTTTCCTCATATTTTTCCTTTGTGACAAAATGCAAAAGTACTTAGACCTCGGTTTCAGTATTGTGCATAAGCATTGTAACATTAATTTTGTTGGAAGATTTTAAAACTCTTTATTTCTGCAAGAATTCCTCAGTGAGCTTCTATGTAAATGAAATAATTTAAATATATTTTTCCATTTTTTTCTGAAATAGTTAGTTGTATGAGCATTTCTAGCAATATACTTCATAATTTTATTGTTATTACAGTTTAACACATGCACTTTATTAAGCAGGTATTATAAAATAGTAAATCTTTTTCAATCTTTTAATAATTTCTCTTATTATTTGAAAATTACAGAAAAATATAATTTATCTGTCTCTTTATACGTATGTAATTTTGTACCATTCTGATTCTAGTATCTTGCATCGAAAAAGATTTTAAATCGTGAAGAATAATAACATAAAATGCTTAATATTAATAGTAAATTAAGAGATATAATAGTCACGTGATTTGGCATTATCTCACTTGCTTTGAAGTTGTTAAAAGGTTATTGTAATTTTTTTAAATGTATGTAATTAGAATCTCGGTTTTAATTCTTATGCTACTTAACTTTCTGTTAATACATACGTAATCTGATTTGTAGGTTTGTTTACCACTACAGGTATGCACTACGTTTATAGCGGTTCAGAATAAACTTTTAGCCGTAGGGCCAATTCGAATTAGCCCTCATATGAAAAAATGGGGATAGACTAACAGACTATCAAACTTATTTTATCTGTTTTTAAGCAATATTTAATATGTTAATGAGGAAATGAAGTTGATGTACTTTAAGTTTGGTTCTTTAAATCGTGATTTAACACATGCATTTCATTAACAGTTTAACACATGCTTTATTTTTTTAGTAAGTAAATTTATATAACTTCAATTTTTATTTAGTAAATTTATATAACTGCTATAAGAAAAAAAATTTTTGGTTAGTGATTTTAAACACATTAATTTAAAACGAAATTTTTCAATGTCTTATTTAACATGGTACTGAATCTAAAGATGAATACCTACCATTTTAGATATTGATATAAATAAATTATCGGTTTGAAAAACTGACACTTCTTCAGAATACGTTGAAGTTTGTTTGTTAGATACGTAGAAGAAGTTATTCAAAAAATATTGCTAGTTATCAGAGTATTGAAAAATAAAGTTTGTTATCCGGTTGCATAAGAAGTAAGTTTAAAGATCATGATGGTTGTTTTCCTTATGAAACAGAAAAATGCATCATGCTAATGAAAACTTACTTTATAAGATGCTGAATTTTGGACAACATAAATAAGGCGTAAACCAAATCATTAAGCTCACTATAAAATTCCTACATCTTCTCTTTAGAATGAGGGAAAATTTATTTTAAGTTGTTCCAAAACATTGTTTGTTAAGAAGAATTCTAAAATGTTCCCTTTGCGAAATCATGATGAATGTCTGATGAAAAAAAAAATGACATTTTAACCATTAGTATGAAATTTGAATGTTGTTTCAACAGAGAATCTTACTTACAAAATATCTTTGCAAAATTATGTTCTGGACTATGAGAATTAAAATATCGTCTGTCATAAAACTTTTTTGCAATATACAGTTTTTATAGCGTGACAAACTGCTTCTATTTTATCTCATTCTGTTTGTTGAGACAGCCATTTTTATAAAATTTCATTTCAATGACAAAGTTCTACACAATGATTATTTACCCTCAACAGGACACATTCCCATCACATTTAAGCTAGTTTCAGAATTATTTTTTCTTCCCTTTTCAGGGAACCGTCCTTTCTCAGAGTTCTTTTGAGCATCACTGTAACCGTATCTAATGTTATCCGAATACTACGTAGAATATTTTCTAACTACACCGCATATGCAAATAAGCAGAGAACTAAATACGCCTTCAAAGCAAATATCTCTGCTCAGTAATTCGGGCAGTGACGCCAGACGTACTAGTATTCTGAAATACCGAGTTCTCTGCTTTATAAAAGGAGATGGTTACTATTTCTAAGTTCATTTTGTGCTATAATATTGCATTTTGCATGAACCATGGTAAGTCTGTTGAAGATTCCTATATAATATCTTTTCATAATTGTTAAAATTATTAATGAAATATTGGGTGAATTTAAAGTGAGGCACCAGGTTTGGGTGTATCATTTTCCTTTTTTATAATAATCATTTTAATTTTTAAGAAAGATTTTTAGATCGATTTTTAATTCGAAAAGGGTCAAACTTTTGGATCAATACAATATTTATCATTCATACATTTATTTAATGCTCTAATCTGCTTCTAAAGTTTTACTAGAACATGAGATTTTATGAGGCATCTGTTTAATTTAAATATTTACGGTAACGTAAAAATATACTATAGAGTTGAAAATATCCACTTAAGAAATTTAATATTTGATAGCATTTAACATTTTAGCAAATAGTATTTTCTTTCTCATAAAGTCAATAAAATAAAGTAATTAATTTATGATTCAACTCTTTACTGTTAAAAAAAAACAATCTTTATATATACAATAAATTTTTCTACTATTAAAATATATCAAAAGTAAATATGTCTGAGTATTTCTAAGCTAGTGGACATATAATTTATTATTTTAATACAATAGATAATAATGTTCTATTATTAGGTAACATTTTATCTTCTTTTCTCTAAAAGAATTTATTATTTCAGACATCATTCTAGTTAGCTTTTATCATGCCATTTGTAAAAAATGAAATTTTAGAGATTTAGAAAATATTCCTATAAACTTGTAAACATAGTTAAATTCATATATTGATAGTTCGCTAACGTCAACTGTAACTGCTGTGATTATAACTCTTCCTTCATTGATTGATTTTCTTTTCTTACAAAATATTTTCCACGGAAAAAACTCAACTTTGAAATTAGAAAATATACAATCTTAGCAATTTAAATTAATTTACATTTATTTCATGTATTACGGTAGATGATACCCTTCCTTCATAGGTTCAAACAAAACAAAACGCCTCATATTAATACTTATTATGATTTCATTACTTGATAATATAACTCATTTTTTGTTATAAGAATAATCATTTTGACAAGATTTATTATATTAAGAGTTACGACTACTTTTCTTCTTAATATATAATTTCAAATATATTATTTTTGACTAAATTTACTGTATATTTGTATTTTCTTACTTATTTATTGAAATCTTAATTTAAAACTAACGTATATTAAAAGTTTTATTAAAACAAAGAGGCACAAAAATACTTTCACATAATTAATAGGTATTGTAACATCTGTTTATAAACTGCATTATTGCTTAAGATGTCATGTGAATTAAGTATTAAAATATATTTCTTTAATTTCTGAAAAATATAATGACATAAGTTTAAAGGATTTTCATTTTATTTATTTATATTTTGTTCATTTTAACTTATTTTACTTAATTTATTTAATCTGTCAAAAAACAAGTTAAAATATTTTCATATTTAAAGTTTGTTCTAAAAAAATAAATAGATGAGAAGGAAAATATTTGTTTTGAAATAATTTAATTAAATGCAACTGAAATTGATCTAATTTAAACTTTATGTTTTCACTTTATTCAATTTATTTTACTATTTATAATTTGTAAACATAATGTATAATTTACAAAATAATTATAACGAGTTATATTTTCCTTTTCAATTATAAATTAACTTTAAAATTTATTTGTTCATAAAGCCCTCAATTTTTTCCTTCTCGTTATACATTTTTTAAATAACAAAATCATTGGTATTAAATTTCATTTCGTTATTTCGATCCTAAAATATATTAAGTAACATTAGATTACATTATGGTACTGTTCTAGTACACTTGAATTATCTTTTATATCGCTTACAAATTCTGAACTATCATTTATAAGCTAAAAGATTTAAATTATTTTAAGTAAGATATATACAATGTAGTTACTTTTATCATATTTATGATTTATATTCATTAATAATCCAGAGAAAGTTTCTGATGAAAAAATATTTTGTGATTTTTCACATTTATTTAAAATCCTTGTATTTATTTCCAATCGAAAAAAACTAAATTATTGTTTCAGAAACAAAAGAATTATTTCTTTCAAAAGTTTGAATTTAGAGTTTTTAAATAGCTTTTTTTTTCAAAGTTTTGAAATCAATCTCAACTCAATATATAAACAATGAATCTTGGTAATCGAACGCAATATAATTAATTACAATACTAATATTTTTTAACATCATATATTTTTTTCCTGGCTCTGATGATAACCTCCCAAAATGTGAAGGATATTTAAAAAAATTTAAATTGTTTCCATTCGTTTCGAAGCAAAGATATTAATTTTTCTATACTCATAAGCGTCTCTAAAGCAGTTTTGTAAGGCATAATTTTGAGGAAACTTAATTTGGCATGTAATTTTGATAACATCGTCTTTCATGACTCAACGTCAATAACAGATGTGCTGTTCATAACTGCGAGTGGATTAAATTTTTAACAAGCAGAGATTGAAAACATAATAAAAAAAGTAAAAAAATACTAAAAAATTAGAGTATTATTCTCAGAGGATTTACAATTTAATTTATTATAATCGAATATTAAATTGTTTGTGCGTTTTTTATATTCTTTCTAATAAAATAAATAAAGTTACTACTTTAGGGTTTTTCCATTTTTTTTAATGAAAGTAATAGGAATAATATCTGCTATGAAAATATTTATCAAGAAAATTATTTCGCTATGATGTAAAACTAAACATTTTGTGTTATTTTATGTTATTACAAAATAAATATGTAAGTTCTTGCCATTTTTAATGACCTAGAAGAACATGACCTACAAAAAAAATTGCCAATTGATAATCCTCAAAGTAATCACCATTCACATCCAACACTTTCTGCCAACATTTTTCTAGTTATGCAATCCTCTAGCGGTTAAATCTTTTTGGAAGCAAAGAAGTCCGTGAGTGCTTGGTGAAGTATTTTCCATGAATATGATTGTCTAGGGAATGGAAGAAGTGGTAATCTGATGGTGCAAAGTCCAGTGAGTGGGGATGATGGAAAAGCTTCCAAATCAAGTCACTGTATGGTATTCCTGACCACCCGCACGACATGCGGCTTCGCGTTATCGGCCAAGAACAGTACACTCTTGCGAATAACCAGTGCTGGTTCCTTCTGTTGCAATGCCTGTTGTTCACGTTCCAATTGCTGCGAGTCAGGTTAGCAGTGACCGTTTGGACCGTTGGTAGCAGATTATAGTAAACTTCTTGACATTAATCCACCAGACACTAAGCACAATCTTGCGTGGGAGCAGAGGGACAAATATCTCGAATTGAATTTGTAAAACCAATGCCTGTCGTATGTTCATTCACTGCACTATCCCCTTGCACTAGGAAGGTCAGTATCCTGGGGTGACAACCAATGTTTGGAACACTTGAGAGGTTCATACAGGACCCACGTCTCGTTGTTGGTCAGCACTTGATTGAATATGGATGTCGAAAAAGCAACGATAAACAGGTTGCCACTCGTTGTTGCTATTGACTTCCTAATCCATGTTCAGCCTGTACGTCTTACCCAAGCGGTGCTGATGAAGTCTAACCAATTCACCTGAAGCGTTAAATTGTCTGGCAAGTTCACCACAAGCTTGAAAACTGTCCACCGCAATGGCTGCTTGCAGGGCTTCGTCAGCCAAGGCCTATGGTCGTCCTCTGCTAACTTCATCCCAGATGGGCAAATTTGCCTACCTGAATTTGGGAAACCAATGCCTTGCCGTATGTTCATTCACAGCACTATCTCCAAAGACTGGACATATTCAGTGACTGCACAACTGATAAGCCTATTTTGAAATCTTAAGCAAATAACACCAATCGAACTCCTTTGACACATCCATTTCTTCTCGCTACTATATGAGTTACGATTGATGAATGTGCGCAGTGGACATACTTTTATAGCGACTGATTCCTATTCTCGGCTGATCTGTGTCTCAACCGTGTCATACTCTAATTTGCATACTTATTATCAATTTTTAAAATGGCAATGCGAAAAGGGCAAGAACTTTCTTGTTTACCTTGTATATGAAATATTATTTAAAATTGTTATGCATTTTGTGGTTTTTTTTAAAATAAAATAATGCGTTAAATAAAAAAAAAACTGCTTAATCCGTGCCTATGAATAATAGAAAAATTTTGTTTTTTTATTATTATATATTTCAACAAATTTTTAAATTAAATATAGCAGAAATATTGTATTATACCGACATTATAGAATGTCAAGTAATATTGGCAAAATAACTTTTCAATATAGCAACTACAGTTGATTGATAAAGTCCCTTTTTGTTTTATTCAACAATACAATAATAAAATCTTCATACTGATGTATGTGATTGTTATATTTTTTCATTATAAGGACCTCATGACCTTAATTCCTTACTTATTACCTTAATCTATGGAACTTATGAAATTCAAGAGAGAAAAACAATCCTCCTGTTAAAGCAAGTTTTTTCTTGTTTATGATCGTACAAAGAATAAATGGGATTTATAAGCCCATGCATTATTTATCCTTTCATTTTGATTTCTTTGTTTGAAATCGTTGTGACAAACACAAGCACTTTCAGATATTTATTCCAAAAAATAAATTTTGGTAGCAATTAATAAAAAGAGTTGTAAACTTGAAACTATGCCTTTAATATTCTAAAATGTACTTTATAATTATCAAAACTAAAACAATTTATAAAGTTAGTGTTTTTGAAGTTTTTTTGAATAGAATTATACAGTTAAAAAGGGAAATTTCCCTTGGACATGGTAAGCGTTACGTAAATGGCTACAATTATTGCATCCAAAGAATTTTTCAACTAATAGGACATTTTAATGTTAAAAGTGCAGATTTTTGCTGAAAAAATTTAACAAAGAGATTTATTACAATCTTTTAATGGACGGATTCAAAGCTTCGAGGAACGTGAGGGACTTTCGCTTAAGAAGATTTATAATGCGGGGGAAGTGCTTCAGTGAATCCAGAAAGCGTGAGTCATTGAAAATCTAGAGGATTTGCTGGTGATCATGCAGCAAAGAACATTTTTAACAATCCTAAAATGGGGTTTAAATTTAAAATACGGATGAATCATGCTTTTGCTTAAAATGCTGAAAATGATAAAAAGTTAAAAATACAAATAAAGATTAAAATGTGGTGAATGCCACTGGTGGTGAAAAACATCTACATCCTATTATTAGAAAGCCAAGTAAGCAAGGGCGTTAAAAAGGAATATAAAACTTTGCATATTTCATACAAAAATAGTGCTATATTCTAAAAATGTTTGTCCACTGTAGTTTGCAAAATTGCCATAAACGATAAGTCTTGATCATTTAAAATTTTTCTGCTTCTTCCATTCTCAATGGTTTTTAAGATATTAAAGTAGAATTTTTATATTTTAACCTCTGTAATGTAACCCCTCTTTTGAATAAAAAGAAATACCTTAAAAATTAATTGATGTAGATATTGATTCTTTAGAGAAAATCATTAAAAGATATAAAACTCATACTTAATCAGCATTGCATTTATCAAAAGTTCAGTGGACTGTTATTATTGAACAATGCGTTAGAAATAAAATTTGATTTATAGGGCTTACGTTAATACGTGAATTGAATAACGAATTCATACCCAAGACATTGAAATCCCCCGACAATATATGTAACCACTGATAGAATGTGAAATCTTTTAATAACGATGTCATTTGTTGAGATGCAAACGGGATTATCGAAATAATTTAGATAATTTTTTGTTCGATATGATAAAAATCTCGAGTACAGTGAACATTCTGTGAATGATGCGTTGGTAGAAAGGAAAGTTTCGAAATTAACTGTTTTGGAGAATTGCTTTGTTTGTCACTCTACTGCCACTTTTTACGCAAGATTGCTAATTCACTGCAAATATGCTCACTAGAGAACTATATAGAATACATAAACTATTGAACTGACGGTCCATAGCACTAACCTTTTAACTGTCAGTTTGGCTCTTCTTCCGATGATTATTTCTTTCTTCTTTGATTAATTTCAATACTACTGAAAAAAATTCATGATAAGTATATAACAGATATAGGAAGAAATATGTTTTGAAATATTTTTAAAACATAGCAAGTATTTCAGGTTTTTAAAGTAATTTATTAATAAATTTTAAGGTAAATTATTTAAACTATGTACTCTTTTAGTATTTTTTCTCTTTATAACTCATTTAAATTAAAATTTCGTTTTAAATCATTATAACGATCATTATTTAATATGTTCACTTATTTCAACCTTTCAAGTATTCATTACAACGTGATTACATTATACTTAATTTGCCTCATAAATACAGAATACTTAAAAGTTAATTTATATTACAAATATTGATGTAAAATTATAAAATTATTAAATAATAAAATTTAAAGGCGTAACATTTTCGGTTGAAAATTTGGTTACTAATTTACTAGTTACCAAATTTTACTTGTTTTAATTTTACTAGTTAATTTTACTAGACATACTAGTTTTCAAGTATAGTTTCACACTATTGGATGGCCTCAGTAGTTCGTTTAATGAAGATGAAGTTCTTTGGACTATAAGTACATTTTTTATATCTCTAACCTAGCAATGAATGTTTGTATCAAATATAGACGATGTGGTTGCCAAGCTGTCACAGAATTGTCATGACTTCCTTATTTCATGTTTGTGGTTAAATAATAAGACTCCATTTTAGAAAGTCTTTTAGAATCGTACCTCGTACCAGCTTAACACAAAATGTAGTACCTCTACTATGACATATAAGTTCCAAAAATATGACAGCTGAAAACAAAACTTCAATATCATAACAGCACAAAAAATACTTTCTAATTTCTTAATTTTAGTGTTTAACGAGATCCATGTTAAAAATTTTTATATATACAAGAAAAAATATTTTAGAACTTCTTTTAGAATCGTACTTCCCACCAGCTTAACACAAAATGTTGTAGTTCTACTGTGACATATATACACTGTCTACCAATAAGTATTTGGACACCTGTGATAGAAAAGAAAAACTAACTTTATTCAAAATCAATAGTTGGTAATTCCGGGGCATACTTTCCACAAGTCTTTGTATTACAGCTAGTTGTATTGTCTTCCACTCAGCTTGGAGTAGACATAAAAGTTCCTTCAACGATTTTGGGTGGGCAATGCACCCCTTAATTTGACGATCCAACTCGTCCCAGAGGTTCTCGATCGAGTTCAAGTCTGGGCTCTGGGTAGGCCAGCCCATTCAATGAGAACTCTATTGGCACCATACCAAGCTTTGGTTAACCTCGAAACATGACAACTGGCATTGTCGTCCTGAAAGTAACAGATGTCCAACCCTTAAAACTGCCACAACGTAGGAAGCACATTGTCATCCAAAGTGGTGCTGTAAGCATCGACGTTGAGCTTACCATGAAGGGGACCAAGGGTCCTAGTCCATACCAAGAGAAACCAAGCAGATGTGCTTCCTTACGGATAGTATTCATTGAAACAATACTCCCAGATGCCTGTTGAAACTCCTCGCGGATGAGGGCCATCGGTTGGGTGCTGTTCTTCCGAATTTCTCTAGACAGCCCTAGTCGGTCTCTATCTCCCAGTTTTGTTGGTCTGCCGACTCGGGGCACATTCTGACAATCACCGCTCACCTTCCACTTTTTAATCACATAAGCCACAGTCGATTTTAGGTACTTCAGATCGCTAGATATGTCCCTTAAGGGTAACCCACCTTTCCGATACCCGATAATTATCCCTTTCTCGAAGTCAGAAAGCTCCGAACTGCGCGGCATCTTGCATGAGACTAATGCCATGCTGTTTCCTACACTATATATACCGACAGAGGCCGTGACGTATCTCAGGACAGCTGATATCATCATTTGCATAGGTGTCCCAATACTTATAGGAAGACAGTGTATAAGTTCGAAAAATATGACAGCTGAAAACAAAACTCTAACATCATAACAGCACTAAAAATACTTTCTAATTTCTAAATATTAGTGTTTAACGAGATCTATGATAAAAATTTGCATAGATACAAGAATAAATATTTATTCTCGTCGTAGTTACCATGAATAAAATGAATAGAAAACTTATACCTATGAAACTTTACACTAAGTATCAGCCTATTTACCCGAATAAATCTTATTTTATCTTTATGATTTGGTTTTTGTATGTACAAGAAGATTTAATTTTTCTTCAATTTCAATTTTCCTTGCTTTTTAAATAGTGTCATTTAAAATAGTCAATTTTAAGTTATAGTTTACTGTATGTGCTCCTCTGAGAAAGACGATTCTAAGATTTAATTACGTCATAAGCAAGTCACTGTCAGTTCTCGAAGTAAGGAAAAGTACTTTATCTTACCCCTAACACTTATTCTCTCATAAATGTTATCTCCTTGCTCTGAAACATTTACCTCAGAACTTTGTTCACAGCTTACTGCTCATTTCAACGCAAGAGAGAGAAATATTTTTACTCACATTCGTAAAGGATATTGTTAACAGCTGTGACACCCAATACTTTTCAGGGGACTCATTCCCTTTTATTAAAATCGTAAATGTTTACGGCTTCCTATAGCAGAATTTTTATGTCATGGTCACAGTTAAAGGAGCCATTTAGATCACGGAATATTGATGCATTAAACGCGCTTCAAGAAAATCGCGTGAATCAAGGAAAACTGCTAAGTGCTTTTCAGAAAGTAATTATTTTTTCATTGATAATTTTCGATGAAAATTCAGGTTTAATCACGACATGAAAATAAATTTCATGGTAATGAGTTTGGGCAAAAAGCTGTAATTGTAATATGTTTCGTTGGGGAAAAAAATTGATATGGATTTTCTCGTAAAAGTTAAACCATTAGAGGTTATAAAAAATTTAGAATTTCACTAATGTATTTGCAAAAATCTATTCCAGTTAATTTAAATGTTTTTGTCAGAAAGTTATAATTCCAATCGGGTTGTTTGTGATTCTTTGGTACGTAACTGAAATGTAATTTTATATCATTGACGTATGTAAGCTATATCCAAAATTAAATTGATACTTTAATTTAAAAATGTCACATAATTATAATCGAGAAACAATCGAGAAACGCGTTTTTATTGTGCAATTGCGTGATATGGTTGTGTATATAAAAACTTTACTTTACCCATAACTTAAAAAAAATGTTTTTTCATAGTTTTATGATAATGAAAATTCTTAAATCTTCATCTTTTATACATGATTTTCAGTGTTTATTCTTGATAAATGGGAAGCAATAAGTAAAGCACAATTTGTTTATCAAAACAAAAGAATTCGGTATTATCATTAGCCATAGTAAAATAACATATTTCTAAAATTGCAACAAAATTTTTAATAAAATATAAATTATACTTTATTATTTTATTGTATGTATTCGTATTAAGATAAACATAGATTCAAGAAATATAAAGAATACATTTTAGTCTGTATATTCTTACTGATCTATAACTAAAATTTGCTTTAAGAATTTCTTTCGGAATAATGTTTAACTGCCATGAAACTATTAAAATAGGTTACTTTTTAGCAAACTGAGATTGTTTAATTAGTAAATCGTAATGTATATGTAATTTATAACAGATATTTGAATTATTTACCTTCGATTAAAATAATAAACAATAGCCTTTTTATAAATTCATTAAAAATTTTGTAATATTTTTCCTCATTCAGAATGTATAGACTTTTTTATTTGATTAGCATAATGTAATGATTAAAAGTCCTCAGGTAATTGATGGTTTTTATGCAAATCAAATCTGTACCACATATCTCCGAAAGAATTAAACCAGAAGAAACCCTTTTATTATATACCTGAAGGAACAAAATTGGATGTTTCGTTGTCAATTATCGAACAAACGCTGTATACTTAGAGAACTTTGTCAATAATCAATTCAAAACATTTACCTAAGAATCTGGCTTTGAAATATCATAACTAGTGTTGCCATTGACCGTTAGTCATCTTTCTGTCAGTTTGTAGTTGTCGCATAAGATAAAACTTGACTATTAGATTCTTCTGTGACTATTCCTAATGTAGTGTTTGCCCAGATAATGGGCATATATGCTTTTAGACACATCATGAGCCGATCTTGATTTTATTTGTTGAATAGAACATGTCCTTCACAGTCAGTGCTTACTTTGGCACGTGATATCTATTTATATTTTGCAATGCAAAGCACATTTGCAAAGCAAGTGAAAGTATATTTCTATGATATATGACGTAAGAGCAACAACATATGATGTAAGAGTTTTCCGAAATGATTTATTTCAGAAAATTACTATTCATTGTCTTGTGAAAATGGCTACTTAACTTATGTACTGGTTTAAAATATCTTTTATATTTTGCAAACATAGTTAATATCACCATATCAATCAAAATCAGGAATCTTCCATTTGGCATGAATTAGAAACGTAATCACCTAAAAATATCCATCAGTTAGTTATATGACTATGTATGTGCAACATCTAATTAACACCTGTTCTTGTACAAATATATATTAATGGTATAAGTTCTCTAAGGAAATACTATTTTTTCTCAAATGCATATAATCATTTCGCTTAAAATTTTAATATACATAAAAACAGTAAATAATGTGCTTGTACAAGAATTCCCTTGCAAATCAGATAAGGTCTTTTATTGGAATGATTTTTTCATACAATATTTAAATAATAAAACATATTCTTGTATAACATACTTGATTACTTACCGGAGTGGGTGCTTGGTAATTTTCAGCGTTTCTTTCCTTGATACTCGTGAATTTGGCCAACAATCCTTGATAAATCCTTCCAAAAACTGTTGATGGTAAAAAAATTCTTAAAACAGATTTCAGTTATTAGGTTCTTCAAACGTTAGTTTCAAAACAATAGCCAAATTTCAAAACAACTGTCATACGCCATAACAATAACCAGAAAATGAATTTTATTACACATATTTTAATCTTATATGATTAATTATTTCAGATTATTTTGACAATTTTAATTTGTTGTCGTTCACTCTGGAGTCATCTTAATATGAATCTCTTCAACAACATAAATATTCTTACAAATGAATGATAAACATGATTCAGGAATTTAATTTCAAATTCTATTTAAGCATTTACTCTGTACACTTCAATAAGATTTCATAAACATAGGTGAAAAGGTAATATAAATAAGACAGAAAAGAGAGGAATGTATGTAATTTAAATAAGACAAATGAGAGGAATGTATGTAATATAAATAAGACAGAAGAGAGGAATGTGTATAATATAAATAAGACAAAAGAGAAGAATGTATGTACTAAATAAGACAAAAGACAGGAACGTATGCAATATAAATAAGACAAAAGAGAGGAAAGTATGTAATATAAATAAGATAGAAAAGATATATTTTACTTGTATACATATTTAAATTATACTTATATAAAAAGTATATACATAATACAAAAATCTCTTTCCTTCTTGTTAGTTTATTAATATTGGTAGAAATTAAAAAATTAAATCATTTTTCATTCACACCAAAATGGGGAAAAAAAATCACTTTTTTGGGACTAGTATCATCATTTTGATTTTGTATGAAAGAGACCTTATTTTATAAATTGGATAAGATTTATGTCAAGTTCTTTTGCGAAGTCATAAATTCTGTCACAAGTAACAAACATTGAACTTTATTTATGTGTCAAATATATCACAATATTATCCTCATCCAACAATAATACCTCTTGTAATAGAACTGTCTTTAATGTCAACAGTCACTCACGGCCTATTGCAAAAAATGAAAAAGAGAGTAAACATGGAGACGGATGACATTATAATGGCAGCTCCTGAGTTAATGGCTGTCGGATGCCATCAAACCACAGGGAATCTCTTGTATTTATTTGTCTGTCGAAAATAGAAAAAGCCTTCAAAAGAGGCGGGTAGATTATCCATAGATCACAATATTGTTTCATTCTTACCTAGAAAACAATCCATTTCATTACCATTGTTACCAAAAGGGAACCATTGAATAATCAATAACATTTATCAACCAAATTAAGGATGAACTGAGACTTAGAAAACGCCATAATTTCTTTAACGCTGCTACATCACGTAACATGCTTGATGTTCTAAATTTATCTCTGCCAATAAAGCATGATTCAAGTAAAAATGTTCTTATGATAGAAAAAAGCGATTTTTTTCGGAAATTTAGTAAAAAACTTATTTTATCTTTAATGTTTTAATTTTTATGTCTTTAAGGTTGTTAATTTTTTCTTTAATGTAATGGAACGTTAAAATAAGTCAAGTTTGAATTAAAATTTATAATTACCAAAAATTATATCAGGAATAATTGTGAAATAGTATAAAAATAGATCAGTAATATGAAATAAAAACAAAATTGTGCCTTAAATTATGAAACGATAAATAATGGTTGTGTTACTTTTTGTGAAAAAATCGATATCTTCAGAATTGCACCTTTAATTGTAAATTTTATTTCCCTCTAATCGGGGTCTTTCTAAAGGGATTAGTGAAAGGAAGGCCTCTTATGATTAATTCAATATTTTTGTTGTTGTTTTTACTAAGGCACTTGGCAAAGCCAAGCCCGCCCCTGAGAGATGAGGTCAGAGCTTTTTCCGTTTTTGAATAGAGCACCCTCATACGAAGGTGGAAGTACGACTTTGGCTCATAGATGACAGCACCCCATCTGAGTCTTCCAATTTAGAGATTGAAGCCAGAGAAGACCCATAACTAGGCTCCAACCTCCCTAGAGGTATTAATTTGGAATTGGAACATGGATGACGTTGCGAGGAACATGGAGGATGGATTTTCGGCTAAGCCGGGATTCGAACTCACTACTTTCCGGTAACGAGAACGAAGCCCTAACCAACCAGGCTACAGCGGCCCTTCAATATTTTTCTTCGCATATCAAGCAATTAGTTGTATTTAAACTCATAAATATCTAATCCATTATGCTAAATATTTATAATCTTTAGGATAAATACTAAGGAAAACAAAAATTTCTGTTACTTCAACCTTCTTTCTTGACTTAAACATCTTGATTTTCTGTATTAACAAATTTCAATCTGCATTTATAAATCAAAAGATGATTAAAAAGGATACAATTAGGTACATAAAACATTGCGTTTGTTTTAAACAAAAAATAAATCAACAAAAATAAAATTTTCTGCATCATATATAATATGAGTCACATTAAAAATGAAATTTCATTTATTGTGTTTTGAAATATGATTATTTCACGTATTCTGTGTGAGGAAATAACAGTTTAATTTTCTGAAATCCTATTAGTTAAAAGCCTAAATAATAGAATAATGTAAAATTATTTAAAAACAACAGAGTAATTCTTACTTTATCAGTCAACAAAAAGCATTTGTGATTAGTCATATTAATGAGTCAAATACTGAAGCTTATGCAGAATCGGCCAAAAATCATTGCTTCTGATACTCAAATTCATTTAACAAACAAGTTGTTCTGTTAACCTTTGTAAGTGCTTTAGAAACTCGTTCAGAAAATATATAATTTACCTCTACTTTTAAATGCACAAATGAATTATATACTTATCAAAGAATCATCAATTATGAAATAGGATAATTTCATAAAAATTGGAACAAAAAGTGAAAGTATCTTTGAGGTAAATTTTCTTTTTAAGAAAGAGAATGCATTTTTGTCACCAAATTTGAATGTCGTACTTCTAATCCCATGGAGAATTTCGTTCGATGACAACGCTTTTCTCTAGAATCCTGTCATGATGTATAATTTTAGAAAATGGAGTGACAATAATCCAGTAAGGCCATTACAATGACAGCACAGACAGCGTTGACTATAATATTTAATACATTTCTTAGAATTTATCATTTTCATTATATGTTAAATTAAAAGAAATTTTTATTATTAACTTGTGCCCATATTTTATTTATTTTAATTTGTAATATATGTCAATATAATAATTATATATCATAATAAATATAGGGGTTTCCTTCATTAATTTTATTTATAATTCTTGAAACATCCAAATAACTTCAATTTATTAAAATTTATAGAAAAATTGAATTAAGTTTTTGATAACATTTAAAATTTTCTTCAAACATTTACAAAATATTTCTGTCAACCAAACTTTTGGCAAATAATTAATAAAAAGTATTTTTATTAAATAAAATTAATCTTCACAGAAAGTTAAGATATTTAAGAATTAATTCTTCTGAAATACATTATTTCTGCAGATACTAGTGATATGGATAGTTATAAACTAAAATAAATTTATACCATATGTCGAGATCTAATATTTTTTCATCAATATGCTTAGTTTTATTTAATTACTTAATTGTTTTTGAAATAATAAAACCTTATCTTCACGATGATTAAATCAAGATGGATGTAAAATAAAATAAGAACTATTCTATTGTTTCTTAGTAACGTTTCTTATCTTGAACGGCAGATTTCATGGTAAAATCGTTATATTTCCATTGAAAAATTTATGAGTATCCTCTGCAAAAAAAAAAAAAAAAAAAAAAAAAACAGTAACAAATTCACTCCGCATCCAACAAGTTATTGAGTCAGTTGCGAGTAAACAAGAGATCAAAGGTCAACTCTGCAGCTGCCAAACTCATAGCTTAAATAACAGGTTTTCTGCACCCCGAATACCCACATGTCTATAAATCCAGCAGATTCCACTGAAGACGCTGGTAAGGTGTTCTTTGTCAAACTTGGAATGCAGACCTCCCCCGACTAAAAAATCTCCAAAAACACAAACACTTTCTTTCCCTCATTCTAACAGGAATGATTTTATGAGAAAAAATTCTGCTATATGTTATTTATTTATTTATCTATTTTTGCAACACACATTCAAGTGACTGCTTATGAAGCTTATTGAATAAAGAACTTTTATTAAATGAGAAATAGCTAAAAATTGTAATAATTTGGAAATTGTAAAGAAAAATTTCTAAGATTTCTCTCCCATTTAGATTATATTTTATATAATTTAAAATCCTTTAGATTATATTTAGATTTTTTACAGAAACAATTATATGGTTATCTCTTCTTGGGGTGAGTTAAGTATTGGAAATATATTTTAATCTCAGCTTGTGGAATATTGCGAGATTATTCTTAGCAAAAAATTCTAATAATAATTATATACATACATACATATATATATATATATATATATATTCTTGGATATATATATATATA
>JAPDSC010053641.1:0-10087 GCA_026290005.1 Latrodectus geometricus | reverse complement strand
AGATACAGGAGCTCTCCTTTATCAGAGCAATTTCCGAGACAGTGAGTGTCCAGACACCGTCTCGCTGGTCTTTAATGGCTCCCCGCTGTCTGAATGGGACGCTATCCAGGGGAGCAGTGACTCACTCCTTTACAGTCACGCACCCTTCTCCTGCGCCTCCTCACTCTTAGATCATCCTCCGAGACGACAGGGGGGAAGAAAGAGGTAGATGCGGGATCCTCTTCACTACCCTCCAGTGACGTCACCCCCACCCACACAAAAAAATAACATTTCACCTCCAAATAAGAATGGAATATGACTGTGGTTTTGGCACTGAATATCAAGGCGGAATTTATTTCCTGTTCAGGTTGTCCCTTTAGGGGCAGTGGATGATCTGGAAGTTGAGTTGTCAGGGAGTCTTCCACTCTTTCAGGATATATTTAAAACATTGCCCTACCTGTACTCCAATCTGTGTATTTTTGGATTTGATAATTCATTTGAATCTAAATATGTTAATAGTGAATATTTGATATTGTATGTTGAAGAAGCTTCAAGTATGTAGCTTTTTTTTAATATTAAATGGGATTTCTATCTGTATTAATTTATTCATGCTTATCACCCATTCATGGTTATTAATTAATGAACTTGTAGTTGAATAATGGTAAATAGCTTGGCCTGTTCGCCAAACTTTCGTTTGGCTCAACAGTTCATGGGTTCGACACCCATTTCGAGCGAAATTGTTAGTAGTGGTTCGAAATCCCTTTTAAACTATAGGTCCTTAGGACTTATGCACAAAAAGTACCTGTTGAGAACGTCAATAAAACAAACAAATCAAATCAAACGCCTGTTAATTGAACGATTAATCCCATTAGATATTTTCATTCTATTTTGGCTTCAATCCAAAAGATCACGGATTCAATTCCCATCTCCAATGTGAATATTTGTGAAGGATAAAGGTTAAAAAATCAACTTCTGTGTTTCATATCAAACTTTTAAAAAAAAATTTAGCATTAGTAAAAATATTCACTAGTCTAATACAAACCCCATTATTGAATAATAAACATAAACTTGAAAATATGCAGGAAACTTAAGTATTATCTAAAAGTAAAAATAGGACGGATTTTCTTGTTGCCAGATGATGATTGTTTTTCAGAAACTCGAAGGAATTTTGTGTTTTTATACTATTCATTTAGTGCAAACAGTTTAAATATAAAGCAACTTAATCCAAGCCTATTATTAATATAGACGCAATACCTGAGAAGAAAAGGTTAAAGAATTCATATAAGGTAAAATATAAATGTATTTATGCTGACAACATGCTGCCCAGTTATTACCTAGCTGATGGACATATGGTTTATCACTTTGGCCTTCGGTTCAACGATTCACTGGTTTGAAACATACCTCAAGCTTGGATGCTTGTTGTTCGGAAACCACTTTAACCTGCTGGTCTTAGCCCTCGTGTACAAAAAATGACTTTTGAGAGATAGATAAGACAACTAAGCTCTCCGAATTATTCCCCGTGCCCTTTTTGTCAAAAGTTACTACAGATGTAAGTATTAACAAACTAATAAACTACACGAAATTTTGATTTCGTATAGGCAGTCTATTTTTTTTTAATTTAGCACTTAGCACGGTAAAAACATATGTAGTATTTGGTAAGTTTGGCTATTCAAGGTCATTTATTTTCGTGCATGAGGTCTAGTAAGGCAGGCCGCAAACTCGCTAGACCATACGATTGAGACACCGTCTTATGGTATACAAACCCCGTCTTATGGAGGTCTTAATGTGACGTAGTTATGACGTTGAAATCTGACGTCATGGATATTTTAAACCAATGAGAATTTGTTTACATTCTCATTGTTTACATTCCGGTTCCATTTCCGATTGCAATATTAAAAAAAATATTATTACCTCTATAAAGACTTATAATTAACTCCTCCTCTTCAAATGTAAACTTGTAATAACTTGTATTCTCGATATCAACGTGGTATATTTTTCCTGCGGAAATTGAAATTAGCTCTGTCTCGCGGAAAGTTGCCAGATATTTCAAATCAGCTCGATATCCAGATTTGTCTAGCGCTCCGCCCATTTTTTGACGTAGGTAAGATATTTGTAACGTCATTTGGCCTCATGTGAATCTCGCGAGATCTTCGGCTTGTCTCTCGATACATGTCTCATGCGATCATCTACGAATTTGCGGCCTGCCTTAGACTGGGACCTTACAGTTTAAATTTAACTCCACAAATCACTAAAGGCAGCCATGCTCAACATAGGAATCGAACTCTCGAATTCTTGAATTGAATATTAGAGCGGTGACCATTTGTTTGCCAACTAGGCTTTGAAAAATGTGAGCTTATAGATGCACTCTCACTTTAACCTTTTGCTTGTATCGGAAGTTGTGAGAATTATGCATCTGTATTTTCCTTGAGGTACTTTTGCAGTTACTACATAAACTTAAGCTAAAGTAAGGGGAAAAACTGTAAATTGCGTAGTGTGCATAAAAGTTAAGGAACTTTTATAAGTAATGTAAAGTGTGAGCTTAGAATACGCAAAAGTTAACAAACATTGGTCTTAAGGGGAGAGGTAAAATTGAAAGAATTATAAAAAGGCTAAAATAAGTTTCTTTTAAAACTATTTCTCCCCGTTGCTTGATTAAGAAACTTGGAGGTTCTGAAAACATCTGATTTTTATTATCGCTCTGGCATTCACTTCAACAGTTCGTGGGTTCGAGTCTCACCTCGAGTATGGATGTTTGCTGTCGTTTGGTATTGATTTTAAACTCTAAGTTTCGTCTTAAAGAAATATGTGCATACTGGGATTATTAATGATAATAAAAGTTTGTAATGAATTCATCATTTTCCCATTTTTTGTATTGTGTCTTGCCTCATTGTGTGTATAGCATTGTGTCACACACACGTTGTTTTACTGGCGTTTTATAACGATGTTGATGAATGGCACCCTTTGTTGGCACCACTATTTACTGCCAAGTTTTATTAATTTAAATCTGCTATCAATAACCGTTGTATTAATTTAAGACTAACGACCAGTTTTAAGAATCTGTTGTTAACTTTTAAATGCCAATTCATTGTATTTTAATCGGTTATTAAGTTAAACAATACATAATTATTTAAGTTTATTAGTATGTTAAACTTTAATAAAAAGAGCATCTTTATTAATGTTTACCTAATTGACCGTTATCTCTAACCAGAACTTAAAAAGGTTGTTAGCACTATTACATTTTTAATAAAAAATTGATTAGATTACAGTTAAATTATTTTTATGATAATTTTACTTAAATAATTGCAAACGCTTTTTTTAATGAAAAATTCAAAAAGAAGGGAAAAAAATTAATAGCGTGAATTTAAAATTTATTTTTCAACAATTCATGAATTTAATTTTCAAATTTTCTTATCATTCATGAATTTTTATTTTTTATCCTCTAAATACTTGATTTATTTATTCTTAAAAGTTCTAATAATTCACGAATTTACATTTTCCTACCCCAAATTTATATCATGAATTTTCCTTTTTTAAATTTCTCATATTTCATGAATATAAGCTACGATAATTTTACATTAGTTTCTCCTCATTTTTTTTATTCATTTAATATCTGTTGATTCATGAGGCATTTCAGAAATACATTCATTTTTCATAAATTTTCATTCCCTAAATAAATTTCTCATTAGGTCTCTAAATTAATAAGATTTTTCATTCCCAAAATTTCTTAAGACTCGTATGTTTTAAATTTTATTTATTTTCCCATATTTTGTTTTAAGTGACCTTAATTATTTGGAAGTAACATTTCACAAAAAGAATAATATTATTATAATATTGCTTAAGAGAATCGTTTTTTATTATTATTTCAACAGAGACAATTTTTATTTAAATTTCGGAATGAAATTTAAATACATCCAAAAATTTGTTTCAAGCTAGGAAATCTATTGTATGTTCTGTCGTTGTGATGAAGGATATGCCTTGCTAAATCAAAGTAAGTGAAGCGGTGAAAATTCGGAGAAAACGAGGTCTTGTTCCTCTATTCATAAAACCCAATCAGCAGCTAAGCGTCCTGAAATCGGTGTAATAAGACCAGGCCGTTAGCAGAGGGGACACAGACGACACCTCTCGTCTTTCGATAGGGGGCGGCTAACAAAAGAGGGAGAGATTTGTAGGGCGGGAGAAAACAAATGGAGGAAGAAAAAAGAGGATTAGAAGAACGGTCACTTTCATCCTTTAGGAATTAAGGGGAGGAGGAGGAAATGAGACGCCATCTGTCGGGCGGAGTGTCCCAATATTGAAAACGATTTAAGAAAATGGGAATCACCGATTGAATGATACTCTCGGAAATGAAAACGATTTTTCCTACTCATTTAATTCTGCTGTTCTGAGTGTGTTTATTGGTTAAAGGAATGCCGATTTTTCACGAACTTTATTGGGAATGCAATTCTCAATTAATTTTTATTATTATTATTTTAAAACAAAAAAAAAAAAGTAAAGTACAACTTTAATCTGCTTTTGAATTGGAAAAAAATATATTGATAGTTTCGCTTTTATATTTATTCATTATATTGTAAGAAGTAGGAAATATATTGTACTAAATTCTTTATTAAATAACCCACTACTTCACATACATCTGCTTGTTGTACAATGTTTGTATTTGAAGGTTAAATTTTGGCATTTTTGTATTTTGATGTTATTAAAGACAATTTGTCTAATTGCCAGGAATTTATCTCCTATTTAGGAATTCCATTTATTATCACTTTAAGTTCAGTTGTAAAGACTGCATTGGTAAAAAAAAGCCGCACTACGCAAAAATTAATTTTAAAACAAATAAACGCCACAGAGTTTCTATCGAGATTACCAATTTTTAATTAAAAAAAAATCAATGGAAATCTTTATTAAGTGATAAATACATTTGTAAATGTAACTTGAAAGTGTCACTAAAATTTGCTGGGTTATACTTGAATTTTTTTTTAAAATATAATATTATAATTAATAATATTATATATTAAAACCTTTTTTTATTTCTAATGGCGGGCACTCTTGAGCAAGTAAGTACATTAGCCGCAACAAGGCCGGAAACTACTCCTCATTTTATAGTTACCCGGTGGACACCTGTGAACCAAGTCACGGAGGTACGAGTAGCATCACCCACGCCACAAACCCGTTTATAGGGTGGGCCACATTCATCCATCATCTGAGGAAATGGACAAGAAACAGAGAAAGAGAAAGTACATCCATGCCCGAGACGGAATTCGAACCCAGGTCCTCCCCATCCGTAGGCAGTTACGCTAAACACTAGACAAGTTGGGAGGCCATATATATTAAAATATTACCACAATATTAATACGTAATATTTATGTATTAAAATTATGGTAATATTTCAGTGCATACATACTTCCATAATTTCCAAGAAAAGCATGCAGGCATAAATACATTACCCTGAAGAAAATGCTACCGAAGCATTTAAAATTGCTCAGAAATGCTAAATTTGCGTTAACTACATAATAAGTTAAATAACGAGTGTTATTGTGATGCATCACAGTTAGAAAATATTGACCTAGTAAGGCATATCATTTCAGTAAACTACATAAAATCGAAACATAGCTTAAAAATATATAAGACGTGTTTAAAATATACTTAATTTCTCGATTGGACTTGCATTTACTCATTACAGCTTTCATCCCTTCAGTGGCAGAATTGAGTATCAAACTGCCTGGGAACTAAACACTGGGGGTTTCGCGTTAGGATGACCACATAACCAGGACTTAAGCTCCACACCCTAGAGTGTTATTTATGAAAACTGATATGGGCAAGACTTAGTCACCATGAGGGCTGATTATATGGGATCAGAGGGCTGCCACTGATTATATTTAGTTTATTATATGTAGAAATTGTTATTTATAACTATAATGCGTTTTAAGTGATACCTACTAGATATCGAATTGAATGAAAATTTTAAGTTTACTAATAAAACTCATGCAACACCACATTCCGTTTCGTCAATAAGTAGATCTTATTTTAATTCCAGAATGAAGGACATGAAAATGGGTTGAATGTTGACTAAGGATAAGGTAGAAGCAGATTTTTACACTCCATTTCAAACATACGAAAATAGATCTTTTTCTGCATTCTATTTCTGTTTTCCCTCTTTCTTATGTAAGAATATTTACTTACTGCCACGCAGTCATTCGTTTTTTGAATTCGAGACACTGTCATGCGACAGGGAGTGAAACGTGAGCTGTCACTGACAAAGAGTGTGACAACTTTGCTGTCACGCTCTTTACTTCGAGATTCCACAATACACCAAAGGAAAGACATTAGCATCTACAAATTTGGGACATTCTATTATAAAAATAAGTTTTACCGTAGTAAGGTATCGAACCCATTTACCTTTACTCGTGAATATTGTCATTTAAAGTGTTATCTAATCTAGATATTCTTGCAGCAATGATGTTAGTAAAGGTTATTAAAATCACTGATTGACATAATTATTAGTTAGAACTAGTTAGAACTTTGTAAGGCTGGTTCTTGAGACTGGTCACTTGTAGTTTTAATTAATAATAATACTTATTTAAATATACTGTAACAAACTGTTGACAAAAATACCTAAGGCCCAGTTTTAACTTCTGATGAAATCTTCTTTAAACGATCGTTAAGCAATCTTGTTGGAAAATGATTGATTAAAGAGCATTTAAAGAACGATTAGAGTAATCAAGGCTTGTTGAGATTGGCCCTAGTAGTTGGTTAAGCAGCACTTAAATGATTGATAGCAGTTATATCAGAGCTAGTGGAAAGGTCCTTAGAATAAATTTGAACTAACTTAGACATTTTTAAGTAATTTATAAATCAATCAGCTTAAATGCCTATCTTAATTCGTCTAATATCGATTGAGTACAGTTTAATCGATGTTCTAATAATCGGTTCAAATCTTTGATAAGTTGAGCTTGATTAATCCTTTAATCATGAGAGAAACAAATATCTCTTGTCAGTAGTTTTTTGATAAAATTATATATTTTGATTACGTTTAACTCAAATCTGCAAGTACTGAAATATTTTTTAGGGGTTTAGTGCATAAGAAGATCGTTTTTATGTCTATAAGGTCACAACTTTGATACTTGATTCTTTACTAAGAGGCATATGCAAGTTTAACTTTCGTAAAGTCTAATGTCATTCCGCTTGTGTGTCATGTAGGTTAGAGGATGAATTCAGTTAGAAGGATAACCCACCAAGTATAAATGAAGACACACCAATGATTTTGGCTTAATGATTCGTGCGTTCGATTCCTGTTCTAGGGGGTGGATGTTTGTAGTGGTGTCTATTTCACTTTAAACTGTAGATCAAAGTCAAACAAACTTTTACTTTCGAAAAAGTGCCATTTGAGCTACAAACCAACCAACTTGTGGTATTATAGCAAGATGTCAACTCGGGGTTTGACCTCGTCATTTGATTACTGAACAAAATTAAGTCGTGGGTGGCTGCACTTATAGATTTTCGTCATCAGAAATAAGAAGGCGGTATCGAACACCATGAAAGGAAGATTAGCAACTCAGCTCGGGTGTCTTTCACGTTGATGAAAATTGTGCACTTAAATTTTTAACCAACTATCCAGGGGATATGAATTTTGAGCTAGAAGATGCCAGCTTGGGTGTTGACTTCGTCATTCGATTATAGATCAAAATAATGACGTAATAGGCTCCACTTAATGACTTTCATCGAGAAGAATAAGCGGAGAACAGAGAGCTCAATTAAATGATATTTTTTGAGAGAGTAAAACTATGAAGGTTAGCCTAAAATTTGTAAAATGAAATTAGTATATTAACAATACAGCTACTTGAGGAGGAATTACCGAAGAAAAGTGCAACCCTGGGTGTTACGCGTTTCAATTTCCAAACGATTCTCTAAATATTTTCCATCCAAGCGACGAACTCGATTCTCGATTTAATTCGTCCGTCGATGCGCCGTTAATCGATTCCAAGTAAAATCAAAAACTCCTTAATCGGAATCAACGAGAGAAGGGTGGTAGGGGGGTTGCCCAAAAATGTGCAATCTGCTCGTCTGCCGAGATTGTCGGGCAGGTGGCGGGAGGGGTTGATAAGACAGGACTGTTAATTAAATATTTATGGTGTTTCCAAGAGCCGGTTCCCTTAATTAAGACAGCAGAGGATCGGTGTTCGCCCAAGGAGAAGACACTCTCCACCGGAAGTAAAGTTGCCGACGGGATGGTGGCAACGCTTCTGGTGGGATGGCTCAGCCATAAACAACCCTTCCTCCACTTGATAATAAAGCGTTCAGCAGGCCGAGTGACTTGGATGACAGTTGCTCGCTTTAAGTTCCTCAAAAGGAGAATATACTCTCGAACCCTGATAAACGAGACACTCTCATCAATTTGGGTTTCGTAATTTCTCCAGATAGGATAAGGTGGGTTCGGAAGTTTGAGAGTTTTAATGACTTCCGGTCATGGGACCAAAATTGTTGCAGCAAAAGTTTCGTTGCATTTTTACAATTTTGTGGTTTCGAGTTACCGATTAGTGTAAGGTGATACGTTTTCCCCATAAGTTACCCCGAAGAACAGTTTTTCGTATAAAGTTTGAAACAATTCCTGTTGAAGAGAAAAGTTCGTAATTACATATTTAAGATTTGGTTCATTTAAATTTATTGTAAAATTCGGTTCAGTTTGAAGATGAACGTTATATGATCTCTGCAGTACTCACGACTTTGACACTTTCTTGGAAACATCCTTCGAAAATGTCCAAATAACATTTAAATGCGATTACTTATGACTAAAATAGTGTCACATTGATTCTGCTCTCGCAATATAATCACTGAATAAGATGGACTCTGGTTTTTAATTATTTAGACACTGCGAGAGGACAACAAAATGGATTTAGACTGATTTAAAACATTAATGTTCCCTGTGCAAATTATTTTTCTATTGGATCTTTTTATAGATAATGGGTCATATTCACATGACACAAGGGAGGAAACCCGAAAAATTCCTAGGTTCTCACTTCAACAAATGTGCACGCACAAGTGTAACACCTTTCTCCTATTGTTCAACAGCGCACGGAATCGAATCCAGAACCATTTTCTGTGAAGAACATTGTGCTATCACTAGAACAATGAGCTTTGAGCTACAGTTTCACTTGTTATGTTTATTCCTAGTTATCTGCCATCTACATTGAAATTTCAAACCGTTGTCCAATGAATAAAACCAAGTGGGTTGACATATGGTGAGCATTCTGGCCTTCAGTTCAACTGTTCCCACGTTCGAATCCCATCTCATTCTTGGATGTGTGTATTGGTTTAAAATCCATATTAAACTGTTCACTCTGGTTTAAATATTATGTGTGCAAAAAAAAAATGTAACTTTAGGGGAAAACACACCAAACCAAAAGAACAAAATTGTTATCTCACGTGAAACACTCCTTTCTTGACTTCCACACCACAAAAGTGGATGGACATTATATGCATTCAAAAGTTTAATGAGTAGATTCCTTCTCAAAATCTCTTAGTTTTGAAACATGGTCCTGTGACGAAATCAGTATTCCGATTAATTTGAACCACAACCAAGAGACTGGCGACATAAAATCTGAAATTCTCTGTTTAATTACACAAGATAAGCTGTATGATGTATTTTATATGTTACTGAAGTTGTTTTACTAATGTCCACAAACTTCTTACATTTGAGGATCTCCTACAGTAAAAGGTATCGAATTCACTGCCTTTCAATTTTTTCCAACTGAAGAGTAAAAAACAAGTCCACTAACACAGGGAGCCAGCAGCGACAGAGTGAGCAATGCTTTTTACGACAGGTAAGGGACGACGCGTTGTATGTTTGTAGTCTTATATTTGGGCACCCTCGTATATTCATGCTGTCATCTATTCTAAAGTCTCAAATCTTATACTTGATAACAAGTTATTAACGATAAGATTTTATCTTCTATAAGTATGAATTCAGCAATTCATTACTGGCAGCTTTTTTTCATCCACTGAGTGACCAGGTGGATTGTATCAAATTTTAACCCAAAAGATATAGCTATAACTTCTTTTTCATGCTTAGAGTGAAACATTTTCTTATTTATATATATATATATATATATATATATAT
>JAPDSC010053632.1:0-11217 GCA_026290005.1 Latrodectus geometricus | reverse complement strand
AAAAAACAAATATTGGTCGCATTTAACAGATGAACATTTAATTTCGTGTTTATGAATTGCAATAGCTCGTACCAGCCACAATATGATAAACTTGTCGCAGATATACTGTGCCAAATTTCAACTAAACGAGGTGAAAAGGATGGCCAGTTTTTATAAATACATGAATACTTTGATTGTTTTCGTCAGTAAATTTTTATTTTGTAAACATTAATATTAAGTTTTTTTTTAGAAAAATTATATAATTTACCATTTTTTTCTTGTTACCGAAAATAAGTACGTTAATTTACCTCTGCCATTGGTAGACCACCTTGGATTTTTTAAATGTGGAGTAGACCCCGGATCCCAAAATTTTGGCCACCCAATTTTTTATATATATATATATAAGTAACATTATTTGAAATAAAATATTGGATTACTCATATAGCAAGGAGTAATATCCCATAGAGCTAGGAGTAGCTTTATGGGATTACTTACATAAAATTATATATATTCTGTGTACCTCTTTCATTTTCATGACAAAAAAAGTCATAATTTTAAGTAATATCTTTCATTTCACAAATTCATAAGGAGATAATAACATTAGGGATTATATGAATAGTGACTGAAATATAAACAAAAATATTGAAATAAATAAATTGTTTTATGCAACTTAAGTTAAATCATATTATAAAATCCAAAATACCAGTGTTTTTTTCAATATTTGAATTAACTTTGCATATTTTTTAATCTTTTGTAAAGATATTTTTCTCCACATTATTATGTCCCCACTTTTAAATATATAGCTAATATTAGCTAAAAATTTCAGTAATATTATCAGTCATTTATTTAATATAGTCTGTATTCACCTGCAAGATCTTATTCTTAACTTTTAACAGAAATAACTGTTTTATTTTTACTTTAAATATTGCTAGATTCTATGAAATCTGGTAGTTATAAAAAGTTTAGGGCTTCATTTAAATGTACTCATATAATTCAGATATTCATTTAAGCTTGTATCTTATAGTGAATATTCTTTTTTTAATATTATTTGACTTATTAAATAAGGCACTCATGTTTGAATTAGATTAATGCATGTGAATTCTATTTGCAGTGACTTTCAAAAATGTTCGTATACTCTAAAACCTTGTAGAAAAAGTGATGTACTCCAGAATTGTATTCGAATATAAAGTCAATATTTTTTCGATATCTCTTCCATACTATTTTGAATAAAACCAAACTTTTTGTTTTTTAATAGTGACTTATTTTTTTTTTAAATAAAAAATGCAAGGAATCATTGAAAAACACCACAAAAGTAATCTTACACCGAAACATTTTCTTATAATTTTTTAAGTGAAACTATTCTAGCAAATTTAATTTTTTATTTTGGTGATGTTTAATATACTATTTGATTTTATTCTTTGCGGTCTAATTCCTTTATATTTTATATAATATTTAAAAATGATTTTCAGTCTCAAGTAAACAATGGGTAACATTCAAAAATTGATAATTTTTCACCATAAACGTAGAAAATCTATCGTATATATTACTAAATTAGTAAATTTACCCCCCATTCTACAGTAGAGTATGCGATAAAACGTTTTAAAGAGGAAAATCGGATAGAAAATAAGGTAAGAGAACTGGTAGCCTCTGGCAAAGTTAACTCAACATGAACAGAGATTTATTGTTATAAAATTTGTGTAAAAACCACGTTTGAGTGCTGCAAGAATTTCTACAGATTTTACTAAAAAATTTCTACTTCAATGTCTCCTGAAACTGTTCAACAAATACTCAGATCAGCTTGATTACATGGACGCTCTGCTCGAAGAAAATTTTTGTGAGTGCAAAAAATAGAAAGCTTAGGCTTTTCTGCTCAAAATCAATGAAAAATAAGCCCGAATCATAATGTAATCATGTCTTATTTGCCGATGAAAGTTAATATTTTTGGTTTTGATGGATGTATAATTGTATGGAGAAGAAAATATGAAGAACTTAGTCCCAAGACCTTGTTTGAACACTAAAGTATGGTGGCGGAGTTGTGTTAGCCTTGTAGTGGGGTGTATATCAGTATTAGGTAATTTGGTATTAATGATACCAGAATGAACTCTGCTATTTATTTAAATACCTTAAAAGATAATTTCTAATTATTCACCGAAAATTTGGGTATTGAAAAGAACTTTATTTTTTTATCAGGAACTTTATTTTTTTAACGACCCTAAGCACGCAGCCTTCAACGCTCGCCTTTTGTGCCTCTATAACTGCCCATAAGTTCTGAAAACACCACTTGAGTTGCCAATTTTAAACCCGATAGAACACATTTGGAGAGAAATAGAGGTTAGAATACGAAAACACGACATTAATAAGAAAACCGAATTAAAAACTGTAATCATGAAAGAATGGAGGAACATTTATATGGATATCACAAAGAAAACTGATAAACTCTATGCCCAGATGTATTTTGAAAGCTGTTGCAAATGCAGCTGGATATTCTACAAAATACTAAGTGATAGAAATACTACAATATTAATTAATGCTTGCAAATTTCTTTGAAGTCTACGAAGACTTGTGAGGTAATGTTCAGTTACTTTTTGATTATTGATTTCAAAAAAAAAAAAAAAACTTTTCATTATGCTTATAAAATATTTTATGTAATTTTGCCATGAGATATCTATAGATATTATAAAACTCTCATTTTCAAATATAATTTTTGTTAAGGAATAAAGCAATATTTTACTGAAACTTTTAATTGTACGAACACTTTTGGGAGCCACTGAATAAGCTGTGCGTATTTATTGAAAATAATTTAATGTGAAATATATTTATGAAAATGCATATATGTATGTATATATATTTATGAAAATGGCAAGTAGTTTAAAATTGAGCTTCCTCTTTTTCAACATACCGAATGAATATATAAATGAACAAAGCATTTTAAATATTCCTTTCCTAATTTTACAATCTACTTCATATTTTTCTAAATAAAGAAAAAAAAAAAAAAAAAAAAAAGAAAAATAATTCGGACATACTTGAATTATATGAATTAAGCTATGCAAAATAAACCATGTTCCAGCATGTCCAAACACAAATTCGGTGGTAAAAGTTTCTATTATGAGGTATTATTCTTAGTCTTTAAATTTTGCGCATGCGTAGAAATTGATAAATCCAAATTATTTCCCTATTTAGTCCCTTTCACTCTCTCAAGATTCCTAACCTTTTTTTATCACAGTTTTACGTATTTCAGAATGAGTATTACAAAATAGTGATGTGATTTTAAAAGAATTTGAAATTATTTATAGAAATAATTTTTTTAGTAAAATCGTACGGATATTCATTTGCTCTAAAAAAAACCTTGATTTTCTAAAGCATACTTGTCACCATTACGATTTCTTTTAATAATTCCCTATTCCTTTGAAATATTCCCTACTGAGGGAAATTGATGTATTCTTTCCTTTAAGAACTGATTTCCTTTTATGATAAATGTAAACAAAATATAACAACAAATAATTTGTGTCGATACCGACGGACTACCGTCAAATTATCTTCTGGATGATTTACATTGAATTAACTGCTTTTATTCGAAAAATTTATTCGCGATAATCATGACTCACGTAAGTGTTATGAAATTGTGCATTATTTAAAAGAAAATAAGCTGTACCTTATATTTGCATGGATATATACATTTTTTCAACATACAGTTTAGGGTTGAAAGGGAATTTGTATTTTTAGTTTATATATAATTTAATAAAATATTAAATTGTATTTATATTTAATTTTGGCTATTGTATTCGTAAATCGCAAAAAATTTATACAAATTAAAATTATTAATGAATAATATTTTTTATGCTGGTTTTCCCGTAAGTATATTGAAATGTATGATATGGCGTACTTCCACTTCAATAGTTTAGGTGTTCAAATTAAATTTTTATATATATATTTTATTAAATTTGAATGCGTGGGTTAATTCCCAGTGAACGGTACGCTCCTCGTACGGTACTCATATATACAACGGTACGCATATATACAATTATTAACTAATTGTATATAATATTGCATAAAATTATATTATATGTATAAAATAATATAATTTTATATTATATAATTATGTTAATTGCATATTGTATAATTATATTAATTGTATAAAAATAGCGTACCGTACACTGGGATACAGCCCTTTACTATAAACACAATGGTAAAACATATATAAATATGCACTTAAATATTTTAAGCAGATAAAAACAAATAGTATCAAGGATCCTATTTGGCTGTAATTTAAAGAAAGATAGATTAAATTTTATTTTTATTTCTTTATATTAAAGATATACAATCAAGCATTTACTTCCATTCTAAATGAAGTTGGGTTCAGAATAGTACCATATTTAAAATTTTGATCGTTTATATAAATACTAAAATGATATGTGCTTAGCAAATATCATCAAAATGACACCATATCATATTGTTCCTCAGTGTTCATATTATATTTAATGTATAGTTTTACATTTTAATGAGATTTAAAACAAAGCTAAACAGATAATTAAAAAAAATCAAGTTTCAGTGTTTGCAATAATTATATGTAAGGGTACTTCAGATTCATTATTTTAACATGAAAAATAAAAGAAATTCTTTAATTAAAAGATCTAAAACAGAATAGCATTATATCCTTTGTGGTAGCTGTTAATGCTTTACATCAATAATAAACAGATATGAGTGCTGTTGAAAACAACAATATTGGAATTCTCCCAGTATGTTCTTTTTTAAAGGATAGATGTTAAGTAGAACTGAATTGTTGAATGAAACAAAAATGGTTAGTCAAAATGACAGTTCATTTGGTATTTAGATTTATATGCTAGCTGAAAAATATCATTTGGTGCTGTTTTTTCTCTTATAAGCTGAAGTTTATGCATGTAACAAGAACAGAATAAATATATTAAGAATTGATAAAAGAAAACTTTACATATATAAATAAACAAAAATTAAAAAATATATATATTATAAAAATAAGTTATCAGGAATTCTATAACATTTATAAAACAAAATTTTCCTAGTTAAAATTCTAATTACGATTTAAAAAAAATCTAAATAAATAAAAAATGAATCACCAAATAAATCAATTTTAAAAAATGAATCAATTATAAAATAAAAACTAAATTATCCAAATGAAGTTTATTAATTAGAATTCTATTTAATAAAAAAATGAATGCTTTTAAATATAATTTATAAATTACTTATATTCAAAAATGTATTTTTCTTAGATTTTATGTATTCATTGTATAATAAAATATAATTTTATGGTAATAGAAAATTGCAATAAAATTTTAGATTATGAGGTAACAAAATCCAATTACTTTGTAATAATTATTAGATTCTAGAGTGTTATATTTACTCTTTCACGAAAAAATGACCATATCCCAGAAGCTTTTATTTATATTTTCATAAAAATATGTAAATTGTAATTTCTTTTGAATTTTGAGATATATTTCTTGTGAGTAAATTACTCATGGTAACTCAATTTGTTAAGTACATTCTTTATTGTTTATGTAAAATTACCTTTGTTAATCATAGATATTAATTTTGGAGTACTTAAAGTTTTCTTTTTATTTATATCTTTTACATATCTTTTTTCTCTTTAGCTTAGTTTGCAAAGTAAACCACTTCTTTATTTTTTATTTACTGTGGTATCCAAATGTCTTTATTTTTTGTAACTGAAATTAGTCTGTGAACAATATTTGATATTTAAGTTTTTTAACAGAATTGCCACTATAATAATAAATTAAATTAGTCTTTCTTATCCCTATTGCAGTTGTTTCTACAATAGCTATGATAGTAAAATCTTATTTCTATTTAATTCTACAACTTATAACTTAAAAAATTGTTTCTCCGATTTTCCAAGGTATTTTTACTTAAACATTTGAAAAATAAAATATTAATTTTAAAATTATGTTTCTATCAATGAAGTTATGAAACGTGTTTCTTTAAACTTGTATTTCAAAACCTTATTCTAATGAAAATGCAAACTAGTAAAAAATAAGATTATAAAGGATGAATACTTATTTGCATTAAATGTTCCTTTTACCTATTTGTATAGTTTTGAAATAGTGCTTTCGATACTTTTTTGCATTTGTATGACTTAAAATATTGAATAATTCTCTATTAAAATTTTTGTTTTCTGATAAAAAAATAAATAAATAAAGGGTACAGGTGTTTATTTGCAATATTAATTATAGTTGGGACAAATACATTTTTGCATTTTATCTTTTGACAGTAGATAAATTGAAATATGCGACCGAGTTAAAATATGACATTCACAATATTTTACAATTAGCTTAAAATGATAATTTATGTGTATCAGAGTAATAGAGAATAAACATGGATATATTTATGTGTGTACTTATTTGCTCTATTTTTGTTAATAAGTTTTTCTCTCTTTTCCAGGAATTACCTGATGATCATGCATATGGAGTTGATTCTTCTCAAGATGTTAATACTAATTTTAGTATTCATTGGCATCAGTAAGTAAATTTAATTATTATTTATTTATTTTGAAAATGATCTCATGCAACTGTTTTGGTATTTAATTATTGCTATTAATTCTCATGCATTGCTATTTAATTTTTATATTACTGTAGTCATTTATATATATGCTATATATCAAAGGTGGCCAAACTTTTGGGATCCGGGGTCTAATCTACATTTAAAAAATCGAAGGTGGTCTACCAATGGCAGAGCTAAATTAATGTACATATTTATTTTCGGTAACAAGAAAAAATGGTAAATTGTCATTTTTCTAAAAAAAAAATTAATATTAATATTTACAAAATAAAAATTTATTGACGAAAATAATCAAAGTATTCATATGTCAAAAACTGACCATCCTATTCAGTTCGTTTAGTTGAAATTTGGCACTGCATATCCCTGACCAGTTTGTCATATTGCGGCTGGTACGAGTTATTGCAATGCATAAACACGAAATTAAATGTGACTAGTGTTAGCTTTTTGTTCATGGTTGAAAAAGCAGATTCGCAAAAATACCTTGATCCAAAATATGATTTCAAATACAAAAAATTTGTAAATATTTGGAAACGTTTCCTCAGAAATTAATTTCCAAAAATTTAGTATCGCTAAATATGCTCTGGATTTAAGAAATATATCGCATCTTAATTTAAAAATTTCTTCCTCAACCGTGACTGATGTGATATCTATTAAATGTCCTATTTTTTCAGATACTCCATCAATGTTGACATTTTCATTAAATGGAAATATCATAAAATTGAGTATTTTTAACCTAATTAAGTCAGCGAATCTTCCTTCAAATTCCTTCAAAACAAAACAAGTAAGTTTTAAGCAAAATCTTCATGGTACAAAATGCAACAATGCAGAGGTGCCACATATCTGACAAGCTCAAGAAGAAGAAGCAAAATCTTCAAAGTCTCGGTTGGATTATGGATGCACTCTTCCTCCATGATTTTGAAGTTTCTCAATTCATGTTTTTTTTATTGAGATGCATACCTTTCTATAGTTTATAATGTATATAGTATATAATATTTTAATCACGCTCATCCTGTCCGTTTTAAATTTTAAATCTTTAAATCTTAAATCTTTTTCAGTTTGTTTTGGGTTTTAAAACGTAGACCAGTGTTTCCCATCGTGGGGCCCACACCCCACAGGGGGGCAATCCGAAAATGTACTCGAGACGAGTTTAACCCTTTCGCTTCGGACCATTTAAATGCAATGCCAAATTTAACGAAAAAGGCAAATTCTTAAATAATTACGGTAAATAATTATTGGGTATAATTTCGCTTGACGAGACCAAAATATCAACTGGGTGTTTGGCATCATCAAGTTAACTTCCCTTTTGCAGACCGCAGGCTCCACGGGGAATCCCGGATATTTTAAAATCTCGGTAAACAACACAGTTGTTCGCACTTGAATGGTCCATCGCAATGTATGTAGTGTTCACAGAATTCAGTTGGTGTTAATTTGAAATAAGTGTCCATCAAAACTGTTGCAAAAACTTGGTTATTTAATAAATATATAAATTGTATAGATAAAATTGGTATGTATTTGATTTTATTTTTATTCATTTTAGAAACATAACTTTCCAGAAATATTTGTCAAATGGAAAAAATATATTATTTTGCGGTGGCAGTGTAGTAAATGTGTTATATACATTTATATAAATATGTATTTTTTAGTATACGTTTACGCTGTCACATTAAATTAATTTTAACACATACTTTAATTTTAGTTTTTAATCGATCTTATATTTATTTCTTAAACTAAATAAATTAAATAAGCAACTTCAAGGAACAAATAAAACTCTTGTCGATACAAAAGCGAAGATATTTGGTTTCAATACTCATATTGAGTTATGTCAGAAAAATATTAACAACAAAAACTTTCAACAGTTTCATTGGCTCCAAAAATGGGAAGTAACTGATACCGCATTACTTGTTATTGTCAATCATCTGAATATTCTATCGGCTGATTTAAAAGAAGGATTTTCTGATTTGAAACAAATTGATTTTCCAACATGGGTGATGCAGCCAATGTTAGTGGATTTGTATGATATATCAAATATGGAGTATCAAGAAGAACTTGCAGAATTACAAAATGATGAGTCAGTTAAAACTTTATTTAATACAAAAGGAGCGATGGCATGGCTTTGTGAGGAAACAGAGATCAAATACCCAAATTCAACGAAATGTGCAAGAAAACTATTGCTACCGTTTCCATCTTCATATTTAGCTGAATGTTGATTTAGTGCTGTAAATGTTTTACTAGTAAAAAAAGAAATCGGCTGGATATAACACAACGTGGAGACTTAAGACTGATGCTAACCAAATTGGAACCTAATATAAAATCTTTGTGCAGCAAACATCAAGCACAAGGATCTCACTAAATTAAAACAATAAATTAATACAGAAAAATCTTTATTAAAATTATTTGAAATTTGAATGTCAGTTTTTGATTATATGTTTTTAAAATTTACTTACTTCCCAGCACGAAGGAGTTTCAACGGGTTACCCAGTCCTGTCGGACATGGAAAACACACGCTGATTCCTTCATTGTAGCGCGCATGCAGCCCCGAACATTAACATTAATAATGTTTCGTTAATAATTTCCTAGTGATTTGTTCCTAAAACTTATCATTTAAGTTTCTTAAGTGAACAATTCAATTTCTTAATAATAAAAATTATGTATGTTACATGGGGGGGGGGAATAGGAATTTCGGAAAGGCTAAGATGGGGCATGGCACAAAAAAGGTTGGGAAACACTGACGTAGACTGTAGTAATTTTTTTTTTTTAATAATTCATTGATTCTATGCCAGAAGTCATAAATTAAATTGTTAATATTCAAGGTCATTATCGGGATGGTCACGTGGACTACCTAAAATGTCTTCTAATTGGCCACCCCTGCTATATATTCTTATAATATATTACTTAAATTAAAAGCCAGTTTATTTTTATTTTCTTAAAATAAAAGAACTTATGATATAACTGTTTTTTAATTTTTTGAAGATAAAATGCATGGGCATAATATTTTATGTTATGATCTAGTGCTTAACAAATATTTTAATTTTTAACATTTTGCAAATATTTTTAGAATCTAATTTTTGTGTAATATATTTGTTATTAAAATTGGGGGGAAAAAGAACTTTTAAATATTATGGCATAAAGAAAATACTGTTTTTTAATTAATTTTGATTCATGTTGAGTTTCTCCTAATGTTGAGTTTCTCCTCATAATGTGATAGCTTTTATATACATATATATATTCTCAGTACTTTTTACATAGAGATATAAATTCCTTTAATTAGTAAGCCATGTGCTTTAAAAATGTTGATGACTGTTTTTCAGTTTAAAACCATTACTGAAGAGTGTCAATAATTAAATCACATTTATTAATACTAGACAGAATCAAAATTTCCCAAAAAGATGTTTTGCTGAGTGTATAATAGATGAACCAAAAGTAATTCCACTAAGATACTTTGCCATCCAGGAATATCTAGAATAACACTTATTATTTTCTTTTAGATTGTCATATACATTGATTTCAAAAAGACCCAGCACTGTCTTTATTTGTCTAAAGTTAAAGGCTTGGGAAGTGTAACTACATTCTTTTTATTTATCTTGCCATTTATCAGCTTTTGATTCCTCTAATTGGCTATTATTTACTTGTGTAATCCAACTCTTCCAGTCAAAATATATTCTGAAAAATTACACCTTACAATAAAATGCATCATTATATTTTATGTGTTTTGCTTATATTTTTTGCTAAAAAAATAGTAGAACACTTGCACTCACACTTAAAAATAAACTAAAGGAAGTGTAAAAATTTTAGAAAAAATGTATATTGAGAAAAAGTAATTTAAAATTATAATATATTAAAAATAAGTTAATATATATTACTATTTTTTTAATGTCAATAAAGAAAAAGGGAAAATAAAAAGCATTGTTGCTGAAAAGTAAATTATATTTTTAAGATTTATTTGAATGTCATACATATTTTGTGACTTTTAAGATAATATTTTATGATAATCCTTTTTACAATTGTTTTTGAATAATAATAATAATGCCTAATATATATTTCTTTTTATAGGATTTTAAATAATGATTCTCAAGTATCCCAGGATGTATGCAATGATGTATGTATACTTTATTCTTTATTAGCATTTTTATTTCTATTGAATTGTATTAAGTTATTTTTTTTCACAAGAATGTTGGAAAATATAAAGAAAAGTCAAATTCTCATGAAACATTAATTTTATTCTATAGTTTTTCTTTAATATCTGTCTGATGTCATTATTTATTCTAGTTATCTATTATTTGTTTTATGTCATTATATGTCACCAAGTAAAAATCCAGCAGTTTTATTTTTCTGTATATACTTCAGATTTTGATGTATTATTTTCATATATACAGTGTGTACAACACATATAAGTAAATTTAAATAATGTTACATTTTTGAGTAATGTTATTATAAGTCCTAATCATATAATTTAGTAAATCTCTAGTTATCTTACAATGTCTAAATTCCAAAAAATCTTCAATCTATCTTAAAGAGAAAGAAATTTTAATGCAAGAAAACAAACTTTTAACCAATTTTCTGAGAAAGTAAATCTACAAATATTTAAGTAATTAACTTTATTATTCTTCAAGTTCTATATTAGTTACTGAATGCTTATAAACTGTTCAAGTAAATATTTGTGTTGAGTATTTTTAGTTTTATTAATTTTTTAGATAA
>JAPDSC010053630.1:0-10518 GCA_026290005.1 Latrodectus geometricus | reverse complement strand
TCCATTCAAATTTCCTTAATTCTCAGTGAACGGTACGCTCCTTGTCCGCCATCTTGTTTTAATAGCGTACCGTACACTGGGATAGAGCCAATTCTGATAAACATTCAAAAATAACTCAAGGTCAGTTAGATTTTCAAAATTCTAAAAACGGATAAACCAAAATCCGTTAAACATTAAAAAATAATGCAACGTGCGATGGATTTTTAAATTTCAAAAATGATAAACCAATTAGAGCCTCGATTGGATCTACACCAATCAAAACACGATTCGGTTTTGCCCAACTTGGCGATCAATCACGATCACAACTTGGCGAAAATCAAAGGGGCACTCTAATGTATAGTCTAACCCAAATTTAAATCTTTACAACTTTTTGTTTTATATGTACTTGTTGCCATCAATTTTGGCGAGTAACAAAATATTTTATTTCTTTCTTTATTCTTATGGGTTAAATTTATTTTTGTATTTTTTAAAACTTTTTCTCATTATTTTTCTTCGGCCTAGATCAGAAAGCTTTTCGAAAAACGTCAAGTAGATTTTTTAATTTCTTATTTATCCTGATTTAAGAGAAAAAAAAATTTCTCATTGTACATTGCATTCTTTATTTATCAAATTCGAAGTCATGTTTTGTGATTTACCTTCGTCATAAAATGGTTGAATCAAGCTATTTGTTCTATGGACTATGATATGGAAAATGCAAATACTCTACATAATAAATACATTCTAAATATTTGTAAGTGCCTTTAATTTTGAAACAACCTAATATGGCGTTTTGTATTTTAATGTTTTTATATTTGTTTTTATGCATATGTTTTGCTTATTTTGAAACAATAATAGTTTAAACTTAAAAGGGGTATTTTTAATTATATTTTGACTATATTTCAAATATTTAATTTAAGATTTGATTTTCTTTAAATTTTAATTAAACTTAGACAAGTTTTTTAAATGTTTGTAATTTTGAGGATCTCGTATAATTTTTTTTAAACATTCTATTATTTTTTAAATATCTTATTTTCATTTTATGAACTTCCGTTGAATATAAAAAGAATACGACTAAAAGAAATAATCTATAACATATAAATAATTCAGAAACAAAAATTATTTTATTGAAATATGTATATAAATAAGTATAAATAAATGAAAGTTATTTAAATTTTTATTCAATAAATTATTTTTTTCAACAGGGAAAATATTTAGGATTGGCTCATAGACCCAGTGATGTGAAAATCACCATTGGTGGCGACAAGTTGTGCAACGTCACCACCATATCTGCCGACAAGTTGTTCTGCATTATTCCTGCAGAGTTGATTTCTCACCCCAACGGATCGAAGCTCTCGGTGGACGTAAGAATTATTTTTTTTACATCAAATAATTAATTCACATGTTTGTTTCAATTAAGTTTCGATTCATATCGGATAAAGACAGTGATGACGAACCAATGTCATGCATGTAGTAAATACCTCGCAAACAAGTTTTTGATTAAAGATATGCATTTATCTTAGTTAAAAACCAAATGATTGAAGGTATAGAGTGGGAAAATTATGTGTAATTTGACAGCAAACATAAATTCACAATTATTCATGGTATCTATAGCGGGTAATACACAGAATTAGGAAAAGGCAATAAATGAGTTCCAGTTTGTGCATTTTTTAATACTTTAATACACAATGGGTAACATTAACATGCTTATTAATTGACCAATAATCAAGTTATTCACTTCTTACAAATTTATAAAGAGAAGAATATTGACTTCTTTTTAGAAAAAAATCATTCAAAATTTTCTGGGTTCCTCCTTTCATTGAAACAGATTTTTGTATTAGGGTTTAAAGTTGTTTTGTAATTTAAACGCTTATAATATCGAATTTGGGTAGCTTATTGCTCAACCGTCATTACTTAGCACACGAAGGTTAATTAGACAGTGATCTACAGTTTAAAATGGATTACGAATGCCACAAATTTCCAAGCCCAAAGTAAAACTCGATCACACGAACTATTGAACCGAAGGCAAAGCTCTAACCATTCGGATGCCAGGTCAGCCGGATAATATCCGGGAGTTTATTGTATGTATGTATATTCGGCAACATGAAATAAACGAGAATGTCTAAATTTGACTAAGCATCTGAATTAAGATTTTTCCGAATCTTAAACTATCGATACCCAAATTGTCTACCATCATTGAAATAGAACATCAGTTGTCTATGATGTCTGAATTCAATTTTTTATTTCTAGGTGTCTGCCGGACCTATCCGGAAGCACCTGGGGTACATAGAGATGGCGCAGCGTGACACGAGCTCTGTGACTGTGGGCATCCTGATAGCCGGAGTCCTCGTCGTGCTGCTTTTCGGTGGCGTCCTCTATCTGTACTTCAGGAGGGTAGCCAGACAACGCAAGCATATGTCTGGCTACATGGTCGCCTACACAGCTGACAGGCGGAACACTCCGAACGGAGACACCTGCCACTCTGCTCTCAGAAGAGAAGGAAGCACCAATGGTAATTTCCGGTTTTCTTCTTTGACATACAGACACATGTTTACCAAATAAGAACTTATGTACAGTACACAAATGATTGCTTAAAGTTAATGTCTGCAGTATTGCCTATTATACATCGAAGAGTCAAAACATAATCATCAAAATTGACATTGTGGCCCCCTTGATGACATACAGTAAAAGTGATCCTGTGGCAATAAATTGTTTCAGAGAATGGGGTCCATCATCACTGCTGTGATCAAATCCAACACATACATGTTATTATTCTTTTATTGTCATCTGTATGGGTTCTAAGTGTTTTTTTATTAATTTTTAGCATTTTAAATTAAGTTTATTTTTGTTAAATAAATTGAATTAGTATTAAACATTCAACTAAAAAAACCAGTTTCATACTAGATGATAAAGTTTATTACAAACACTAATATTGCACAGAATATATTAAGTTACATAACATAGTTCAAAGGAGGTTCGGCCTCATTATAAGGAATATCATTGTAACATACACTTATTATTAATATAAAATTAGTATTCTTAAAATTAAATTCAAAGTTTTACTTTAGTTCTTTAAATAATTTACATCTGTTCAAAATTCAACATTATTCACAAAAATAGCTTATAGCTACATGAATTATTGAAATCAATTTTGTTATAAGAAACTTTTAGCTATGAGGAAAATGTAGAATTGTATTACAAATAATTTTTTTTATTTGGTACTTGTTACCACGTATATAATTTACTTTTAATGCTATATGTCAACTTAATTAATTTCTTTCCTTACTGCTTAAGGGTAGTATTGCATTTTTTATATTTTATAGATACAATAGTTGAAAATTTTCATTTTAATATGAAGAATACTGTTTAATATCCTTCTTTTTCGAATCTCCAATTTGTTCATCAACATTTGACCTTCATACATATAACTATTTGTCTCTTTAGATTAGTATTAAATATGTTAATTATAAACTATTTAACTTTCCAGACTACCACGACATGAGGGGGAGGTGTCTTACCCGTCAGACGTCTGCCAAGCAAACCACCTCTGCGAAAGGGGTTGAAGAAACGGCAGCGACCTCATCGGTAGACGAAGAAACCATACGTCTTCTGCAGTCAGAGAACATACTCATTCATAGAGAGTACCTCAGGCTGGCTGAGGTCATTGGTGTAGGTGAGGGGAGCTTTCTTTTATATATGTCTATTTCATACAAGAATAATATAAACTGTGGACAAAACATTATTACAATCTCATATAAACATTGGGTTTACTGTGGCCTGTTGATTGTAGAGATCTCTTTAGAGCATAATGTCTCGGGTTTGATTCCAACCACTATTGATGCTACTCTTCTGTCTTCTGCATAGACACCTGTCGGAATGGATGCTTTGGAATTACCGTTATTTCCTTCCTTGCGATACGTTAATTCGACCCTTAATAAAAACTACTTTATTTTCCTGTATATAACTCGCAAGATATTTTTTCTAGTTAAAGAAAAAGTAGCGTCGCATGGCTCACAGCAATTTTTTCTTCAAATAATAGAAAATACATACTGCTGTTAATGTCGGTGTCACATAAAATAAAAAAAATCACAGCGTGATAAAAAAATATAATAAATTATACAGAAAAAAACATCTATTATAAGAAATATGTGATTGAATCCACCTTATCGTAAAGTAGAGAAACAGTTGAAGGTACGAGATCGATCAAGAGTGATAATTCCGAGAAGATTCTAGTATAACTTATTGCTCTTTAGTTTTTAATAAATTTTAAAATAATGTTATATATTTTTAAAAATAAAATATATTTGTTTCGTTAATAATTAAATAAAGAAACGGATTTTTTTTTTTTTTCGAATTGCTCACAAGATATTTTTCTTTTGTACGTCACATGTTTGGTTTTTCGTCTTGCATTAATATGATTGTTGCCTTTTTTTTATTTGCCTTCTCTATAGTTTTTAATTTAAAATCTGTGCCTTATAACTTGGACTTGTACGCCGCAGGCAGACTGCCTACTCGCGAAGCGAGTGTATGGCTTGAAATGTCCACTGCGTATGCCCAACTCCCCATTTATTTAAGGATAATCATAGCACAAAGCCCAAACGTGTGATCAGACCCTCGCAGAGAGCATCACCATTACATTCACGGGTTGGGATAATGCGCCCTCTAGGGGGACTTTGCGGGACGGTGGGCCGTATACACGTGCAGCTGGAGAGAAACCTAGAAAACTCTAGCACCTATCCCAAGCTGACTGGCAATTCTACTGATGTTACAGGGTGAGCCACAGTCCGCGCATTATAACTTGAAAGTTTTTGCTTCCACATGACAATATACGATTTTAAATATCAGAAAACGAGATAGCTTAGGTCAAGACAAATGCAAAAACGAAGACAGCCAATTGCAACTGCAGTATCTTTCCGAGCAATCGAATTCCTTCTAGAACGTAACTGGACAAAGCTGATTATAGCTGAAATAAGTCAGCTAATTCGTGACACCCTCTTTGATTTATTTCATGAAACATAATCGACATTTCTTTCAAAACTTTAAGTGTAAGCTTTTCTGATGGAGATATTGTAAGCTTTTTTTTTAGGATTACATACATGAAAATATCTTATTTATCGAAAAACAATTTACACGGTATCAAAATACCTAATGTATTTACTATAATAAGGCATGGCATAGGGCTAGTTTAGTTTTATTCCAAATTATTGACCATTTTGGCTCTATGCCTGAACTACTAACAAATACTGAAAAATAAAGTGAATTTTAAAAAATACAATTTTGCATAAACTTGTGTAATGAATGCTGTAAATTTATTTTCCTCTTTACCAGGTCATTTCGGATGCGTGTACAAGGGTGAGCTGCAACTTCCAGATAAAGACAAAAAGGTGAAAGTTGCAGTCAAGACACTTCACAATAGTAAGTATGCAAAAGAATTAACAAAATGTCTTTATGTGAAATGCACTGCTGAATATTTTGCTTGGATCATTAATTTCATTCATCATTGCTCAGAGTCTATTTTTGATTGTAGGTTCCACCATCTTGGAGCAGGGGGTGGAGGCTTTCCTGCAGGAAGGCCTGATGATGAAGGACTTCCACCACCAGAACGTCCTCAGCCTGGTGGGCGTTTGCTGCGAGGATGGGGGCGAGCCAATGGTTGTCATTCCGTACATGAAGCATGGCGACTTGCTCTCCTACATACGCAATGAGGAAAACGTAAGCAATTTTTTACCTCCTTCGAAATTTTTAAAAAGTTTTATTGCCAACAACTATCCACAGAATAGCATTCAAATTTTTAAGATTATACTTTTCTACTCAATCTGCAAATTATATTTTTTACAATATATCCACTGCAATGTTCTGAATCGCAGTTATTTAAGACCTCTAGATTTGAGTGTCGATGAATGCTGGACAACAAATAAGTTAATTGAGGATGCATTATTGACTTTTGAATAAAACTTTTTTGAGAATGTTTGTATCAATAAGGGAAATTGGTGTTTGATGAATGGAGATATAATTCTGAAACTAAAGCAATAGTTCAGATTACCTAACATTTTAAAAGTAATAAAAATTTCTCTGACTAGGTGGTTAAGATGTAACTAGATATGGAGATGAAAACACAGTGAAAAAAATAACTTTTTCAAAAGTCTGGAGGAAAGAGAAACAGATTATTTATATATATATATATACAGATGGCTTGGTAATCGGTTGAAAAACCTTAATTGTTGTTGCACCAGCATTCTTCGCTGTACCTAGTCCTGTATCGGAATCAACCAATTAGAGCGAAGTAGTCTAATGGGACTCTTCACAATTTAGCAGCAAAGACCAAGCAGACTTCTCAATACTTGGGCTGGCCTGCCATCCTCAGAGATATTATTTCCCATGGAGAACATTGTGATCACGACATATTTAATGTGCTTCAGCCACCATTGGTAAACATGACATTTATTTTGTTAAGTCGGGATTTGAGCCCACTAATATAATGAGAATAAAAGCCCTAACCAACCAGGTCATCTTGGCCATTGAAGAACAGTGGTGTCAACAAGCGGAAATTATCTGAAAGGTCAATATTTAGGAACTAGGTTGAGGCAATCTTGGCTGAGAATTGGTGATAGATCTTATGCTGAAGAATGAGCATTCTATATTAATAGTCTGAGTTTGATATTGGTTGCCAATATTAATCTGTTTTGATAGGGTCTGTATTTCGTTATGTTAAACCTAGACTTGTTTCCCATATTGGATGTAAATTAGGATACTAGCATTTGATCAAAATTTTACAATTATATAACCTCTTCTGTGACAAAAATGCTTATCTAAGGCCTTTTGATGCTTTATTAAGATATTTATAAGATTCCACAAACTATTTGAGAGTAGCTCACTTTGGCGATAATCTTGGCGTTGGTCTGTTTCCAAAAGCTGCAACAGTTAAGCAGTACCCTTTAAAACATTCATTGCTTTCATTAGAATTATATAATGTAATATTTTAAAAAATCTCATATATAATTGTGCAAATATTCTATTTATGTACCTAATTATTGCATTTAATTTTATCTTTATTTCTTCTTAGTGTCCTACTGTGAAAGACCTGCTAACATTTGGCGTGCAGATAGCGGCAGGAATGGCGTACTTAGCTGAAATGAAATTCGTTCACAGGGATTTGGCGGCCAGAAATTGCATGTAAGTGGCACAAAACTGCTGAGAAATTTAATATTATAAACTCTCAATGCTTATGAAACGATTAAAATGTTTAAGCAGTTCAGAAAAATCATATGGCATTGAAAGTTGAGCTAACATATGAAAAATTAACCCTCTAAACTTTGGTTAAGAAACTCATGGATTCGAATTCCACCCTTAGCTGAATGTTAATAATGATTCAGAACTCACTTTTAAGCATAAATTTGCATCGAATTAATTTGTGTAAAAATTGATTATAAGGCAATACAAACCAAATCAGTTCTTACATTGCAGTTGCGTTTAAGTACCAAAGCTAGATTAATCAAGTTCTTTTTGCCTTTTTTATCGAATTCATTACGAACAACTTTATTAATCTTTTATGTTTTGCTGTAAATTTCTTTCGCCAAACACATACATATAAATGTGTTTGGTGAAAGAAAATGCATATTACAGTTAACTTGTAATAAGATTTTAAGTTGGCGCAAGCATGCATCGCTACAATTAGGGTTAAAATATCATAAATGTACTTCAAATTTTATGATATTAATATGCTATTAAGATGATATTTATAAATAAGAAAGAATATTCATACATTTTTTACTGACGAAACTCTTATTATCTTGATTTTTATTATTAACTTTTAATAAACGAAAACAAGTAATCTAGAACTTAATAATATGAAACGAGTAGTCTAGAATTCACTACCATGAAAGTAGTGTAATTGTGCTGTTTTTAATAACATGTTTTCTTTCCTGTAGGTTGGATGAAGACATGACAGTGAAGGTGGCTGATTTCGGCTTGTCCAGAGATATTTATGAGCGAGATTATTACAGCAGCGACAACAAGAAGACGAAGTTGCCAGTGAAGTGGATGGCGCCCGAAAGTTTAGAGAAAGGCACCTACACAACAAAGACCGATGTAGTAAGTAACATTTATCAACATTGAACGACTTTGTACGCTTTATCATTCAAATGTATGGAGTTTGTCAGCAGCATGCTTTCGTAATTTTTTTATTTTTCTTTTATTTTGCCAACTTTTTCAAAATTCATATAAGTAATTAAAGTAAGTAAAGCTATGAAATATGTCATCTTTTACTATCATAAAAATCATCCTGATTATACGTTATATGAAGAATAGTCACTGAACATCCCATTTTATCAAACAGATGAACCTAGTATGACGTCACTATATCTCGCCAATATTATTAAGTGAAGCCAAAAATACTGGAACGTGAAACTCCCGATTCGTGTCAAGAGCCACCTACTCTGTCTAGTGGTCAACGTGCCTGACTGCGGATAGGCAAGTCCGGGGTTCGATTTTCGGCTCGAGCATGGATGTACTTTTTCTTTCTTTCTCTCCTGTCCTTTCCTTGCGTGAATGGTTGCCTACCATATAAACAGGTTCCAATGGAATGTGTGTTTATTTATACATAGATATATAAATCATCTCTAGTTATCCTCTTCAATGTGAGCTACAACCATGTTAGAATAAAATTCCAAAAATGTCCGTCATAACCTGACCTAACCTGTCACGATAAACCAAATGAACGAGTTAGATGTGTTTAAAATGGGCGTAGTTGAAAATGTCTTTAAAAATGGACATTCAACCAAAGATATTTCTCCCCAATTAAATATGTCAATCTGCAGAATTAACAATGGAAATGTCATGGTAATATTGATCCGAATTATTTTCTCATAGGCCCTAGAAATTATCAAATTGTGATTAAACTTTGAAATGTGTTTTGTGGAACAACTGGATAACATCTTTGCCAGAGATCGCACTGGACTTACGTTTCATCTTAAATACAAAGACCAGAAACAGAATTGTCCACCAAGAGTAATAAGCACTTGATTTTGGTGATTGTGCTGTCACCAGTAAGTCACTAATTACATTCGTCATTGCTTGTTGGCATTTAAAATTGTGAAAAGAGCACTGCATTGTGGTTGGATTTTAGGACAGTAGAAGAATCTTATATGGAATGATAAATCTCGATACATGATCTGGTACACATATGTTCCTGCATGAACCTGGTGAGTGGTATTTATTGAAGCGAATTGCAAGAATCATGAAGTTCGATGACCATAGTTTGCACTTTGGAGCTGTTTCTCCTAATTTGTGATTGGTCTATTTGTTTTAATTGACTGGTCGATAGTTTTGGTGTGTATGAGAAAATTTTATAGTATGTGTGATGATATGCTTCCATAACTATGCCATCAGTTTGGAACAGGTTTTTCTTAGCACCAACTCAATAATATTTAATGTTCAAACAGCATCTTCATTTGCCTTATTTTTGACAGTAATCAGTAACAGCTGAGAATGAACGCATTGTAGCAAACTAACAGTTATATTTCACATATAATTTTGCTTTATGTTGATGAATAATAATAATTTTCAAAAGTTTTATTAGTCCATTTAAAAATTTTACCTTTTAATTTAGTGGTCATATGGTGTGGTTCTGTGGGAACTAATGACTCGAGGCGTCAGTCCTTATCCTGATGTGGACAACTGGGACATCATTCAATATTTGAAGTCAGGAAGGCGAATGCCGCAACCATCTTACTGCCCAGATCTCTTGTAAGTATTATCTTCCAAAAATTATACTACATCATGCATAATTATATACATAAAATTATACTAGCTTTATATTTAAGCCTATATCTGTGAAATAACCCTAATGATTTAAATAAAAGAATCTACTCAATATTAAGCCGTGAATATGTTAAATATTTTACCTATTTATTAGAAAGATATTTGTAATCTTTAATTTGTCCATATATAAATGAGTGCTTGCTTTATTTTATATTTTAGTTAAATGCAATCCTACGCTTATTATGTACAGCAAAAAGTACTTTTATATATATTGAAGATAGAGGGATACCCTGTAACTTACATTCCATCTTAAATATTGACGCGCGAATTGAATATAACATTTTTTTTAGTTATTTTCCTGAATAGTGTGAACCACACACACAAAATCTGGGGATAACCTCTATTGTTACAACTGCAATCGTTCATACACAGGCGCGTGTAACAATACTAGAGAACTCTTAATGGTATTGGTGAAGCAACATATTTTTTTTATCATTAACATGTGTTAATGCTCTCAGCAAGTCTAATTGAGTGAAGAAAAATCAAATAAAATCTATATTTCTTTTAAATTCGTTAAAACTTTATACCATTTTTAAAATTTCCTACCATTTTCGTAATTTTGTAAGTGACAAATAAGGTAATTCTCTCTCCAAGCAGCCCACAGGCAGGGGTGGTGGTAATTGATATACGATAATAATGGCAGCAAAGTATACTACGTCATTCCACCATAAGTATAAAAATTTGTAAGGGTTCACTCTCCACTTTAAAAACCAGATTTTGGTC
>JAPDSC010053627.1:24191-38439 GCA_026290005.1 Latrodectus geometricus | reverse complement strand
ACTTTCGCCGTCCTAAGTGGCGTTGGAAAATGTTGTAGTTTAAAGCATTGTTGTGTCTGGAGAACATGATTGTCGAATTTCATTCCAGGTATTCATCTGTAGCAATTATTGCACTTATTGCTCTGATATTTTGATAATCAAAATTTAATATCTTCTGCCTGTGAATATTGTTCTTTACTGATCGCTAAAGAAAGATACATGTAAGTACATACTTTGCATAAGGAAAAAGAATTATATAGCGAAGGAATTAATCCAGGCCATTCCATCTTTTTACAAAAGGGATATTCAAAGAATTATCTATTAGGATACTATAATAAGCTGTGGTTGCTATTTTCTTAACTCTTTGATCTAGTTAAGCATATTCAATGAAAAAAATATCGTTAAAAACAAACATATTAATGTTTACTAATTGTTGCCGAAAGAAAACATTCGGAATTTATGACATGCGCAGACCAAAAAAGAAATAGTATTCAAAATGGGGGAAAAAAATCCTACAATTGCTAAAAATGCTTAGATGATAGTTACAAAAGAAAAGATATTCAAATGGAAAAAAGAAAACAGTCTAGGTAGCTTTTATACTATTAAAGAAAATACACTACTTTCATAAATAAATGTCTCATAAGTTTATCCATGTCTTCATCATTTTGTGAATTATTAAGCAACTACGTGTATTAATAACATTACATTTGCACTTAAATGCTAAAAATATAAGTTTATTAGAAACTCATAATCCTTACTTCTTTTTTCATTCTTAGTGTTGTCTAAAGCTATACTTCAAGATATGAATTAAAATTATATTTATGATAATTAAAGGGGGATGCTGTGTGCATTTTTTCTAATAAATATAGTTTCATTAATAAGTTTCATTTTCATTAATGCAAATTAAATTTCATTAAAAAGCTATAATTAAAGCATTTTGAACAATATTGGAAAAGTTTTGTTTAACATTTTTCATGATATGTTAAACATTCTTTAAAGTGCTCTTTCTTTTATTAATCTGATTCTATTAATACTTTAATGTTCGTCAATTCATGGGGCCTACATTAAACTTAAATATAATCTCTATTAGACAAAAATAAAAAAAAGTAAATATATGTGTATATTACCGCGAGTTGGGAGTTTTATTTTATCAGAATGAAAATGAAAATAATTTAATTTTTTTTGAGGGGGTGGGGGGAAAGAGAAATGGAAAAATTAACCAAAAATTTTAATTCCGAACTATCATGATTATTTGTCGATTGGCTTATTATTATGCATTGTTTGAGTTTTAAATGGTAATAACATTTTTAGAAAATATATGAGGTCGATATAAATTTTCTGATGCTGGCAAAGATCCAATATTTCAACTTTTTTGGCCATGTTTTCCTATTCAGATTATTAAGTAGATTAACATTGTAACTAAAATATTTCCAATATTTGCAGGATTTAATATACAATAGTATTTAAAAATTCATCATCCTCAAAGTTAATATTGAAATTATTACTAGAAAGCTATTGCGTGTTGCTAAATATATCTTTAGTTCATTAGACAGGTCTATTAAAAGCGACGCTTGATTGACAAGTATTGATTGTGACCATTTCCTTAAATATTAAAGACCAATTGTTTAATATATTTACAGAGATATATTTTTTAATTTCACTATATTGTTAAAAATATCTAATGGATATTTTTTAAAGTATTACAACTCATTAAAAAGGAAAAATTTTAAAGTTTAATTGTTTGTGCTCAAATTGAAGTATGTCTTTGATTTCAAGTGCAAAACTGTAGAATTAAACGGAAGATTAAGCAATTCTGTGAAAACGAAAAAAATGAAATAACTTTTCTAAAAATGTAAGTTTATAGAATTTTACTGAAACAGTAAAAAGAAAATGTTCCACATTTTATTTTCATTTGGAAATAATGCTTAGCCTAAGGCAGTGTAACACATTTAAATGCTCTTAGAAATGGATTTTTTCTATGTCAATAAAATTCTTTTGGGAATATATTTTGCATACAGCAATTGTAACTTTGTTTTGATTAACTGGTTCATGTTAATCAACTATTTTTGCATTAATTGAGGTAAACAGTTCAAGAAATGGATGGGGAAAAGAATAATAAATGAGAGAGAGAGAGAGAGAGAGAGAGAAATAAAGCAATGAAAGCTTAAGAATATTTTAAAGGTTATAATCTTTTTGACATAGTTGAGGAAATAAAATTCTAAACTAGATGTAAGGTAACCTTAACTGCAGATTTCAAGACTTGATGATAGATTTTCAGAGTTAACAATAGTTTTCGCAATTATTCTGAATTTCCTACTTTGCTGCCTTATTCTTGTTTTCTATTGAAATCAGTTGGAATTTCTAAAAATGTACTTATAGTAAATGATTTTTGAATGAGTCCATCTGACAAGTTCGTTTATAAATCTTATTTTTTTTTAAAATAGAAAAAAAAACTGGAATTTAAAGTATTTTTTAAATGTTTACTGTAGTCCATGCAACAGAATTTATGAAAATATTATCCAATTAAAATTCAAACCTAATTTTCATTTTATTTTAGGCAAAAATTAGGGCCGTTTAATTTGATTCAATAAACCCAAAACTTAATCTATTATCCTTATAATATTGACATTTTATAGATGTTCTATTATGCATTATAGATTCACCCGGTGTGAAAATTTATTATAAAAATATATTCTTTACATTTTTAACACAATGTACACAAAGGTTTTGATAATTTTAAGCAGCATATATAGAGTCATTTATAAGGCAGAAATAATGTGAACCAGAAGTGTTAAATTTACAAAAGTGTTTATATTTTGAAGAATTCAGAGCTGGTGTCATTAGGTACACTCATAACAATTACAGTATACAAGAAGAAATGTGAGAAAAAAATTAGAGGAGATGAGATGTAATTCTTTAAGGATGATTATTTCCTGATCCTGCATAAGTGTGTAAGTCAAACACTGATTTAACCGAATTGGGTTATAAAGTTATAAATTCGCTATTGAGTAAGCATATATATTATAAAATCCAAATTCTATTAGTTACCATTCATTATGAATCCTATTAAAAATTCGTACAAATTTATAGAACCATCAGATTTTGCTACTTAAAGAATAATTAAATTAATAAGATTTATTTAGGTTAGATTAGGTTATTTAGATTATTTAGGTTAGAACTTAGTATAATGTATACAATATGTGTCGGAACTCTTAATAGAAATAGTGGTACTAACAATTAGAGTTACTATATAAGAAAAAAATGCAAATCAGAGTGGGCAAACATTATACTGGAGTGATTAAAGTTTCAAGAAATTTGGGAATGTAGACTTTGGGAAGTTAGTACCCTGAGCAAACTTCTGGTAGCTGTAACAGTTCTTGAGTGCCTGGGAGTTGAATCAAACAGAGACTGGATGGCTTGTACAAATACAACTGACTATGGTTTTAATACACTACTGGCCATTAAAATTGCTACAACAAGAAGGCAACATGCTACAGACGTGAAATTTATACGAAAGGAAGAAGGTGCTGTGATATGCAAATGATTAGCTTTTCAGCTCATTCAAACATAGCAGGCGCCAGTAGCGACACCTACATTGTGTTTAAATGAGGAAATTGTTCAGCCAGTTCCTCATACACAAATTGCATTTGAACGTTGTTGCCTGGTGAAAAGTTGTTGTGATGCCTCGTGTAAGAAGGAGAAATGCGTACCAGCACGTTTCTGACTTTGATAAAGATAGAATTGTAGCGTACCGGGATTGAGGTTTATCTTATCGCAGTATTGCTGCTCGCGTCGGTCAAGATCCAATGACTGTTAGCAGAATATGGAATCGAAGAGTTCAGGATGGTAATATGGAACGCCATGCGGGATCTCAACGGCAACACATCACTAGTAGCCGAGAAGACAGATATATTATCCGCATGTCCGTAATGGATCGTGCAACCACGTCACGAGCCGTGAGTCAAGAAACGGGGTCGTTTGGAAGACAACAAGTGTCTGCACGAACAGTTCGACGACGTTTGCAGCAGCATGGACTCTCTGCTCGGAGACCATGGCTGCGGCTTCCCTTTACGCTGCGTCATAGACAAGAGCGCCTTTAATGGTGTGATCAACGACGAACCTGGGCGCACGAATGGCGAGACGTCATCTTTTCAGATGAATACAGGTTCTGTGTACAGCATCATGATGGTCGCATCCGTGTTTGGTGGCAACGTGGTGAACGCACACTGGCAGCGTGTTTTCCTCATCGTCATAGTGGCCCATAACCTGGCGTGATGGTATGGGGTGCCATTGGATACACGTCTCAGTCACCTCTTGTTCGCATTGACGGTGCTTTGAACAGTGCACGTTACATTTCTGGTGTGTTACGACCCGTGGCTTTACCCTTTATTCGAGCCCTGCGAAACCACACGTTTCAACAGGATAATGCCCGACCCCATGTTGCCGGTATTGTACGGACCTTCCTTGATACGGAACATGTTCGGCTGTTGCCCTGGCCAGCATGTTCTTCAGATCTTTCACCAATAGAAAACGTCTGGTCAATGGTTGCCGAGCGACTGTCTCGTCACCAAACGCCAGTCACTACGGTTGATGAACTGTGGCATCGTGTTGAAGCTGCATGGGCATCTGTACCTGTACATGCAATCCAATCTGTGTTTGACTCAATGCCCAGGCGTATAACTGCTGTTATTACTTCCAGAGGTTGTTGTTCTGGGTACTGATTTCTCAGGATCTATCCAGCCAAATTTTTTGAAAATTTAATCACTTGTTATTTCTAGTATAATATATTTGTCCAATAAATATCATTTTCTTATCTGCATTTCTTCCTGGTGTAGCAATTTTAATGGCCAGTAGTGTATAGTGACGTAGTTTATCAATGATAAGGAATGGCTTTTTATGACGAGATAGCCATAGACTACAGGTTTTTTTTTCTTATGAGAAATCTTGAGAACGTGCGAGATGAACATTTTCTATATCATTAAGAATCCGTAAAACATTGGAAATATGCGGTGATACGTTTATTTTTCAGAGACGTAGTGTTTCGCAGGTCTTCAATGAAGGATACAGCCATGGATCTTAAAACCACGTACATATGACGGTCTCTCAAAATGCTATTAATGTGAACTATAGGTGGTCTGTACGTACATCTAATAATACTATTATATCATTCTTTCACTTTATGTGATATTATGGAATGCCATTAGAAAGTGATAATATGGATTACTAATGGATGTGCATAATATTGAATACTCTCTTGCAGTATACGTTTTCCATGATGGTACTAATCTCATATGAGACCCTCATGAAACTATAAATAGAATTGGAATTTATTTGAAAACATGTCGTCATATCATTCACTAATAAGACCACCATGATGCTGTTATCAGGAATGGGTTTCGTTTCGCAACACTATATTACACCATAAGTCCAGGTACGTCCTTGATTATATTATTGAAAACAGTCCTGTCTGTGATATAGAATCAAGGACGGTCGAAGCTGATAATGTATGCAGCTGTAAGTTTTGTCAAACTGTTAGCATTGACCTTTGTTGTCTAACAAAACACCTCATTTCTTGACAAAAGGCTCGTGAGGTGGCTGCATTATTCATTAAAACTATACGGGTACAATATCTGTCTTCCCAACTATTAATAATAGATGGTCGCTGATATATAGCATGGCGTTCCATGCAAAACACACACACAAATTTTGCTTACTTAAAATTTTTAATTTTGATTATTATTAATCATTCTAAAACTATTTCATTGTATATTAGGAAGAGTAAATAAAATATTTTTGAAGAATATTGAATCAATACGATAAAAATTAAGAATTATTATTTTAAAATGGACTGTAATTTGTTAAATATTTTAATTATGACATTATCGTTTTTTTGCATAGCTTGTTAATTTAAAAATTAAAAATGTCTATTATAATAAAATGCAATAAATGAGTCAAGTTGAAAAAGCTTCCAATAGAATCTCATTATTCCAATTTTCAAAAATGATGGCCTGATACTATCAGCAGTTGTGATCACTAACCTCTTCTATTAATTACTATTTACTAATTTTGACTAATGGAATATAAAATAGAGAAAATGTCCTACAATTATTGTGTGCCATTATCGGTTTCTGCATAGCTTATTAATTGAAAAACTAAATGTGTTTGTTATAGTAAAATGTAATTAATAAGTCACGTTAAAAAAGAGTTTCTTACAGAATCTCATTTTCTTACCTTTTACGTACTGCAAAATATGTAGGTTGTTAGTAAAGTATTTCATTTACATTTCCTTTCACATTTTACGTTTCACTTTACCACATAATTGCTGGTAAAGTGAGCCGTATGCCTCAATTTACCTGCAACTTAGATCATTAGCCTCCCCTATTCCTTACCATTTAGTACTTTTGATTATTGAAATGTAAATACTGAGTCAAAATGTCATATTGAATGAGTTAGCCTTTCTCAGAATTTCTCGCAAAAAAAATTTGTTTTACGAATCAATACAGAAATAGGTTACAAAAAAAAAATCCTTGCATTTATAGTTTTTTAAGCGGTATTTCTGATAATGTTTACAACTGGAATAATTAGGCCTCGCTTTATTTTGCTTATGCTACCGAAAAATATTCACAAGACTCAAATCATGCAATCGATTCGACAGAGGTGAGGTGGAAGGAAGTAAATCATTCGTGCACGTGACTTCTCGCGTGCAGTGGACCATTCGTTATTTATTTATGATGGATTCAGAGCAATATGCGATCACAGGCACAGTTTCCCACCTATCTAATTTCTGATTGGTTGCAAAGAGGACTTCGCTGCAATATATCGAACTTTTGGCTCTGTAATAGAATCGATCCAAATTGTTTTTACAATCACATGCATATTAAAATTAATAGGGTATCGCTCAGAAACTAATAGAAAAAAGAAATTATTTTGACTTGCAAATCTAATAAATTTGTTCTATACAGTATTTGAATAATATTGCAAAAAGTATATTTTTAATCCTTTGTAATACATAAAACGTATATCGATAATTCAAAGATTCTTGTACTCGAGTCCTAAACCCAACTAAAATAATGAAGGGACACGTTAAAGTTTCCAAAATATATGAGTTCTATTCAAACAAATCAAAATTTATTTAGTATTGCTGTTATTCAACTGTATTTGTATTATTGAAATTACCATTCTCATTATTATGGGTCAATATAATATAAAATATATGAAATAAGTCAATCAATATTCTTATTCATATGAAAATAAAGTTTCACTATGATATAATTATTACATTCAAAATAGAAAAAAAGAGAAATTGAATGGCAATTGTTCGAGGAATTTGTTAATATTGCAACTCCATTAGTACCAATGCATGTAATAATTTGGAATAATGGTTAAATAATGAAGTAAACATTTGAACTGATGTATACACTCCCTAACACACCAACGGAAGTCATTGGGCCTTTTGAATATTATTTCTGCATAATAACTCTCAACAAAATTGCCTTTGACTGTCATCTGGTAAAACAAGATAACTCTTATTATATCAATAGTATTTTGTCTTAAGCGAAGTTGCCGAGAGAGAAAATAAGTTGTCCTTTTCTCTCAGTAAAGCTTGTAATTAGTAATGCAGTACTCCTGTTTTCATTGCTGCCAACGTTGTATCATTCATTGCTGTTCGGTTGTATGTACTAAAATGCACAAGATCTTCCATGAAGGCTTAGATAGATAGTTGTCAGCAGATTAAATTTGTATTCGTTTCTAAAGATGAGACGAAACAATTTGTTTTAATCAAATTCACAGTCATCAAGATGGAACTTAATACAGATACTTATGCATTGCAATTCATTTATAACGATGTCTGATTAAATGAGAATCTTGACTTAGCGAGGAAATCGGATGACAAATTGGACCACAGCATCTGGCTTACTAGTAGAATATAAAATGACCATGGCATAGAATAATATCTTGCCAAAATCTTTTTGTATCATCTTGAAATGGTTATAATTTAGGCTAAAGCAGAATGCAGAAGTGATGATGACTTGTTATCAACCATTTGTGTTAGTTAGCCTATCGTAAATGTTGGTTCAAAGCGAAGAAATATTGTGAAAAGGAATCCTTATTGGCAACCCATTGTTGTTGTGTATGAAAAATGCCATAAGATCATAAGAAGTTTACAGACGAACATCACAAAGGGGAGCTCAGTTTAAACTATTTTCCTCCATTATTCCAATTAAAAAATATTTAACATAAATTTTTGATTCGCATCCCAAAGAACATTTGGGTAGGCCTAATAATTTGTTATTAGTTTATCCTTTTCTATTGACAATATTTATATTTCAACATACTTGTAAAGCAAAGATTCTCAACGAGATGCAGTAAGCCCATTTAGGGTCGATGTAAGTGTTAAAATTATCTATAGTATTCAAGGGGTTGGAAAAAAAAATTAAAATTTAATTTTTAGGAAATTAAATAAAAATATCCTTTTTTTATTATATATAAATACATTTTCGCACTAATCTAAAGTCGAACGTCATGACGCTTTTATATATTTTGAACAACGCTTCAGCTTTTATTTGTGTATCAACCAAACAGAGTTGAACAAATCCTTGTAGATTTAACAGTCCTTAATTATACTCGATGTCATAAGATTAATTGAAGATAAATTTTAATGAATCAGAACTTATGTTTTTGAAATATTGCTTATACTTATAAAATGAAAAACTGAAATAGTACAAATGTAATAAAACACTATACTTTTTTTTAGAGTTTTGTAAATTGTTATATAATCCCATATTTCTTTCGTATTGTTGTATTTAGTTAAGAATGAGCTACTGCATTGTGCTCGTGGCTGGAAGGTTGTGGATTTGGAACTTGGACCTACAGAAGACACTGTATTCACTAATAGAATCGGGGTGTGTAAAATAGGTCGTGGTCATAATGTACTCCAAATAAAATAATACATCAAGGATGATTAGCATAACCTGCTTGTCTTATTCTTCATTTAATTTTCCAAATTATAAAATCTATTGTCCCTTTGGTATTTCCCCAGGGTAACGAAATCACATCGATTGAGTATTCTTAATAGAAATAGTTATTTATTCCATTTATGTAGTGACGAAATGCTTAAATGAAAAAGAAATTATCCACGATCCAGGAAACAGCAACAGCATGTTTAAGTAGTTTAAGGACAATTATTAACGTGTAATTATGTTGTATAATATAGTTAAAAATGTGAAGGAATTGATGAAGAAAACCATTCGTTGGAACATTTTGGTGTTGAAAACCTCTGCTTTAAAAACTTCTCATAAGTGGCTTACATGCAAGTTTGTGAATATTTATTAACACACATCTAAGCACAATTTGTTGTAACTATTGTTTGATTTGTTGGACTAATTTAGCGAGGTTGTAATTTTCACAAACAATAATATAAAATTAGATAATTTGTTAGTTTCTAGATCTTTCTCATGAATTTTGAAAACTGTTCAATTGATTTTCAAAGTTGTTTAAACTAAGTTCGTTTTCCCTCTGTTAAGAATCTACACACAAACGAAATATAATTTTTTATAATATAAAATTTCGAAAAAGGTGAAACGTTTTTATCAGTGAATATTAGAGCTACTACTAAGACTTCCTTAACACACATTTCACAACTACGTTTGTGATAATTGTAAGTTGTAACCCAAAGTTGTTGTAAGTTTTTGTTAACGTTTAATTGAATGACATATCTATATTTGTTAAAATATTTATGAGGATTCCAGAAGGATTTTTCATAGATAATATGCTGTATTTAAAAGAGGAAACCCAGTATTTTCCCTAACAATCTTCTCAACAAATGTGTGTGTGAGTGTACATAGAAAGAGTAGAAGCGTAACATTCTTCTATCTTAATTAAACAGTAGCTGAAATCGAATCTACGTCATTCTATTCTAGAGTACAAGGTTTTGTTCCTAGGGTACTATGAGCTCTAACGGGAAAATTTGTAAATATTTAAAAGTATTCAGAATTGCTCGTGTATTTATATTTTCAAGATCTAAGAAAGGTGATCGGAATGAGTATATCCTATTGACCATTTTAAAACTGAAACAAAAGTACAAAATTATAAACTTGTTTGCTGTTATATCATAAAATGGATATTAAACTGCAATCTAAAAAATATAAGTATTGAGCCATAAAGTTGTTTGAAAATTAATATAAAAATGTTTGCCTTTATTTTAATAATATTTAAATATTTACATCTGATAATGATGTTTCGATGATGATGTTTAGAAAAACAGTCTTTGTTTTAAACAATATATCTATTTATTTAAAAAAAAGGATTTTTTTAGATCTTTTTATGTTTTTTAAAAATGTCTGAAAATTAAGGAAAAGACATTTATTTATAAGCCTCAAATATTATTAGAGAATAACTTTGTTTAATAGAGTACTGACTTAAAACAAAATATCTTAATGTGAAAATAATGAAACAGTTTTAAAGAGAAATACTATAAATATATTGTTCGACATGAGTTAGAGGTTTCTGATGTAAAATTTTCAATAATATTAAAAAAAGTTTTAGCTAAATTTCCTTTCAGATAAAAAGTACATTTGATCAAAATAAGTTGAAAGTCTATGCATTTATATTAAGTATGTTAGATTATTTAGATGATTAAGTTACTCATAAACTTAAATGTACAGGGTATCCTATAAATCCAGATTAATTTGATCAAGTACGTAAAAAATAATACTTAAAGCAAGTATTGTAATATTATTTAATAAAGAACATTTTGATGTGTGTGTGTGGCATAAGAAAATCTAAATAAAAGCTTCGCCTAATCGAAATCTAATGACGCTATTTCGTGATTTCCCAACAAATGGAGAAAATCTTAAAGGTCATAGTTATTTGCACTTGGGAATATAAGTAACATTACAGAGCGTTCGAGAACATTAAAAAATCAGGGGGAAGGAGAGCACTGATTACTTTTATGTACAATTTAATGAACAATCTGAGAATGAGTATTTAAGTCGATATTACGCAATTATTCTGAGACGCAGTAATTTAACAAGGTAATAATTTCATTCGCACGCTCTAAAGAAGTAAAGAATTTGCCTCTAATTTATTGGTTCTGATTTTTATCTTCTAATATTTACATATTATCAGGAAATTATAATGTAACTACCATCCACTGATGTGAGTTGACACTAATGCACTTTTATATCACAAGAAAAGAAACACTTTGACCTCTCTAAGGATGCAAACTTGCTTCTTAGAACGATCAACTTTATGACAACATTCTACTTTTTAAAGGATTTTTTTTTTTTTAAAATACAAATTTTTGTGATATTTTATCCTGGTATTTTTTTATGGAAATGCGACTCTAATCAAACAGGGTTTCTTGTTGCAGTTATTCTCGACGACCCCTTCTTCGTCTGATGGAGAGATACGAAAAGATCTCTAAGATTGGAGAAGGATCGTACGGAGTCGTCTTCAAGTGCCGCAACCGGGAAAATGGCCAGCTTGTGGCGATCAAGAAGTACGTCGAGACAGAAGACGACCCCCTCATCAAGAAGATAGCCTTGAGGGAAATACGCATGCTGAAGGTATATTCTTACTACTTTTTACATATTATTTAATATAAAAGTTCTCATAGTACTTATTTATTTTTAAGGTTGTTGGAATGGTACCAAGATCATAGCTGAATTCATTTGCATTTAGAATATGTTTATAGTTCGCATAGTTTAGTTGCTATAATTTGGTGATAGCCAGCTTCAAAGTATTTTCTCCGCATGGACTTTGTAAACTAAAATTTGTGAGTCATATATCTCGTTGCTTCTGATTCTCCAATTTTTACAGATCTTTTAAATGACAGAAAAAGGAAATAGACGAAAAGGGCTTAAGAAGTCGGGAATACATCAATTTTTTTTCAGCTTCTGTCAGTTATTTTAATCGATGACAGTTTGCATTTCCTTAGTAATATATCTCAAGAGACATAAAATATAAACGGGTATCAAATTCATTTCTTTCGAATGGCAATTAACTTATAGTTGTTATAGCCAACAGGTTGATTCTTTCAATGTAACTTAAGCACACGTAAAGACGAATTCAATATACATTAATTGTTCAATATACATTAATTATGATACTATTAGGAACTAAATTACGAACGAACATGAATTTCTAACTCAATTTCTTTATAAAAATTTATGTGACTTGTTTTTAAGCGAAATTGAAATTGCTTCTTTTTTCAGTGAATTTATTTTTATTCTGATATGTTTGAATACCAAAGTTCATTACATTAATCTCTTCTAATTGTATCTGACTTTAATCAGTAGTTATTTTTTTTAAACTTTTCTGAATTATAATTTACTTTCGAAAATCCTTATCTATTATGGAAACACACACAGAGCAACTAAATAATAAACTATATTTAATATCTTCATTTTGAACGGATATCAATATGGAAACAGTGGTTGTATTTCATACATTATTTAATAATTTTTTCGTATGAAAGAAAAATGTTTTCTATAAAATTAAAAATAAAAAAACGACCTTATTTTTGTTATATATGGGAAAAAGAACTAACATTTCCTATTTTTTTTTTTTTATAAAACGAATCCCTATAAAATAAATTGTATTCACAAGTATCAGAATTTTTCAAATGTACCTATAGTTATCAGATAGATTTTCCGAAAAAAAAAAAATTAAATTTTTATTTTAAAGATATAACTAAAAAAGCTTTATAATTAAAGCTTATTCGTTTAAAAGATTGTGTTCACAATTTGCAATAGTTTTAGTTTAATAGGGGATTGGAATTAACCATTATTACTATTTCACTTTTTTGCAATATATATATGTATGTATTGCACTTCATTTAACTAGACACATAATTATAGTTATGCTATTGTAATTACGATGAACAAATTATTCTAGTTTACAAGATTAAAATTAGAAAATTTGCATACAGTCATTAAAATGATTACAATTTCAAGGACAACACTGATCGCTTGGTTAACGAAATGCAATCTTAATTATGTGTACCAATGAGAGGCGTAAATATAAATAGAATACTGTACTTACATTTTCAAAAGCAATTTCACTCACAATTATCTGTGATGTATATTGGAATATTGGGACTTTGTAGGCACATATAGGAAATGACTTTTAATTTATTTTGTTGTTAAATAAAAACTATATAGATCGTCAAATTATATATATATATATATTGTTGTTCACTCGTTTGAAAGGAAGAAAATCTGTTTTATGCATGATGAATAGAAATTTTTAAAAAAATGACATTTATTATTTGTTTAAAAAAATGGAAATAAAAATTAAAAGTATTATGAAAATTCATTTTAGATGACTATGGTGTGAAACGTGCGTGTGCTGAACTTTTTACAATCTATTATATTTCAATTACATGTCATGATTTTAATTACCAGCATTTACAGTTTTTAAAATTGATTTAATTTTCTTAGATATCTTGAGGGATTCATCCCACAGAAACCTATTTGTTTCTTTAAAAGAAATTCATTTATATATTTCAACTAAATTTAATAACTTATATATTTTTTTGAAATTTTTGTTGTTGTCTTTATTAGTAATTTTATTAATATTATTATTTCATTTTTAATGTTATACATGCAAATCATTTTGTGTTTGAGTGATTTTTAATGTTTAAAAAATAGAGATTTTTAAAGAGATCAGTTTTTAAAATCTTAGTTTCGGTGTAGCTTGTCATTTTTGGACCTTGCTCTATTTAAAACCCAACCAAACAATCAATCAATCAATCAATAAATCTCTTTCTAGCAATTGAAACATCCGAATTTAGTCAATCTAATTGAAGTGTTCAGAAGAAAACGTAAATTGCATTTAGTGTTCGAGTACTGTGAACACACTGTTTTGGATATCCTAGAAAAGCATCCCAAAGGGTAAGTGAATAAAAATTACATTTATTTATTGAAATTGTTTTGTTTATATTAAATATCTATAAATTAAAAGTAAACAAGTTAGAAAAAATGAAGAACAGCATTTTAGAAATGTTGTTAACTTAATCTAGATTCTTAGCAAGAGAAATAATTTTCAATGTATTTGTGACAAAAAATAACTGACTTATAACTTTAATTTTATGATAATTAATTTGTTTTTCACAAAACAAAAGGAATTTATATAAAATATATCTTAAGCAATTTAATTCATACATCATTAAATTTTGTTCATTACTAGAATTTAAAAATACATATATATAGAGATAAACATATTAATTATCATAAAATTAAAGTTATAAGTCAGTTATTTTTTGTCA
>JAPDSC010053627.1:0-20000 GCA_026290005.1 Latrodectus geometricus | reverse complement strand
ATACCTATGCCTTCAAAATAAAATGTTTTACAATTATTAGTTAAGTAAATATATTTTTCCGTATACTGTGTATTGTGTTGCTAAAATATCGGTTCGGTGAGATTTGCTGCTTTGAAATGTTATCACTTTATGTAAATTGCTTATTTCATAAAAACAGAAAAAAATGCACCCATTTTTTTTCTTTTTTTCTTTTAGGTCCTGGGGAAAATTACACAGATTACGTTGCGACACGGTGGTATCGAGCTCCAGAATTATTGGTAGGGGACACTCATTATGGTCCTGAAGTAGATGTATGGGCTATAGGTTGCGTAGCCGCAGAGCTTATTCGAGGAGAGGCCCTATGGCCTGGAAAGTCAGACGTCGACCAATTGTACCTCATTAGACGCACACTGGGTGAGTTCTTATTACAATTTGAAACCACTTGTTATTCTGGGTATTCATATTTTTTTGATTAAGTACTCAGAGTAAAAGCATTTATGGTACTAGATTCTGACAATTGGGAATCGAAAAAATACTTTCAGGTTTACGTCAGTGTATTTCAGGTATTCATAAAAATTAGCATCAGCGATTGTCCCAAAATATCTTCGCGATTCGCTTAATGCTCTTTCTTGTTTTAAATGTTTAAAAATCTAAGCACATTTATGTTTTTATTATACTGGAGAGGAGTGATTTTCCCATAGAGTTGCTTTTTTATATTACATTTTGTTTCTCGCTAGTCACTTCTGTTGAAATCAACCAACATTCTTATAATGTTAACAAGTGGTTAAATTACATGGTTCACACCCAAACATGCACTCCCTTCTTGACAATGTAAAATATATAATCAGCTTTGTTATAAGTCCCTTAAGAAAGAACACTTTCAGTTGAGCCAAATTTTGAATTTTCTATATTTTGGAAACGATGTATTCTTTGCTCTATAGAGGTCTACGGCAGCTCAATTACTTATTTATGACTACAAACATTTTAAAAGAATGAGAAGATGTCTTCAATGAATAGGTTACTTATTACATTTCCCAAATATTATTTACAAACATTTTCTGCCATTTTTTGTTTCTGAACAATAATAAAGAATATTTTCTTTCTTTAAAACTTTTTTGATAAAACTAATGCAATGTGTAGCAATAAAAGTTTCCGTTTCTTCGAAAAGGGAAGAATGATTTGAAGTCATTTTTAATGAGATTAGTTTTTGTATTTTTTAGAATCCGTAAAGTTACTTTTTTTTTCTGGTTGTTCTATAAGATGAAATGTATAAACTTAAGTTTATAAAAGTTAAAACTGAAAATTTGAATTAACAAATGAAACAAAATGACATAAAATGACACCATGGTGTATTTTCATCATATATTTATCAAGCTTGGAGCTGAAAGGTTAATTCTGATTATAGAATTTAATGGTTCGTTTGTTCTCTTACCTTCTCAAGTTACTTTAAACTGTAGGCTTCAAAATAATTAAGCCTTTTGAGAAAAAAATTGAGTTGTTGAGCGAAAAATAAACCTAATCTTTTTTACTCCTGAGTCGTGCTACAAAAGTAAGAAAACATTTGAATAGAATTCTAATTTGGAGTCCTCTGGACTTTAAAGATTAAATTTATATTATCTATGCTTTATTTATTATGTTTGTATCATATGACTTTTTCATTTTGTTGATTCATTTGTAATATTTCCTCGAAATATACAAAAAAGTAATATCAATATTCACTTATTACTGTACTGTTATTGTTTCGAATCTCGGAACCGTCTAGCAAAACTATACAATTCTCATAAATCTGAAAATGTTTAAATAGTTTAAAAACAGTTGAGGGTCCCGAAGGACTTCGTCTTTGTTAAAATCCAAGCAAACCAAAATATGTTCAGAGGATGGCATGTCAGCTGAACACCAGTGGCACTTAGGGTATATTTTTTGACCTTGCCTAAAAGTGAGGGCAGGGCCGGCGCTAGCAGCTTCGCCGCCCCGGGCAATGAGGTAAAATGCCGCCCCTTTATAACAAAAATTAAAAGAGAACCTAAACCCTTTCCACAATTAATGGTAAAATAAAACGAGTAAAAAAATTGCAATCATCAGCAATGTTGAAGTTTTGATTAGCAAAATATACTAACTTATTTATTTATGTTTTTGGCACTAAATTAAAATTAGAGTTGCGCAGAAAAAAAGGAAAGAGTCTTTTCTTGTGCATAATTATAAAATACAGAACAGATATTTAAAAAAAAAGTAAAACAAATTATAAGACCACCAAATATTAAAACTGTATTACATATAAAAAATGCATTTAATCCAAGAGTTGAAATTAAAAGTGTTTTTTTCTCACTTTTAATTCTGAAAATTGTTTAATAATTTCTTTAACATTAATATTTTTAGCCATGTCATGTTCGACGGCTATTGTTGTTAAGCCGTTTAGTCGATCCTCGGTAGTTGTGGAGCGTAAAAAATTTTTAATTAATTTTAATTTGGAGAAATTCCTTTCTCCACTTGCCACACTTATTGGGAGAGTCAGCAATATTCTTAAAACTATACCAAGATTGGGAGCAAAATCCATGTTTGATATGAATTTTAAAATCTCAACTGGACTTTCTTTTTTGTTTAGCAAAGCCAAAACAGCTACTATCTCGTCTGCCAAGTTAAGCGCATTTATATCGGATGAATTCCCATCAGTCAACACTGTTTCTAAATCTTTACAATACTTTATATGTCGTTTTGAGAAATATTTTTTAAATCAGAAATATTGTAAAAAAATTGGAAATAGTTGCTGTGGGTACTGATCAAATCAAACCTGGATTCGAGTGCATTGATAGCTTTATCTAATGTAAAAAAATAAAATTCTGCCTTATATTTCAAAGCAGAATCTTTTATTGGATCATCTTTTGCCTCATAGTCGAAATTAACATTCTTTCTTCGAACTCTATGACGTGGCTGGGTGAGCTCAAAATTAGCTGGTATGTTAATTTCGTCTGCGAGTTCTCGAGCATCGCAAAGCATTTCATTAAGGGCTCTGTCCGATCTAAGATGCTTGAAAAAAATCTTTACAATTTTTCAAGAGCTCCATAGCAGATGGTAAATCATAGTCTTTTGTCTGCAAGAGCTTACTTATAGGATTGATACAGTTTAAGGTTTTGTATCAAATTACAATGCAACATAAGAATTTAAATTGTTTGACACAACTTAATAGTCCAGAAGCCTCAACTCTTATAGAGTTGTCAACCTCCGAGTTATTACAAACAGCAAGTAAAGAATCGTATATCCCTCCTAATTGATACCTTAGTGGTTTTAAGGCATCTATTCGGCTTTCCCAACGAGTATCACTTAGAGGTTTCAAAGTAAGTCTGGAAACATATTTTAATAATATGGTCCATCGAAAAGTTGATGAGGAAAAAAACAGATATATTTTTTGGACTATATTAAAAAAATTGGCGGCTTCGAATGATGCTTTTGCCACGTCATTAATTACCAAGTTTAATGAGTGGCTGCAACATGGAAGGTAAAATGCTCTTGGATTTAACGCATTTATTCTAGATTGTACTCCCGATTTACTGCTTCTCATGTTGGCCCCACTATCGTAAGCCTCTCCCCTCATATCCTGCAAATTCAATCCCAATGTTTCAAGTATTTTAAGTATTAGAGCTGAAAGTTCATATCCAGTCGATCTTTCAACAAGAAGAAAGCCTAAAAAGCTTTCATTAATTTTAATGGAAACCTCCTTGGGATTGGACTTGTCAATGGATACATACCTTACTAAAACTGTCATTTGCTCGATCTTGCTGATATCAGGAATGCAATCTAGAATTATTGAATAATATTTAGCTTTTTTAATATCAATAATAATATGAGATGTTATATTTTCAGCTAAAAGAATAATCAATTCATTTTGAATTTCTTTTCCGAGATAGTGCACATTAGCTACTTCTTTCTTAAGCACTCTGCGGATATGCTCTTCCATTACTGGATCAAACTGAGCAAGTAATTGAATAATTTGTAAAAAATTACCGTTACCGAAATCGTAAAGTTTGTCACTTGTACCTCGGAGGGCTAAACAATTTTGAGCAGGCATTTTTATTGTTGAAACAATTCGTAGAAGCACCTCACCCCAATAATTTATTTCTGCGGTAATAAGTCTTTGTGAATGACTGTCAATCGTTTTAAAGTACTGTATTCTTTGACTTAATTCAATCCAAGACTTTTGACTTTCGATATGTTTTTTAGAGGTTTCATGTTGATTTAAAATCTTAGCGAGGTGCTTCCAATCTTTAAACCTCCAATAGAAAGGGAACTTAAAGTAGAACCAAAAAGAAACAAATTTTTGCTGTATATTTAAAAAACACCCTGTATATATGCAGGGTGTTAGGGGTTTGATTCCAAATATCTTAATGCATAAAATTCATTTTAATTTCACTTCATTCATTTTAAACAAAAAAGTTTAGTATATCATGAGTCAAAACTCAATTATTTTAGAAAGAGAAAATGTTTAAAAGTTTGAGAAATTTAATTTTAGGGCCAATTTGCCGCCCTCTAAGGTTGCCGCCCCGGGCAGGGGCCCGGCTTGCCCACCCCTAGCGCCGGCCCTGGTGAGGGCTCTCGTATGGTCACTCAGGTATCGCGAGAAAGAAGTATCATGTAAAGAGAAATGAGCAGCTTCAATTAACCCAAAGGTCTAGGACACCAGAGGGAGAAGAGACTGACTTAGACCAGAATGCCTGTCTGTTTTATCTGGGCAAAATGGAATGGCCTTCACGCCTTGAGTTGCTATACCATGAGTAAAATCTCGATGTACTTCGCCCATTCCGCCATGGAACACCCCTTCTAGTATGAGGCAACAGACAGGATTGTAGGGGCTTACTGTATTTTATATTAGTTTATTTTTGAGTATATCATGGTTAATGAAATTTGAGTCTTTAAAGTGGATTCCGGAACATTACAACATCCAAGCTTGAGAAGTTAATAGAACCCACGAACTGCTAAACCGAAGTGCAGAGCGATAACCATTCAGATAAAGAATGAGTAGGTACCTTAATGTCATGATTAATGATGCTGCAGAACAAAACTAGGTATTATTCAGCTTATTTAACCAAAAACATAAGGTAAAAGTTTAAGTTGGAAGTTAAGATTTCTCCTTTTATACAGAATATATTTGCCATCCAATATCTTTTCTTTTTTCATACAATGAAGGAATTTCTTTCACAATGGATATTGAAGATATTGAAAGACCCAGCAAACTAAGGTTTTTGTAAAGATTCTTTTTTTAACTTCCCCGAATATCACTTTTTTCACAGAGATTTTCTTAGTGGGCTTATTTTAATACAAGGAAAAACCGAAATTTACCCAGATATCCAACTCGACACATTTACATGTAGTAAATAGAAACGCAACACTGTACTCTCATTCTTTAATAAGGGGGGATCGAAAACAAGATCTTCCGCTCTGAATAAGGCATTTTTACTACCAGGCCATGGTGAATTATTTTGAAAATTACAATTTAATACCACGATAGCGAATTGCTTAACAGCTGGTAAGAACTGTTTGGAACATCCATCTCATATTGCCTTCTGGTAAAGATTTTTCATAAATAATGTTATCTGTTCATGTGTCAGAAAGAAGAAAACTCGAAAAACAATAAAGCATTCCCACTTTAGATGCACCATTTTAGGGAATCAAATTTCCAACATTACATGACCATGTGTGCAAATACACTTCCTTCTTATTTACAATTGTTTTATTAGATTTTCTTTTCTTTGTTGGTTGCTGTCCTAATTTCTTTGCAAAGTATTTCATTTTTCCTTTTTGTGAAACTAGGATTAAATTCTAGGACCTAAAGACAAGGATTTTAATTGGTATTCATTTTCTTCTGCTTTGCTAAAGATTGAGATTGCATCGCATGCAACTACTAATAATGAAGAGATGTTCGCGTTATGAATTTTATTCTGTTCAGAGGAAGTTGATAGAAAAAGAAAATTGTATCATTGATTTATTGATTATGCATGGGAGTCGATAAAACGTGCGCCAAACTGAATTAAAGTTTCTCTCATATAGATATATAATTCTCAATTCTACTGAGGGATTCAATAGAAGACTTTATTAAGGCCTTCTATAGCTTGAAAAATGTCACATGTCCAATTCATTCAATAATAATTTTCTTTATCGGGTTGTTGAAATATGGCATTCTGATTTCATTTACAAGGGGGAAAAATTCGAAATATGCATTAAAATCTGTTTGGAAAAGATTTTATTTATTTTATTTAACTTAATAGCTTATGAAAGAAAAAGAAAAATAGTTGTATTTTCAATTTTTTATATTTCTAAAATTTAAGATTGCATTGAATTTAATAATATTTACCAAGAAAACTAATGTATTATTATTTGCTTTACACACATAAAATCATTTGTCTTTAATATGCCTTAAGTAATAAACCAATAAATATAATTGACGGTAATAAGCTACTAAGCATAATTTTGTTAATTTATCTGGCTACAATATTTAAAAAATATTACAGCCATATAAAGCAGCAAGAATTATTAAATTATATCCTTTGACAGAAAAGGTTGCATTTTGAATTTCATTTCAATTGAAGTAAGCTCTATATATTTGATTAAAAAACAGCTAAAGATAATATAATTTCCTTGAAGCTTAAGGGTGTAAAAGTTAATTTCTTCATTATATATATATATATATATATATATATATATATGAGGAAACTAACTAACAAATATATATGTAGTGCTTCATAATTAAAATTTAAAAATATTTTTAAACAAGCACATTACTCACAAATAATGATTTGCATATGGAAAAAATAGTCTAATATTTTAATAAAAACAATATTTTATAGCTGCATATATTATTTTCTTTTAGTTTATGTTTATAAAGTAGTTATATTAGTAGTAGTTATTTATAAAGTAGTTATCTTAAATCTTTGTAATATAAGTAGTTATATTACAAAGATTTGCCTCACTTGCTTATGATCCGAAATATTTTTTTTTAGTTTTAATTGTGAGTAAAAAATTTGATTTTGACTTGATTCCATCTCCTCTTTTTTTCCTTAACATTGGTTGAATTTTAAGAATTAAACGTCCGGAAATTCACTCCATATTTTCAAGAATGTAAATTGGATTTATCCTTATGTTAAGATGTCTTTTGACAGTAGTTCTTGAATGAGAAATTTATATCATAGTAAAAAAATTTGAATATTTATTAACTTTTAATAAAGAACCTGTTATATTTTAATAAAAAATGTAACAATGGACAATAGTTTTTGTATGAGATTATTTCTCAAGAAAAAATATACCATGATGATTATAAAAATTGATTTCCAAACTCACTATTAAAAAATAATTTACTTTATCTGACACATTTATTTATTGAATTTACCTTCCAATATACATTTAGATAAAAAAAAATTTCCAATTTACATTCTGAATGGTATAAATTACTTTTATGGTATAAATTACTTTTATGTTTAATCAAAGAGATTTTTGATGAATTATTGTAACAGTTTTGACCTGGATGATATGATATTTCGATGAAAATGTCTAAATTAATCTGAAGGTATTTAAGAAAAGTTTAACTAATTTTGAATAGGTTCTTATAATATATATATATATATATATATATTATTTTTGTTGAGCTGTATTACACATAATGTGAAATCCTTGTTATTTTCCAAATGATTAATTTTCATTATGTTGCAATAAATAATCTCAAGCCTCTTATACTTAAATTTATTTAACAATTAAAATCGAAAATATGACATTGAGGATGTGAATTTTACCAAAATACATGATTTTATTAAAATTTTTTTGATATTTAAACTTCATACTTATGATAAATTTGCAATCGAGGTGAGGTTTACTTCTATACGAATAATTATAATTTTTTCCCACGCAAAATTACCACAGTCGATCAGTATACTTTGTTGATGATTTGCCTTGGTATATATTCAAATCATTATTTAAGAATGGTTTTGAAATTCGTTTTTCACATTCAGTGATTTCTATTTCATCATGTCTTATCCATGAGTTTAGTAATATGGTCTTGAGAAAATTTATTTTAATATTTATTGTTTTAATGCTGAACTGACAACTAAATATAAGCTATAACTAACTACTTAAAATTTTATGTAAAAGAAGTCTCGATAAAAATAAATGTTTTTTGAACAGCCGAGCCAAATTACCTTTGAAATGCAATTTATTCTTATGGAATGCGATTATCTATACTATATTGCTGGATGAATAGTCCAGATAGCCACATTCCAGTGCATAGATTATAATATATAATAATATATATATAATAATATATAGATAATTATATATATAAAATAATATATAAAGATAATACTTCAATCAAAATGAAATGCTTGGAATATTAAAATTGATATTGTGGAATACAATTCCGACACTGAAATTACCAGGAATACATCAAAAATTAAAGTTTATGGCCATTAAATGATTTTTTCCTGAATAAAACTGCAGTAAATGATATTACACATCTTCTTTAATTCATTTCGAAATTACAATGAAGCTTATTAGAATATATATATTTAATATTTATTTTAACTACCTGCAATAGATTGTATACAAACATTCCGAAAGCTATGAACCGTCAAATGCTGTTTGTTTATACCCCAATACGAACTAAGAACTGTTTTTTAGAGACATACATTGAACTTTGTAGAGCATAATATTCTATTTTTTTTATCAAAAATTAATGCAGAATTCATAAATATTTATTTGATCTAGACATTTTATTTTAATTTTCTTATAATTATTGAACGTGATATATTAACTCTCAAAAACAGCTGCTATGCCGGCTGATGTATATGTAATTATTTTCCTTGGAATTCTTAAAATATGCGGTGGTCTCCTGCTGAAATCATCAAATAAAGTCCACTAATAACATCCTTTTCTTTCATGATATTAATCAAATAAATAATTTTATTTTCGTTATACTGTGGTTGTGAAACATAGGGGACACATGCATTAAAATAAGGCTTTAATCTCTAAATTATTTTAGTTATAAATAATGAAAACAAATGTAAAAAAATAACAAAAATAGATTGTTACCCAGTTAAAACGCTAACTAAGATCTAAGATGTGTTCTAATTTTAATAGATTCGGAGCTATATGATCAGTTAGTTGCATTGGTACCAAGCTTTATATATATATGAGCATATTTTCGCTACTTCTGTATCTGTTAACTATTCCTTGCTGCTTAAAATATTAAGAGAAAAATTAAATATTTAAAAAAAATCATATAGGCACAATGTCTAATTACAGCGATTAACGATAATACAAGACATCTTTCTATTTTCTAACTTTGAAGAAAACGTAAAAGTGTTAACGCTAAGTTATATTGCTTGTTATAATCGAAATTGATGTTATTTTCAGTTGAAGCGCAAGTAATTGCGCAATAATAAGGAAGTATTATGATTTAAAACAGGAATAGATGTTTTTGCCAGGAAATGTTATTTTCCCTCATTCGTTCTCATTGATTTCTCGCCATGGCGTCGCGTGTCGGATGTTAATAAATTTTATGCAGCAGAGAAAGAAAGAACTGCGCCAAAACGAGCATTCACCTGTCCTTAAAAAAGAAACAGGTCGCTTACGAAGAACTTAGCTAATCAATTGTCTTAGTATTCTTTTTTCTTATTAATGGCGGAGATCAGTGAACTTAAGATTCACAAAATGAATTAGTCTTTTTTTTTTTTTTTTGAATGAGTGCTTTATGTCTAAAAAATGACAAATGTATATTTTTCTTTTGTTTGTCTAATTAGGAAATTTAGTTATGGTAACCTTCCAATTACCTTATGTTTTTAGTGGGTAGTTTTAGTAATTTTTATTCATATATTCTTCCTAAGATATATAATAACTAAATTCATTTAATAAAATAACAGAAAATTTTATCCACGATTTTGGGAGTAATTTCGTAGCTTATTAATATTCCTAACACAGAATTTAATTATACAAAGGTTTCTGACCTTTATTTTAACTTCTTTGCTACTTGCAAGCCATGTTGACAACTGAATGCTTAATATTTTGGTTTTCTGTTCAACAATTCGATTGCCCAACTTTCACATCGGCGTGGATGTTTACCATGGCTCGGAATTCACTTTAAGCAATAAGTCCCTGTACAATTAACATGTGCATATATTTCGCGTGAAAAAAAAAACCGTCAAATAAATTTGAAACTTAGAACTTTATTTTAGTGAGTCTTGAAGTTTGATATTTGATAGTAATCAAATATTACAATTCATTAAAACAACATAACTCAACTAGATAATAATAGAAAATTAAAAAAAACAATATGAATAATTTTAATTCGCTGGTCTCTCAGTTATTTTTGAAAAGGATCACATTATTTGTTATTGTGTACTTTTTTGTCGAGTGTCAGCCAGGATGGCAATACGGGGTGCGCTGCTCCACTTTTCCAACTGAACCATAATTTGGTCCGAATTCCTCAGTACACATGCCATAGGTACCAGTTGATAGGGTAGGCAACCATTCATACTTTATTTATACAAGGAAAGTACAAGAGAGAGAAAGAAGAGAAAGTACATCACACACACACACACACACACACACACACACACACACACACACACACACACACACACACACACACACACACACACACACACACACACACACAATGCCCGAACCCAGGACCTTCCTATCCGCAGTCAGCTGACCACTAGATTGAATGCGCGGCATATTTTTTGTTAATATAAATAATGCTTTTAAAACAAAATAATGTTTAGTTTTGATGGAATTATGTACTTTGTGTACACGAATATAAGTTGTATGCATTCTTTTTATTTACATTTACTTCATGGCGTGATTAGGTCCAAGTTTTTTAATGTTTGTATGAAGCCGAACTGAAGCACCGTGTTTTTCTTTCCTTATTCAATTCTAGATCTATTTTGACACAATATAATTACTTTAGTATCATCAATTTTTCTAACCTTTGCGAAAGACATATTTCATTCTGAATGAAATGTTACAATTATTTTGTTGTTATTACTTTACTACTTTTATTATTACTTTTTATGTGCGCTAGTTTTCTTTTACGTTTCCGTGATAACTGAAGAGGAACTGATGTCTTTTAATTGCCTACTTCCGACTTCATTAAACCATTTTCGCTCTAATTCAAAGTTAGTCTTGACGTCATTGCAACAATAAGCGATCGTAAAACAAAAGAGTAATCTTAACTTTTTCAGCTTCATCAGTTATCTGCTTAGGATGCATCGACATTTCAATACAATATTTTAAAAATTAAATAATTAAACAAAGTAAGAAGTTTCTTATTTAAATGATTCTGCGATGAAATTAGCTTAACAGTAATTTATTAGGGAAATTTGATAACAGAAACAATAGATATATTTAAAAGAAAAACATGAGTAACATACACTTTCTTGCTTGTCTGGGCCTCTCCAGGCAGGACCTTACTGACAGTCCACTTTTAGTTTTAGACTTTTTCAGGGTGCACAGTTTCATGGACTTGATTTAGCTCCGTTGTTCTCAGGGATTTGCAACAACTGTTATCTTTCAATTAACACATATATTTTTTTAAGGAAGCACAGTACCATTTGAATTTTAAATTTTCAACAGCACATGAATTTTTTTCTAAGTATAAGGTTTTCTATTACTCTTCAGAAAAATTTATTTAAGTAAAGGAAAATTTTTTAAATAAAATAAAAAAAATCTTAACATAAAAATATTTACATACATAAACTTTAAAACGTCTTCCTTAAGAATTTGAAATTATAAGCTTAAAAATCTTACAATTTTTCTTAAATTTTAATAAATTTCGAAAAAAATCTATTAAAATTACAAATTTAAAGTAAAAAATTAAAAACTTTTTCACCTTAAATTTTTTCAGCATTTTTAAGAAACTTTTGGCTGGGAAAATATTTATCATTTTTTAAGAAATAACGCAAAATATTTTTCCTACAAAATCACAAAATCTTAATTCAAAAGCTATACCAGAAATATTTTGATCATTTATTCTTTTAAAATGATACACAAATCATTTAACTGGTCCTATTTAATTGCAAAATGGGAAACCTTAATATTTTAAATGTAATCAGAAAAAATAAAGAAAAGAGAGAGTAAATCAGAGAAAAGAGAAAAGCTATATATATTAGGTGTGGCCAGATATTTTTGAGTCACGAACTTATATTTCTCTTTTATTTGTCTCGCTGCCATCTTAATTGAGATAATAGCATTAGTGATCACTCTAAAATACCTTGGTGATTACTTTCTCAATCGCCAAGGCAATTTAAAGCTCAAAGAAATTAATGAGAATGTTTGGTGATAAAATTAATTATTTTATTACTTTACTTGTGTGAAGCTGCTAAATTTTACTACATATATTTGTATACTTATATGATAAAATATGGTTAGTTGAATAGAGATTATCTATATAATATGATTGAAGTAAAGAACCAAAGATATTTTTCCTATCATTTAGAATTTTTAGGGACATGACTAAATTCTCTCACAGAGCATTTACTATAAAAATCGGCAATTAAAATTAATTTCATACATCACAATAACTGCACAGATTGCATAAGTTTTCATTTCATCTTTCAGCATTATTTCCTTTTAAGTCATTGTATATAATGAAAATGAAATTTTTATTACAGGTGAACTCAACCCAAGACATATGCAGATTTTTAAGAAAAATGACTTTTTCAATGGAGTGTCCATACCGGATGTTGACGCACGAGTAGGTTCTGTATATTTTACTCATGTAGTAACAACTTTTTTTCATCTTAAAAAAAATCGTTTATGTAACGAGTTTTTTTTTTTTTTTTGAATAACAAAATTTGCAATTTTATATGAAGTTCTTCGTTTATTTTTATATAAAATAGTTCTTTTTTTTCTCTAGCTTCGAGTTAGAAAGAGAAGCTAAAATTAACTTCAATCACTAAATCAAATCCCTGATGCTTCAAAAATCCATTTAATCCAAGCCGATATTTGATATGGACTAAAATAAATTTAGAGTTTTAATGCTTTGTTTTTTATTCATAATTTATAAAAGTACGTCAATATGCTTTGCATTCACTTCCAACAGTTTGCATGTAAAAGAAAAACATTACTTTCAGAAGCTACTTTGAATTAAGAAAGTTGCAAATATCTGCAGAAGTTAGTAGAAGTATGCAAATAGTTTACACAATAGCCAATCATGGTTTCATGTTGAGAAATATGAGAAAAAGAAGCGCAAACTGTGTGCGATTACAAGTTGGCATGCAAAGTATTAAAGTCTTAAAATGTTTGAAACTTTGGTACTATTTGTTTCGTGACAGACGTGTTCATGATTTCCAGAAAATAAATTGAAGATTCTGAGCACTGGTTGCTGACGGATAATCAGGACAATCAGCTGTAGAATTGCCAGATTTTTTAATGTTTATTTTGTCTTAATTTCACAATTATTAAAATAATTTCAAGCTCGACAAACAACTAACCGAAAACTTGTATCATCTGGTTTAAGGTTTACGAATACCTCAGAAAAAAGAAATATTGTTGTTTAAAGCACGTGGAGTAATATAACGACTTTAACTCATGCGACATCTATGACTGCAGAATGCACTGATGTAATCCTATCTGCGCACAGTAATGAGCAAGAAATTACCCAGTTATCTTTTATATGCACGATTTTTGTGTTTCCTTTCACAAAACATGAATTTTTTAAAGTTTCTCTTAACTATTCTTCCGGAAATAAAGGAAATCGAATGATGATTTTTTTTCAATAAATCTTCGTGCAAAACCGTCGAATTCACAAATTTGAATTTATTGAGAAAATTCTGCATTTTTTCATTGTTGTCACATTTTCAACTATTAATTTATGATACCTCAATTATATTTATTACTATATTTTATTTACACAATTTAAATAGTTATGAATTAGAGGAATTTAATAGAGATATTCCTTTAGTTTTTTTATTATATTTAAAAAGACATGTTAGTTTTATAAAGAAAAATAAAGTTTGACATGATGCATATAATTTATGCCTTCCTCCTATATACAGTATCACCGATGTTTATTTTATTTAACTGTAACTATATCTAGCTTACAGTAAACGTGCTCTTCATTACACGAATCATTTCATTAGAATCGAGATTTTAATTTGAGGTTTTTAAAAATGATTTAAATAAAATGCTATAATCTGATTGTTATTTTAAAACTAGTTTTTTTACACATACATTATATTGCTTATTTTTAAAATTTATGTTTAAAAGAGTTCGAAAACGTTATGTGATGCAACCAGTATACAACTTTATAAGGTGCATTTATGTATATTAATCGTAAGAAAAAGATTTTATAGCTTTACAATTAAGTAAATCATTTAAATGAATTGATATCTAAGAGCAGTATTTTAATTTTTTCCCTAGGAAACACTTGAAAGCAGGCTTCCACTGAATATTTCAGAAGAAGAACTGGATTTTTTAAAGGTAAAATTTTGCGTTGAGTTTAGATGTATGTAATAATATATATTTGTTGAAGTACAGGATATATATTTAAAATTTACTTATAGCTATGATATTTTGAAAAAAAATAGTGATTTTTCCTTATAAAAATATAATGATATTTTATTTAAATGTCTTTTCGATGCAATGAATTTTAATGAAATAACAATTCAAGAGCAACTTATACAATTTGTGTACACGTTAGATGAAGAGGATTTATGCAAATTCAGCATTCTATTAAAGATCTTAAAATAACGGGGATTCTTTATTTAAGAAAGAAAATATGATACCATTTCTGGATATGAGCTTATGTAATTTTACACAATTCGGTAACTTTGCATTGTCTGTTTGGCACAGAGAAAGATTATTCAAATGCTTGCATACATATGAGTTGAAATTTTTCCATGGTTTATAGAAGTTGCCCTTGTCTTTGAGGTGTTCAGTCATAAATGGCAGCTATCAAAATCATTAAAAGCGGCTGAAGTACTAGTGCACAGTCAGAAGAAGTGTTAAAATAAGAGGAAATATTTCCGAAATGCCAAATGTCTTTGGCCTAACGGAAAATTTCTCATTTTGCTTTCACGGAGGACATTTTTATAAATATTGAGGCGCATTTGTTTGTCAAGCAAGAATACCAGAAAGCTTCTAACCACCCACTTTCATAAAGGTGCATTCTGAAAGCAGATGCACAATGTTCGTTCCCTGTAGTTCAACAGTGGCCGAAATCGAAGTCGGGACCCCCATACCTATCATGGTTTCTAGTAAGCCCGTACTCTTGCAGTCGCAAGCAAACTAAGTATAGAGATGCATAAAATACTCGAATATGTGTACAAATGTTAACACGCTTTAACTTATGTACTCAGATAGTAATGCATTCGCATAGAATGTAATTACGTTATCGAGCCATTGCATTCAATATTTGTGAAAGTTTGATTTGCTTCTATTTTGTCAATTATATTCCTTTTCAAACAGCATTGCTCATGTACGGCCGCTATATGAAATGATACCTTTTAGGAAAGGCCAGTCCAGCTTCTAATTTTTTGCTCCCAAATTATGAAGATCCATCTTTCAGAAATGATTGGTTGGTTCGATTTTATGGCGTAAGGTTCAGAATGAGACATGCCACGTCAATTTTTCAAAGGCAAAGTTAGTCTTCCAGCCTAGGGTGCTTTTCATCTCGTGATGAGCAGAAGCTCTAACACTTTACCACTTCTGCCATAAAGATTGGGGACTTAAGCAACTGTTCTAGAGCAGTGGGAATAAGCCACTTACGATTGAATATCTTTATCTTCTTGTGAAAAGGTAAGGAAAGGACAAACCGAACACTCGGTTATGCTAATAAAAAATAAAAGGAATCGAAATTAAGAATTCACTGTGATGTAATAATTGGATCCTTTTCTTTGGAGCGAAATTACCCGATTCGATCGAGATCGGGGGGGGGGGGGAAGCTCCTTCGATATTGAACAACTCGAATTGGATTTCGCGCTTTCGCTTTCGGCATACATATCTGTCAATGTGTGTTTCTTGGGGATTTTCTACACTTGCTACATGCGAATAAGACCCATCATCACTAAAGATTTACTCTGGAACACGAGACACACCGACTGTTCTAATACTTTGCAAAACCTTAAGCTCGTTTAGTGACCATAAAAAAATTCATAATTCCAATCAAGAAATATTACTGCAGCATACTATATGCTTAAATTATTCTACACTTTTATATCATATTTTTTAAAATTATTTTTAATGTAATTTGCTTATCTACAGTAACTCCCCTCCCACTATCAACGTTGTGATTTATTGAAACATGTAAATTTCAAAAAACTTTAAAAACCTATTAAATAAAGTGTTGTAATGCAAAAAAGGATATTTTTGACTGATTTTATAAAGAAATGAATTTTGTTGGAGCAAATTCGAAATAGCAAACATGTATTATTATTAAAATAAAAAGTTTATTAACTAATGAGTGTGTGAATTTATTTTTGATTTTAATTATGACATTAAATATTCAATAAATTATTTAATTAAGTAGATGGCAAACATTAGATTGAGTAATTTATTGCAAATTGCACAAAATATAAAAAAGATCTATTGTGACTTAAATGTTAGTATTTATTTGTATGTACACTAAGCGTTTTAACGGCTTTTGTAAAATTATTCATAATGGGTTGATTTCTGTTATTCTTTTAGAGATGCTTGGATAAAGATCCAGAGAAAAGATATAGCTGTGAGCAGTTATTTCGGCACCCTTATTTCGATGGTTTCAACAAATCAGAGTTTGAAAATGAGTCTATGTCATCTAAGTACCGACGGGACAAGCTAAAAGTAAGGAACAAAACAAAAAACGATGTTATTATATACCATATTCAAAACACAAGTAAAAAGAAAAAAAATAATATGTAATGTTTTTGATGATTGTAATAAAGTAGAAATGCACTTAAATAAATTCATAATGATTAAAATACAAAAAAATCGCATGATTGTTTAAAGCTGTTTAATGAAGAAAAATTGTAATGTGTAAGTATAGAATCTAAATGATATAGGTCCTGAATTAAAAACATTTACTCTCATTGCTAATAGATGTTTTCATTGTCTATAAACATTTTAAGATCAAAATTTATTAATCAATAGGTATAAAAAATGATGCTATATGAAGAGATAATTAGAGTTATCCTCAAATATAGATTCTCAAGGCTTAGATTAAATCACAGGCAAACTAGCAGATCATTTGTAAGCAAAAATGACTCCGAAAAACTTTTAAATTTTTGGCACTGCAAACTAATATTGCTTATGGAGATAACAATGCAGTTATAAATTATATAGATTAATCAAAAAGACAAATATCATCAAAGTTCATTAAGAAATCCATTTGAAGATTTTCGACAATATTTGCTTAATTGTAGTCCTCTTTTATAACTTTTAAGATAATCAAAAATCGAATCTATTGAAAACAAGCCCAGGTGGAGACCCAAAATAAGATGTAATGATAATGTTAGGAAGGATTTTATATTTTTAAGATATATTAATTGGAGAACACTTGCTAAGCTGGTAGTGCAATATAGAAGAAGTTTTTGAGGAAAGCTGTGCCCCACCATCGGCTATATCGAGTCAACAGAAGAAGGAATACATATGAAATAAGGGAATAAAAATAGAAAAGTAAAATTAATGAGGAATCTTATCTGCAGTATTCTACTTCACTTTTCATTCAGCAGCAACTTGCTGAATGGGCAACAACCGCTTCGATATAGCTTCAATATGCAGCTTAACCATTCTCAAATGTTTTTCATTGAATTCCTATCAGGTGAACAAGCTTGCTTTTACACAATGTGAAAGGTATGGAAAATGGAAGCGTATCAAAACTAAAAAGCTATAATTCTATTTCAAGGATTCTTTTCAGAGAATATAAAAAAAGGGGACATGACTTCATCGTTCTTCGAATTGGCTGAATTATATTTTTTGAATGGCTGAAATATACGATAGAAATTTAAAGCTGCCTCGAACTTCAAATCTGAATATGTTATATCCATTATATTGGCCTTCTGTAATGTATGCAGTTTGGTATAACACTGATTTCATTTTAAAAGGTACTATTCTAATCAATCGGTATTTACGTACTGTAAGGACTAACTTGGTGATATTTAGTGTTAAAAATATTCATTGGCTATTTTATTGGCGAGACTAACATGATTTAAATAATATTTATTTTAGAGCGTAGGTGTTTTTAGGTTGTCGTCATATTATTTTTTCCGGTCAGTTCGGTGATATATCTAGGTAGTCGTCATAGTACGAAAGTACCAATTAATATGCACTATGCATTTAGTTTTTTTGTCTAAAGTGTGATAAAAAATTTGTGTGTGTGCAAATTATGAAGTCGCGTATGCTTACAAGCTAATACGCATATATATTAACACCAACTTACATAACGGCATCGGTGTGAATATAGGCGGAATAATAAATAATAAAAAGAAAAGTAAAATGGAGAGAATGTTGAAATTATGCATTATTGTAGGTATTCATTTATTTAAAGAGTTCGTGTAGAAATTCTGAAATGGTTTCACATTTGTGAGTTATTACTAATGTGTCCAAACAGAACCTATTTACTATTCTTTTCTGAGTTGTTGAAAGACAAAAACTAGTAAACGTTTATCGAAAAATAAAGAATATTCACGCAGAAGCATATTTAACACTACTATTGTAAAATGGTTCTCAAAGTTTTGTACATACTGTGATTCCATTCAAAATGCAATTAATCTGGAGTCTGATTTTATTTCATGATAACGCAAGACATCATATTTCAAGTGCTGTAAAGCATAAGTTACTCTCTGATATTAAAATAAATAAAACTCAAGCACACACACACATGTCTTACAATCTTAATTTCTCCATCCGATTTATAATGATAGATTTCTGTCGAATTAAGTTAAATAGTGGGCAGATTCAAATTTTTTCAATCAACAAATGGCTGAGATTTACTGTACGGTCACTCTCGGAGCGAGTTTTCCACATTTGGCGATAAATAACATTTTCTGGCAACCCAATCAATTCTGACCAGATTCGCAGATAAGGGATTCCGACCAATCAGACAATATTTTTCAATATTCTGTTTATTTTTATACCTTGCTTGTGCAAATTGGTGAGATTTTTGGCGACTTTTCAAAAAATCGCTGATAGTGACTGTACTGTAAATCTTTACCCAACAAATTATGACACATTAGATAAGAAGTTTTACCCAACTGGGTATTCAATTTAATGAAGCAGTTATTGCTTAAATTTCTCTAGAAAATCTTATAAGTGAGTTCCAAATCTTGACAGTATAGTTCACCAACAGGACCTTTTTTGATTGCCATTTATATTTCCTATTTTTATTTTGATTTAAGGAAAAACACATCGAACTGTAGATAAATACAATATTACATTTGCTGATGTCAAGAAATCTAATATAAAATTTGTTGACATCAGCAAATGCTCACTACATGAAGGTGCAATTCTTTTCCATCAAACAACTAGATATTACTGTTTATTAAAAATTTTGTTGCAAAGAAGTACAGAATTAACATAAGCAGATACGAATTTAAAATTTTCTTCCTTTTTTTAAAGGAAATACAAGTATTATAAGTACTGTGATGCTTAATAGTAAAATTACTTATTTGTAGCCATAAGGATCATTCAAAATTACAAATCTTCAAAGAGTGAATTGCTTGTGAGTGAACAAGTATCTAATTTATACGTTGCACACATTTTAAAACCTTACACTATCAATAGTAATCAATATATTTCTGGTTTGAATTCCTTTTTCTTACAGTGAATCTGAAAAATTTGTATCTATTTTCCTGTTTTATACAATTTATATCATGTTTCTTACAGTTCTAGAAATAAATTTGGTTAAATTGCGCTTTAGGTCCCCTACTTTGCCAACTTGTGAATTTGATGAGCTTTTTTGCGCATGCTCATTAATTACTCTTTTGTTTTAGCCTTTTCATTGGTCACTAATTAAGTTTCACTTTGAAATAGTGGTAGAATTTTCGCCATGGCATGTGTGATTTTGAAAC
>JAPDSC010053623.1:0-13913 GCA_026290005.1 Latrodectus geometricus | reverse complement strand
TATTTTATTTCTCTTTAATAATAATAAATAATATATTTAAAGATAAATTGATCAAGAATTCAATAAAAAAGTGTGAAAATATAACTTGCTTACTAAACAGTATACAACGTGATTTAAAACATCATCACTCGAAAATAATTTTTTTTATTAGTTAAAAGCACATATTACATGTTAAGTAAGAATCAAGAATAGTGTTTAATATGTTACATAGCTATGGTTAGCTCATTCTTAAAAATGTAAAAAAGCTCAAAGATTTTCTTGATTTTAATTCTGGAAAATATATTAAATAAGTTTGATTTATCCTTAGTTCAAAGTAACATATTAAAATTATAACATTGTGATGATTTACGTAATAAATTGTTGAGGAATTAAGCTTAAAAATATCTTTAGACAGAAAAATGTTTAATCATCATGAAACCAAAATATAGATCAAATTAAAAAATCAAGAAAAAGAATTGCTTCGTCCTATGATGTGACTTTTTGCAAGATTTGTTAACGTAATTAAAAAAAATAAGCAGGTCCCTTCTTCTTTCAATGATTAATCCTCACATATGAGCAGTTAGAAACAAATGAATTTTTTCAGTAGGGATCTTCCGAATGACTACACTTAATGGACAGACTTTTATTAATGTTTGGATTTGTACAATAGTTGAATTTATTATTATCATTTTAACAAGTTTAACTACTTTATTTACTTAAAATTTCTCACATTATTTCATGCAAAAATTAAATTTAATGACTTAAAACTGAAATAACATATTACAAATAAAGAAACAGATTATTTCATTTATGTTTGTATGAGACTTGCACAATAATTATGAGTCACCTAAAATTTTTAAAACCATAATGGTTTCCCACATTAAAAAGTTTAAAAAACCCTGTAACAGAATATCTTTATTTCTCATGCAATTCAAATACTGAATGCAAAATTTCTTAATAATGACATGCTGTTCTTATTTAAATTGAAAGCTTTCTTGCTGCAAATATATCAGTTTTATGCCCTATGCAATGTACTAGGTAAACAATTTAATACTTAATATGGAACCGATTATATTTACGGCTTGGAATTATGTTAATCATGAAAAAATCTAAACATATCGTCATCATTATTGTATTACAAATTTTGAATAAGACAAAGCACTGTCTTAATGCACAAAGAATTCTATATATATTGCCATGAGAAGCAACACAAACAGCAACAATATGGATTAATCATATCATGAAATTGCATTTTTCTTAATCATTACAAGAATAGTCAAATTCTAAGCAAATCATCCATCAAATCAATGCCTCAACAGTTCAAACAGTACAATTTGAAAATTAATTTTTAACCATAGATAATAGATTCTCCATACATAAATACTTGTACTCAAAGATTGGCGATAGTTCATTATAACAAATAGCGCTACTTATGTATTACCAACACCGCAGTCCATTTTATTATTTATCACGGTATTGTTAATAATTTTTTTTCAAATAAAACAAGTGAATCATTCCTCGTTATTTCTTTCTTTTGTTGTTATGATATCTTGGCGCGATTTCCATGGCGTTAATCAGGTTTGGCATAAAATTGGCTGCGGTGATGCTCATACACAAATACGCAGAGAACCTTAAATAATTATATTTCATTGTTATTTTACAACTTTTAGATCATTTTTGAATCAGCGTAATTCACTTCCTCACCCCGGATAGAAAATTTTGCTTTTAACATGCAATATAATTGTTTGAGACTTGAAATAGTTGCTTAAAGGAATAGTAGAAACCCCCAGTGAGAACCACTTAAGTCAGTAAATTGGAAAGCTTACACGCTTGGACATAAAAGCCCAATTATGATGCTAAATGCTGTAAACGCTTCAAGATTTCAGCAAATCTGTATTCCATCATTATAGAAATTAGCTTCTCTTGTATTTGACTTAATGGTAACACGATATAATGTTCTCGAGAGTCATTATTTCATTTAGGAGTTCTAAAGCAATTTATCTTTTTATCTGAAATGTTAATTTTTTTTCCTGTATGAATACTTATTTTAATATTCAATTCAATTCATAATAACATTTACAAACATAAGCATTTATATTTTTCTAATTAAATTCTTCAGTGATACATTTTGTAAGAAAATATAATGGAAAATATTTAGGAATATATTATGCTAAGAATAAAATATTCTTTCATTAACATGCATAAAAATAATATGAGTGTAAAAATATGGTCTAAAAATAAACTTTCTATGATTATTTTCGGCAAAAACTAAACTTCAACATCTTTATATACATGGCAATAATTCATTTCTGTTGCGTAAAAAATCTATATAAATCTTAAATCAATTTGATTTTTTAAACTAAATTATAATAAAATTTGCAATACATTTATTTGACTTATTTGCCTGTTTAGCCAATAAAAAGATTAAAATAAATGATTAAATGAGGATTTTATATTGATAATTTATCTAACAAGTTTAATTATGAATTGGCAATGGAAATTAAATTAAAAATAATACTAGTAAATGTGAAAATAAAAAAATACATAAAACAAATATTGAAATTGTTACAAATATTCTAAATAAAGCCATATCACAAATTAATAAATTTGAGATTTAAAATAGTTATTCAAAGAATGTAGTTAAAAATAACTCTTTGTTCTTTAAATAGTTTTTCACGTTAAATATAATATAGTAGTATTGTAAAATTAATATGTGTTATATTTGCTTTATAATTATTTATTAATACACTGTTAAACCGTTGTCAGTAAATAATATGGTTTCATTTCTAAAGTTTCCTTTTATTTATAAAAAAAAAATTATGCACAAAAACTTAAGTAGAGAAGTAATAATACTTAATATGAAGTGAGAGATATACACTACTTAATCAATTCAGAATCTGCTTAGAATTTTAAATGAATATAAAGTTAAAACCCTTAACGTTTTTTTTTTATTTTCACATTGAAATAAAGCAATTTAAATTATTTAAGATATAAAACGAAATTTATAGCATTTCGCATGAATTATTCAAAAGTTCATCCACCAAACTTTCCATTTCTAAGAATCATTTTATTGCATTCCCCAATACTTAGATGGAATTTATGTCTCACCACTTCCGAGAAACATCTTAAGTTGGAGCATCACTCAAATGTTGAACTCTCAAGCAAGAAACCGAAGATAATTTATCAGCTTGGCAACCGAAAATAATCACATTTGGCATGGAAGACGAAATCCGTAAATTGAATGTTAATATATGCAACTTTTTAATGTACAAAGTAATTATTGAACTCCATTTTAGCAGTTTCCATTTCAAGAAAAAAAATATAAAATAGCAGAACTATCTTGTTGGAATATCTTACTTGCATAAAACTGATCTTCTAAATGTAATGTAAATGAAGTTAATGTTTACATTTTACTTAGATATATTTTTCTTGTAGATTCATTTTTTGAAAGTAATTGAGCACTGGTTATACTGTTTAATGCTTATATAAATCTTATTTTTAGTTAAAAGTCAATAGAAAAATTTAGGAGCAAGGAAACTTTAAATGCCGAATATGATTTTTATCCAAGCTATAGCTGAAAAGTAAACTTTCTTTTTTCATTTCATTTCTTTGGAAGTTCAATATTTTGACATCCGTGTTAGATATTTATATATCCCCGTAATTAACCATAAAAATGAACCTCAGTTGAACTAGTACTTATTTGAAAAATGTACCTGCAAATGAATTTTTATCTAACAAATAGCCGGTTTTTAAATCAAGCAAAAATTATTCTTATTAACTTGAATGATGATATAGAGACACCTAAACAAGTCAAAAGGGTTAAATAGTAGATTTTAAGATCTTATGTAATAAAGCATACAATGATAAATGATTAGGACAGGGTGCTTCCAATGAGTTGTACGTATGATGCTACTCACTTTTATCTCGATTTTGGCAAATCAGTTTGTGGAGATTCATATAAACATAACAACATTTTAGTTATAGGTATATAAATGCTGCTAATTTTTATAAAAATATTCAGTGATTAAACAAATTGAAGACTGATTCTGTGCTTATAAAAGTTGCCAGTTATAATAATATTAGCTGCATTTTATAAACATCTTAGTATTACTTCATTTTTCTTTTTTAAATTTAGTAAAAAATAATTTTAATTAAAATGATATTGTTCTAAAATTTTCATAACGATATTTAAAAGAATTTAAAGAATACAGGCGCAATAAAAATTCTCTTATATTGAAAATTGGACATTTTTCCATTTCCCTACAACGTTAAAAATTTTTTTTTACATAAAAATGTTATTATTCCATAATTATTTTTGTAAGAAAATTTACTTTACTGTATTTAAAAAAAGTATTATGAAAATTAAACATTATTTAGACTATATAAATAATTCAATATCTACATAATTACAATTATTTGTATAGAATGAATAAAACAATAGGAAATTTATATTACATAAAAAATTAAGAATATAATATAAATTAAAATAAAATTCCTTACACAAACTACTCCGAGTGAATAAATCAGTTTATTTATTATAACTTTTTAAAAATATTTATTTTATAAAAAATAAGCTTGTTAATAAATTATTTTTCAAAATATTTTGCTAAAGTCATTTACATCATTTATTGCATAATTTACATAAAAAAAAGTCTTGTTTTCAATATCTAAAGGATAAAGAAAAGAAAACTAATTTCCTGATTCCAATTAATCTCATTTCCAAATTCATAAATTTATAAAACAACCCTTTTAAAAAAATGTATATAATTCAAATTTAATTACCCAGAGTTAAGACATACCTCACATAAATTTCTTCAACTGCGATAGAACTGGAATTTCCGCTAGTAACTAAACCACATACATCATCTATATCCACCTATTCAAAAGTTTCAGAAGTTGAAAATTATCAGAGCATGCCAGAAACCTTAGAGTAGAAAAATTCGCAACCACAAGATTTCTTTCAACAGATTCTGAAATTTATTGAAAGGGATGGAATCAGTGAATAATTATGTTGTGCGAAAACTTGACAGTTCGACCTTAGAAGTCATTTAACGAAAAGTATTTAGATTATGGCATAACTCTTGAAATTCTCTGAAACTTGACTAAAAAAATAATTTTACCAAAATTCTTCCCCGTTGCCATTTATATTTTACTTTTAAATAAGTAGATGGAAAACAATCCGTCAAAATCAATTTTTATGACGCCCATTCATGAGATTAGGTTATTCTGTTCTTTTTTGTCTTCCCTTTTCATAGCTACAATTTCTGCTGCAACCACAAAACATGAAATTTCCATCACAATAGCATCGCGAATTATCTCTTTCCGAGACAGATATCAGACCATATTTTCTGATAATAGCCATGAAACCAATAATTTTAGCAACTGGAGTGATATACACATCTGCCAATAAAAGTATTTCACATTTTGCAACCCTGCCCGAGGATAATTCGAAATGCAACTCAGTTCAATATTTTTTTATTCTTATTTCCATGAGTTAATGCTTTATTTTCTACAGATTTTCTTACCCAGAGGTAAATCTAAAATGTTAAATTGATTTTCATTAGTTTTTCCTAAAAGATTTAGTAATTCGAAATTGTTATTTTTAACAGATGTTTTAAAATTACTTATAAAAACAGATTTTATTCTATAAATTACTTTTTAAAAAAGTTATTTATTTTAATGGGTGAAAAGGTGTTACCATGAATAAAAAGTGCTTAATGTTTTGCTTGACATTCTTTTCATACAAATTTGGATCTGGAAATAGAAGCAAAAGTTTATACAAGATACTACTTCTAACTTTTTTATAAAAGATTTTATTACCCTTCTTCAAGAATATAAATATTACTATTTATAAAAGTGTATGCAAAAGCTATCTAAAATAAATCAATGATAGATAAGATATATTCATACATCATCAGACATTTAAAAATATGTGAATAATATTCTGAGATTTCACATTTGGTTTTAATGAATTTTATTCCTTCTTGTTCCTTTATTTAATAAAAAAAATAATAAGAAGATGAACCGAAAGCGAGGTAAAATTCTAAAATAAATTAATTAATTATAATTTATGGATACAATCAATGTGTTTTCTGATATTTTTTTAATTCAAACATTTCACAAATTTCCTGTAAAATAAACTTTATCAAACTCAGACTTCAAAAAACTCTAATTCTGTAAAGAAATCTAACTCCAAATAGTAATCAATATATATATAACAACGATATATTATTCACAATTTTGGTTTCAATTCATGAACTTTTTTAGGTAATTTTCTTTCCATTTTTAATTTTTATATTTCTAGCGAAAAAATAATGCTCACTTAGCACGAAAAACATTTTCAGTACGTTTTTTATATTAATTCAGTCCTTTCTTAATTTAATCTATAAACTTTGGCTTTAAAGTTATTACAATCTATAAACTTTGGATTAAATATCTTAACCTTTTGTTTAAGATTGTGAAAATTTACACTTAATGTTTTTAAAAATATGAGTCACAAAATAAATTATTAAATAGGAGCAGAAGGATTATATAACAGTCTTAGTTTTAAAATTATTTAAAAATTCATAAATTTCATATTAAAAATTATGATTTTATCTTACAAACCATCTTTAAAATGAAATATACAACCAGTGTTTGTCATGGATTTAAAAGGCTCGTTAATGAAACTGTTGTACATAATAAATATAATAGAAAAGGTTTTCAAATAGTTTTTAGAAAAACACAATCATCACAATAATAAATCTTTGAAGTATTAATTAGTTAATCTATTGGGTATCAAAATTCACATAAATAGTGTTAATAGATTACATAGAAACCTAATGAAGTGAAAATGTAATTAATTAAGGTTTAATGAAATTAAAATGCAACTCAATCTTAATTCCTTAATTTATAGTTTGAATTTATCTGATTATTTTTTACTCAATCACCTTTTTTATATAATATATAATTTAGATAAAAATTTAAGAACTTCCTTTAAGAAAAAGTAAGTCAATTTTTCTGATACGTTTATTTTTAAAAGTGCAAAATTCATAATTTCATTGATGGAATCATTTTTTAATATGTATTTAAAATCGTGCATGCTTCTCTTTAATTATTCAGCATGTGAATTATTAAACTGTAACTTTCAAGGAATATATATTTTCGAATATAAAAAATTTCCGTTGCACATTTTTTCCGAAAAAAAAAATCAGTTAATGAATGCCTAAATTTTGGCTTCAAATATCTTAATTGATTTTTATTTTAGTTTGTAAAAGCTTCCGCTTAATTTTTTAATAATTAATATTAATACAAATTAAAAATACATTATTAATATAAATTAGTTAATATTTTTATGACATGCTTATAAAATTATTTGAACAAAAATTGATTTTCTAGCAATCTTATGTATATATTTTTCTTTAAATAATCAATGATTAATTATCCTATAATTATTAAATATTTTTCACAATTGCTCACCTTTTCTCCAAGAATAGTTATTTTCAATTGATCAATTATTTCATATCTAATGTTTTCTTTCTCTCTTTTTTTTTTTTTTTTTTTTAAACTTTTTGATACTTTTCCTTGACAATGAGTAGCCAAACAATTTACAGTAGAAAGCTGCTGTTTTAAGTAATCCCAGCAAATTATTTTGAAAGGCATCATGAGTTAACAAATCCAACTTATAATACCTTCCTAAATAAATTTCTAAAAACTGTTGACTGTATTGATAAATGGAAAAGTGCGAAACCCGGCAAACTCCAAAGCTCCCTCCTGTTGTTATGTATGCAGAAAACAAAAAACAATCAAATTCCCTTTTTTTCTGTTCAACAATGGTTTTACTTTTTGAATCTAGAATCCGAAGACATCCGAAGAAATAGAACCAACAACAAGAACTTAGTTAAGTCAGTGCCCATTTTTCTTCAGAAGATAAGTTTATCAATTATTACATGTTTTGACATGTTTATGTACTTAGCAAAATTATTTATATATATTTTTAGCACTTCTTTGTTCTATACTTTTCATGAAATAATCGCATGTATAATGTAGTTCATTCAAAATGTCTGTTTTCGAGTAGTAACTGGCCTCGAAACTTGTGTAGTTAATTCAAAAATAAATGATTTTTAATTTATTTTGTTGTAAAGTCACACTTTACAAAAGTTATTTCAAACATACTTCATTCAAAATCAATTTTTTATTTATATTTTGATCTGCTTTCATTTATTTCAATAAAAAAAAACATTTAAATTTATCTGAAACAGAAAAGAATACCCTAAGTATACAATGTTAGCATATTTTTAAACTTTCCTGTCATCTGTTTTGCCCAATATATAAAATTGAAAAGGTTAATAAAGAGCTTCATCGCCACAATTATCGGATAAAAAACAACAGCAAAGGATAAAATCCTGGAAGTATCTCATCGATTATTCATTTCTCAGTGAGTAAAATGCCTTCCCACAAATACGAAATGTTTTATTTCAAAGAGTTTGGTGGCGATGTGCCCATTAAATTTGACACCTAATTTATCTTAAAACAGCAAAGGTGCAATTTATGGTATCACCAATTTACTAATCACTAGAACTGACAAATTCAACTTTCATTTCTAAACTGAAATTTGAGTCAATTTGCGTTATTTATCGGAACAATTATTTGTTCTTTGTGCATTCGGGGATAAGTTCGGAAAAGTTTAATCTATCTGAGTGAACTTTAGGATATGTGAAATGACAAATTATACGTGGTCAACGTTGCAGTTTGACAATAAATATTCCAACTCCATAGGGATTTTATTTTTATAATAGTTAGACATTTTTGATTATGGATTGAGTCCAGCTTCTATTTGATAAGTTTGTCCTGGATGGCTTTAATTTATAAATAATTTAAGGTAAGAAAGACGTATTTGAATTTTTTGAGTATCTATGCATAAAAATTTAAGTTCATGCATTGGACATTTTTGTTAAAAAAAAGTATATATTTAAAATCAAAAATTAATTTGGGAAACATTTTTGCATATTTAATTTGAATAAAAAATCACATGCAATATTAATTTTTATAATATCAAATAATAATTCGTTTTTAAAATTAATACCACAATTTTACTAAAAAAAACATTAATATCTATTTAAAGTAAACGGTATTTTAAAGAGTGCTTAAATCTAATTAAAAAGGGTTTCTTGTATTTGTAATTGAAAATTCTATTTTACTGAGCTTCATTTACATATATTAAACAACATGTATTTATTCTTTCTTAGTGGCATTTTTATGTGAAATATTTAAATTTAATTAATCAAATGATAAAAAATAATTTACATGTTCTTATCAAAGTTGAAATCACATCTCCTGATTGAAAGAATGCAAATAGTCATTTCATTGAAACATTTATGAGTACAAAATTCTTTCCACTTACTTTCTCTTTATTTTCTATAAATGAAGTACAGTGAAGAAAAAAAAGAAAATAGAACAGAATAAGAAATAATTAATAAAGGTAAGCAATCCATCACTAACGACTAATGTCTTTAGCTCGTCATCCACGGCTATAAAAACAGCATTGATGATAACTTTTTCGCTATACGATATAAGCATATGATAACTTATTCGCTATATGATAATTATTCTCTATACACTTATACTGTATACGATATAAGTACTTGCAGCGCGAGATAATATTTCCAGAGTTTGATAAAGATATAAATTATTTTAACTTATTTTATAGTACTTATAGATAAACTAACCATAGTTAGAATATAGCCTAACTGCATTTTAAATTTAAAATTAAAACAGAGTTGACTGGGACAATTTTTCCTAAACAGTGAGTCAACTCCTTGAATTATTAGTAAAAATGTGTGTAATATCTTATTATTAAAAAATAAGTCTGGAAGAATAGATAAGTTTATTCAATTTTTTTAATTATTTGTCATTAATTAATTAATATGACTTTTAAAAAAATTCTGTGGTAACTGGAAATTCAGCAACTTATATTTAATTATGACAAAACATAGTATGAGGAGCATCAAGAAATATGAAACCTTTTTTTAGAAGTAGTTAAGCACTGTTAGACTCATATCATTCAGTATGCCATGTTAATTCTCTTTAAATGATTATAAACTAAATCTTATATTTTTATTAAAAACACATTCATATTATATAATTCTTTAAAACTAATAACTAAACAGTGAAATAACTTTGATTATGAGTAACTGCAATCAAATTAAAATGCTACGCTGCAAAAATTTGCTTTCCAGTTAGTCATAATTTTGAAAAGTCAGCATCGAATATTCTCAAAAAAATAAATTTGAACGTAACGAAAAAATACTTTAAAAATGTCTAGAACTTTATGAAAATTTACCTTTCTTTTTTAACTATTAATATGATAATCGAATGACTTTCTTTCATACACGTACAGCATCAACTGAAAATACAAGTCTTTAATATACACTAGCAATGGAACATACAATCAACCTAAACTGATCATAATTTGAATAGTATGGTAATCCAAATAATAGAAGACATGATAAAGGACTTCTTCTAAATGACGTAAAATTTATGGAAGTTAGTTTTAAATGTTTAAAGAACATATTAAAGTACTCTCCAATTCTTTTAATAGAAGAATAAAAGCTTTATACTGCTTTCAAAATCATAAACTTCATCATTTTTGATAGATTTTGACATACTGTATGCCGAGTACACTGAAGGAAACCGTTCGAATTTTGGATTAATTCTTTCTTATTCTCTTGACCAAAAGGATTAAATGTAAACATGATAAATTTGAAAGATGAATATGAGCAAATAATCTCATCATGCTGCGACAATTCGCTCTGACATTTTAAAATGTGATGAATTCATTCCATTTATATAAATTTTGGATTATAAATCTAGTCATCTTCTGTTTGATTTTATTATAAATTTCAATTTTGTAGTGCGTTTATGTGTTTGCAAAATTCAGTTAATGAATTAAAATTTTTCTCATGTATTCTCATATATTCATTGAAATAAAATTTCTCTTTGTATCCTTATTTTCCGTAATTCAAATTTAAAAAACAATCAATTGTTTTACCTAAAATCTTATTGTTATTATTATTATTATTTTTTTTTTTGATTTTCAAGAAACATTTACTTAGTGTTTTCAGAACTTCATTTTCTTAGGGAATACAGTAGGTAATAAATGCAATATCTTTTCAATATTTTAATTTATAATAGTTTTTTTTTTAATTCTTGAAAGCACTCATGAATTCTTAGGCTTCACTTTTTAATTTAACAAGCGTAAAATTGATGCAGAGATATACAAAAGGCTTTTAAACACAGATCTTAATACTACAAGTACTTATTCATTTTAATTGCACATATTTTTTTAAATGTTAAAATATTTGAAACTTTAGATAATTGTAAATACTTTTTAGTTTAACATAAATTATAGTATAGAAGAAATGCTATTTGCTCATACTTAAAACTAAGTATTCTTGAATATATTTTAAGAAAAATGGCACATAAATTTTTAATAGTATTTAATTTAATCATTCTTATACTTACTTACATTAAAAAATTTTTATGTAATTAGGTAATCTGAAATTTATCGATTTACTTACAATACAGACTGAAAAACAATGACGAGGATTATAAAAGATCATATAAAAAGTTTGAATTTATATTTTTAACTATTTTTCAAATATAATTTTATTTTTAAAACATAATTCATTGTTTAACATGCTTATATCTATCATATATAGATTTGAAAACTGATTCTTTTATTAGTATATATAAATGGAAAAACCCTTATGTTTTTTTAATATAATTCAACGTAAATTCCATTTACCAGGACTTTGCTATAACATTAGTATTTTATTATATGTATTTACATATATTTTACTATAAGAAACATTACATAATTTATCAAAAAAAACTTAATTTTCATTTGAAGTGCATAAAAAGCCACGAGCTTCTATTTTATTGAATTAAAAGAATTGATAGGGGTTCTTTGTTAATAAAACCATGGGTATCTGTTGAACTTAGACTCTTGATAAAAGCAAATGGATTAGAATAAATATATTCTCTTATCGTGTATAGACCTTGATGCAATCATTAATATTAAACGATTACCAAAATTATTAGAATTCTGTCTCTCCCTATTTGTGAATGAGAAATTGGGATCAATACGTAACTTACAAATAGAAAGAGAAAAAAATTAGCCTAAAAATTAATATCAATCTATTTTCATAAATAATATAAAGTATTCAACATAAAGTTATTCAAATATTCTAGAAAAAATCATTAAAATTATCAGTACATAGTCTCTAAAAGAACAGCAATATTTTTATATAAAATTCAATTCTTTTTCTAAAAGAATATAAATAGTATATGTTTGAAATTTCCAATTTTTTTCATTTCCAAATTTGTTAATGTTTTTGGATATAAATAGATTATATGTCCGAAACTATTAACAAATTAAACTAATAAAATATTTGTTATATTATTTTTTAAATAAAAATAAATAAAAGATAGCTTATATTGAAGATAACTAAATGTAAAAGATAACTGTGCATATAAATTTATCTTCATTCTAAAGCAATATTTAAATTAAAAAACTTGAATTTAAATGTCCATTTTATCTTTGATTATTTTATTTAAAATTATTATTTTCATTATGTATTTCGTTGTTGATTTTATATTAATCTCCTAAAAATCCAATAAACTTCGCTTTTAAAAATTGCTAATCGCTTTTTCATGCCACTGCTGCTTTTGAGAAAATTATGACAAATATATGTTTGGAAAGAGATATAAATAAAATTAATTTAATTGTAATTAATATAATCATGTTTTCCTCATAAACCATCTTGCAAGAATAAATATCTATAGAAGAGGCTGTTCTTGAAAATAAAATGAAAATATATCTGAAGATCTTCTAATTTTAAAATTTCTTTTTATTGTTGTCTTTATTCAAATGTATACAGAATGCTACCTGAAAGAAGATATACACTGGTATTAAAACTTTGTATATAAAATTAGAGAATGAATTTTATTATAGAAATGTTATTTCATAATATTCTTAAATGATTTTATTAAAAATTAAATCAAAATATTACTGAACAAACTTTTTATTAATGAATATTAAGTGATTTAACTGCCGCTCAACCAGTCTAGTGGTTAGCGTACCTGACTACAGATGGGTGGGACCTGGGTTCGAATCCTGGATCGGGCATGGATGTACTTTCTCTCTCTCTCTTTCTTGTCTTTGTCCTTTCTTTGTGTGTGTGTGTGAATGGTTGCCTACCTTATAAACGGGTACCTATGGCATGTGTGTACTGAGGAAGTCGGACTCCACACCAAATATGGTTCAGCTGGAAAAGTGGAGCAGCGCACCCCATATTGCCAGGCTGGCCGGCACATGACAACAACAACAAGTGTTTTAACTAAATAAGCTATCGATATGCTGCATAGCGATGTTCTATAATAATAATGTCTGTGATTAAACATTTACCTGTCACCAAACTAATTTTGTAATATCTACAAATTCATAAATGTAAAGCAATTCGTAATACTTCAGTCTACATTTTATTAAACACAAAGTTTTAGTCAATATTTTTTATATAATAATAATTTAAAGTTATTATTTAGAGGTATCTTTTAATTAAAAAAATAGCAGCACATGAGTATTTTTAGTAGAAGGTAAGTATTTTAACAGAAGGCGACTTTTAAATATTTGAAGTTTTCTTCGTGCCATCTTTAAGACACATTTATGATAAATCGCTCTGGTAGTAGTTAAAATTCCTTTGATGGAAAGTAAAAGTTTTTGTTGGCACAATGATTCTTATTCGTGCCGCTCATTTAATTAGAACCCATATTTCATATAAATTGATGAAATTCTTAAGGATCTAAGAAGCTCTTCAAACTTATTGCATTTTCAGCGGGATAAGAATGGTGAATTAAAAACTTTGACTGGTTCAGTTTTATGAATAGCATTTTTT
>JAPDSC010053608.1:0-10410 GCA_026290005.1 Latrodectus geometricus | reverse complement strand
TGTCAATGAAATATTAATGTCACTCTAAAAAGACAAATAAAATGTAAGCTATCTGAAAAAGTATTTGGAAAGAATCAATAAGATTGTAATAAAGCATCAATAATAATTGCGTTAGATAAATATATTTATAAAATGAAATTTGAAAATGATTACTCAAAATTTTAAAGTTGATAAAAAATGTAAAGGAACAATAGTAAATTTCAAAGATACTAAGAATTCAAAGAATACATAGAATTTCAAATAATTTTTCTCTATGACTTTTTACCACTGGTAAAAATACTATGCAAACATAACATATCGTTGATCAGACAACTGATAACAGCGTTTGTTACATGAAACAAATCCATACAGAACTTAGAAAAGAAACAAAACTAATTCAATTCATAAACTTTAGCTTTAATTTGATTAAGTTTATTTGTATATTACATAGAAATTTCATGGATTATGTTTTACTAGTCTCTAAAATAATAAACAAATTTAAATTAGATGATTCAAATTTAAATAGTTTCAAGTAAATTGAATAACTTATACAAGAAAAGAAACATGCAAATTAAGAATAAATTTAGTTTTCTTTAGTGTTTCGACTTGCATATTAAATGACCTTGCAAAGTGAATTCTCAGCTTTTAGAGAAGACAGAGCTTTCTATTCCGTTAATATTGAATGAAAATAAATGAAGGTCTCGTTTCTTGTTTGCTCACTTTTCTAGAATGTGTTTTCAACTTTTCTTATTTTTCTAGATTAGATGTTGCGAAAACATCATTGGCTCATTTTTAATGTAAAATAATTAGATAAAATACAATTGTGTGCATCTTATTATAATTTACATCATTACATCCATTTACACGACTTCTGTGCTTAACTATATGTATACAAAAGGTTCAAAATTGTAATATTACTGGGTTTTTGTGGTCAATTTAGTTACAAATAATAATTTTCAATTTAAATTTAAATTGGTGATAATAAATGATTTATGTAATCCTACATATGTAATATTATTAAAGGATATTCAAGTGCATTAAATATTTTATTAGCGCTTTCAAAAATTTTAATAGGAATATATTCACTGAAGTATTTAACTAAAACTTAAAGATTTTTTCCCATTCATCTATGATAGTCGATTGCACATAACATATAGAATCATACTGATGATTATTGGATGCACTTGATGAATTAAATTATCTTTAAATTGTCAATAATATTCAGATCAGGACTACGTGTTCGTAAACATAAAATTGCGATTTTCATTCCTGAAGTTAATTTTTAGTTGATTTAAACTAATGACCAAGGGAATTGGCTAATTTATTTTTTATTTTGACTCTTCTAAAGAGATATCAAAAGATATAAGGTATTGATGAAATATTTGTAAATAACAAGGAGAGCCTGTTTTTTCTGAAACTCCCTGAAGACAATGATCTTCGTATGTTATTCCCACATCAACACAAAACGAGCTCTTGTTTTCATATTGAATAAATATCCAGGTTATATTTATAAATGATTTCAAAAGTGAATAATATTTCAGCCACTTAAATTTAAATTTATTTTACCAGTAACTAATATTTTTCAAATTAGTGTCTCATGTCATGACCTCTTTTCCTCGCCTTCTTTTTCATGAGGCTTAAACTATGTTGGTTGTATTTAACATTAGAAATATCTTCATGAAAGTGAGCAAATTAAATTCTGATTTTCTTTATATTATTGTTTGAACTTTTTATATAGCACTTTTATAATTAAAATATGATTTTAAAGAAAAAATAAATTAATTGCAGAAACTCCGAAATGATAATCATCCGAATTTACTATCCTTGATTAAAAAAGAATAATACATTTGAAAATTATAATATTTTAGAATAAAACAGGTACGTAATTTTAACTTTATATAAATTACACGTATGTTCCTTTTAAAAATTGCTTTTAAAAGCAATTGCTATGACAAACAAACTTCTTATTTTTTACTAAAAGATTTATTTGGAAAAGTATAAATAATAACAGAATCATCAGCTTTTGGAATCTATTTTGTTATAAAAATGAGTAATATTTTGGTTGGTATTATAATTATGCGATACTTTGTATATCCATGTACGATGAATATACATCAGCATTGATATACAATGTACAATGAACTCGCAATTCAGTATAACAGTCATGCGCATTCGAATGTCAGTAATAAAACGTCACACGCAACGTAAACGTAAACAAAACGCGTGTGGTCGGTGAACACAGCTCAAAGTTGTAATAAAATAAATAATGGAAACACACTTGAAGACATTAGTAGCAAAGGAAAATGAGATCTTTTGATATCTATGACTAGAAGAAATTATCTAGATTACTTGACAGGCGGAAGAAACATTGGAAAACTAGAGTTGTGTTGTAGTATAACTAGTGTTGCTCGAGAATTCGAAAGCAACAAAATAACGTATAGCATTCTTAGAAAGCTTTCCAAGCCAATGGAAAGCTGTTGGAAGGTTGGAGATGGCCTCCCCAGGAAATCAACTGAAACGGATGACTGGTTTGTCCTCTGCGAAAAGTATACAAAAGAAGTCGGTAAACTCAGTAGTCAATAACTGTGCACAGAAATGAAATGACAAGAGCCAGGATTTACTACGTATAAAGACATTTAGAAAAGTGGTCTAGTCAACCAACGTCCTGAACCTGCATCCCTTTGAAAATGGGCTATCACCGTCACCGTTTAGAGTGTGCTAGGTTCACAAAAAAGGACATTTCATCAATGGAGTTGTGTCCTATTCCTGTTGAGAGTCATTTCATTGACACAAGGCATTTTTAACGCAATTTATTTGGAAAGATGTTGGAACATGGCTAAATCCAAGAAACATTACGGAGAAATACCGTTACGGTTCCTGCAATTATCATCAGGGGAAGCATTATGCTGAAAGGACGGACTGACTCACTGGACTCTCGTTGTCAGTAACTACTGAAAAGTGTAAATACATTTGAATGAATTGGTTAAGTATTTCCTTGTTATAAATTTCATAGAATATAGAATACAGGTGGAATGCCTTAGAAAAACGTTTTTGTAATAGAATTATATCATCCAATTAATACTCAAAAGTTGAAATAGATACCAAGAACTATTGATCAATCTGGTGATGAGTATGGAGAGACGAGGCAAAGAACTATTGCAATTATAGTATACCTTATACTAAGGAAAATCTGTTTGATGTTTTGCCTCTAAGACAAACAATCATTTAAAACTATAATATGAGTTCAATAAAGTCTTTTTTCTTTGATTTTATACTGTATTCATTGAGTTCATTTTTGCTCAACTATGATTTCGTCTTCATATTTATGTATTAAATGATGTCCTTCATTTCTGAGTCCCATGGCTTTCAGATAATTATTTGTCGAGTTATGGCAAAAAAAACACCTGCTTCTTAAATTTTGCACACCAATTTATCTACATATGTGTTTGTATATATTTTTTTTAAATATATAATATATATAACGAGAAAAAAATTTTTTTTATTCATTGCAACTTACTTATGCTTTGCTTTTTACTATGTAACTTAACTTTGGAATGATTCGTTGAAAATTATCATATTTTCTTTTAGCGATGTGTGATTATTAACAATAATAGGCATACATAATGACTGTCACAAAGATAACATTCTTTAAATTTTGTTAAGTTTTTCATTTAATTAGTTAGAGTCGAACATCTTCTTGATTAGGTTTATATTATATTTTAGTAAAATATATAACATGAGACGCACACAACTCTTGCAATAATCATGTTCATCTTCTCAGATTATTAAGAGAAACTCTTACCATCATAGTCAAACAATACTGAGGTATTTATTGTTTTATTAAAATTTTTTAAATATATATACTAAAACATTTGAAATGTATATTGTAACAAGCAGACCAATAGAAAGTCAATCATTCTTTATTAAATAATATCACCCTTTATACATTTGTCAGAAACCAAAACTCTCTATTATTTATCCACTTATTATAATGTGTATTTATTTATTATCTTTCGCGACTATTATATGCCACAATGTTTAAAAGGCATTTTATCTCTACATATTGCGCAACAAGGAAAATGCGTATTGTTCATAATCAGCCTGTATAATAATCTCACTTTCTACTTAAAGCTTACTATTTACTTCATAAATTCATTGATTGACTTAGTGCTTACGCATTAAAGTCAAAGTCATATTCATGGAGTACTAATCTACTGCACGCCATGTTATACAAATGCACCGCTGCATGATTGACCTAAGTTGAAGTTTATTAGAATTAAGTAACCATAATTCCATCAACTAATTCATGCATTAATACTGCTTTCAAAATCCCACAATGTCATTAATCTTATCGTCCTATAAATCTAATAAGGTTATTTTCCATTTGCTTAATTTCCATTAATAAAATATTTGCATTTAAATTCTTTGTTTTAATCTAATAAAAACTTAAAATAATGTTAAGGAATTAATTAGTTTTACAATTTACACGCTAATATGCAATAATAATTGTTTATTTATTTTATATGGATTATTTTTATCTTATAAGCTTAAAATATAAATAGAAAATTAATTAATTTTATTATTTAACTGTGTGTGATAATATATTACCAAGTTATCTTAAAGTTAAAAATCAAATTAAAGTGTAAAATATGTAGTCAAAGAATCCGATATCATCTTTTTAATTTAGATAATGATAAAAAATTTAACTCAAATAAAAAACCTTTTTTCCTTATTTTGAAAATTGAATTCCATAGATAAATTTTTCTACAATTTATTTATCAAATTTAAAAAATAATTTAAATGAAATCAAATTTATTTTTAAATATTTTATCATTTTTGTAATTTTAGCTATCGACTTCATTTAATGCAAAATGGTACTTTATAATTTCGAAAACAGCTTTTTATTACAAAAAAAAAACTAAAAACAAATATAGGTAGAAACAAACTACAAAGATAAGTCAATTTTATAATTTTTTCTAAAAATAATTCAAACGTAAATATGCTGTATTGAAGCAAAAATATTTATTTACGACAATCAAAGAAACAACTATTTGAATTCTTTTATTAAGAATTTAAAAGATACTCGTCTTAAAACATTTCTAAATAAAGAAAAAAAAGTTTTTCAAAACTTGAAATAAATTTGAATGATATATTTGTTTAGTAATTCATTTACTATACATTTTTAAAGCTTTAAAATATCGTACTCACATTTAAATCTATACTCTGGTTTTTCATTTTTATGGAAGAAGGATTTAATGTGGTATACTATTTTTAACTGATTGTCCTTATTTTAAGTCTAATATTTGAGATTCTAAAACCTTCGGTAACAATAAAACTTCTTTAACTACCACAGGAGTTATGACAAAGGATAATCCTTTCAAACAACTGTACATTTTAGCTGTTTTTTCTAAGATTAGACTTTTCAGAGAATGAATAAAAGACACACTATAATAAACTAAAAAGTAAAGCACTTTTAAATTCGTTGTCTTAAAACTGTATTTTTTTATGAGTTAAAATTCACTGGATTTTTCTATTTTTCTGCGTTTAAAATTTTTTAAAGTTTACTTAGAATACTGTTTCAATTATTATATTAATTATTTTATAGTTTTTCATATATAGCTTTATAATAACAGATTAAACTAAATGTGATGTTTAACTATCTTTTGTGAGCGAGTATGTATTAAAAGATATTTATTTCTAGTAATGTAAGGTTTTAATTTATGTTAAAATTTACATAAGGTTCGTATCAAGGGAACATTCTTCAATATATTTTATAGATAAGAAGACATATGCAAACAATATTAATAATGAAAACATTTAATCTGTGGAAATGAAAATAAACTATTAACAGAATTTTAGTTTCAATTAATTAATATTTATAAAAAAGAACTATTCTAGTTCATGTTTACGAGATACGTTTATGAGAAATATTGTATAAACTTATATATATTGTATACAATTTATGCATATTGTATACAGTTTATGAGAAAAATTATATAAATAAAGGGAAAAAAAGATTTTTAATTAAAGGATATAATATTTTTCCGTCTATCAATAATACTGAATGTGAAATTGTATACTGTTCCCCATAAGTTTTTGCATATTTTTTTGCATTTTACTTTGGAAACCTTATCAAATGTTCTAAAAATACAACATTTGTAATGTCATTTAGAAAATAAGGTAATTTTGCAACTATATTGCAATGCTTTTATAATATTCATTTTGAAATGAATTCATTTATATAATTTTTTATTTGGTAAATAATTGATCGGTTTTTATATTTTTTTATAATAGAACATGATTTGATTCTAGGTAAAGTAATGCTTATTTTTTTTAAATACTAAATTTTTCATGTAGGAAAATTAAAAGTAGAAGATAGACAAAATGCACTGTAAAAGTGGTTGAACACATTGTAAAATATTTCAAATAAATCAATTAATTAGATCAGCATCTAAAACGTTTCAGAAGTTTTAAATTTTAGCATCATTAAAATATTTAATCTATTATTTTACGTTTCAATATATAGAAAATTGGAAAAAATGTTATAAAATTATGAAAATTTTAAGCTATAATAAATAAAATTAAATATTTATTAAAACAAAATAGTTATCTTGTTAAAATATTAAGTGTATAAAATGTCGCATCAAAAATAAAAATAAAATTATTGTTTTGAAAACTTTTTCTGCCTAAAAACATTAAACGATAGAAATTTTATTATTAGAATTTTATTATTAGAATACCTGTTAACGTTTGTAAAGTATTTTATAAAATTTAATGTAAATTTTCGTTTTCTTTTATAAAATTGTTAAATTTTCATACAAATTATCTGGATTATGTGGTTGCATTCTATCTTAAATTATTATACAAATGAAAAAAACAAAAATTAAGATTTTTATGACTCTGCTCAGCATAATAAAACAAATTTTCATAAGTCATATAAAAGTTATATTTCAATCTCTGTAGAAAATTACTGTTGTAATATTCATAAGCGTTGAATAGTATGAAACAATAAGGAAACTTAAACTTAAGCACGCCTATTTTTATTTTGTTTTCCAAATGCCAGTTACATTATCCGTATGGTCATTAAACTCCTTGCTTGCCAATAGCGCTGAAACCTACAAGAAAAATTTGTCAGTAACATAAAACACACAACGGCGAATAAGTGCGCAATAAATGATTCTGTAGACAAACATGTCCAGTCAATTGTCTAAAAATGTAACTGCAACTGTTCAAGAACAAAAGCTGAATATGTTGAGAGAACTCTCCAAGGCTTGCCCTCACAAGCCCGAGTGGCAAAATCTCTACAAGTATTTTGATTTGTTAGGGATGTCAGAAGCTTGATAGAATGGATCCTTCACTCATCTTTGACATTTCACGAGCCGTAGCCCTTCTTTTCCCAAGCATATCAAGCATCTCATTCCCATAAATACCGCAGTGAGAAGGTAACCATTGAAAAGATATCTTGAGTTAAGAACCCTACTAAAACAGTAAAATAAAATATGAAGTTGCAACATTACTATTAATGTGAATATCAGGGTCAGAATTTTAGGAATTATCAATTGTGTGCTATTTAGATATCTAAAATAATAATTCAAGGTGTCTACCTAATGATATTATCAGAATGAAATATTATTTTTGTTAAAAGAATGTATTTGAAGCAGATGGCATTCAATATTAATTTATTGGTTCATTGATTGTCAAAAATATTTTAAACCCATCTAGAACATGATATCCGTTAGATATATTTAAAAACAATCTCTCTTCAGAAGGCAAAAACATTATAATTAAAAATGAATGAACATATGAGATTCCAGAGGAGAGTTTGTACAGAATTTCAAAATAATCGAAGCAAATTAAATTATTAATGTATTTTATGAGAAACTGAAGATTCTACAGTTATATCTTTTTTAATGCTGATAATTCAGTGGAATATTAAGCTTCTAAAACTTAAATGTTTCATGATTTTTCTGAAATATTTATTCTGCTAACTTTTAGAATCTTAAATAATTAATTATGCTATGTATTCATACAATTTTAACAAACCTATTGTTTGGGAAATTTCCATTATAAGCTATATATGTTACCTAATTTTTTATTGGAATTTACAAATACTTCTTCATTTATAATTGAGGATATATAATTAAAAGTGTATGATAAAAATCCTCTTCAAACCAATATTTAAGTCAAATTATACTTTTTTATATAATATTACAACGAAAACAATTATATTTGAAAGATTTTAAATAAAATATTATATTGATCTTCATACAATCTATACAGTTTACATTTTTAGAACATTTGAGTGTGTGTCGATAACTCTTCACGTCTATTTACACTTACTCCTATTAAGTATCTATTAACACTGCTGTCTATTTATTAGTTTAATAACTCTTGCTATTTAACACTGGAAAGTCTAAACTCTATAATTATATTTGGTTCAAATTAATAGAGTTTGTAGCTTAATTTAATTCATGCTAAATCGAAGTAAATATCTGTTACTAAAGTAATTTATCCTAACTTTTCAAATAATGGGGCCTAAGTAATAGCTTTGACAACTGAGTAAGGCAATCAAGTAGTATTAGTTTCTCTCAGCATTTCGAAGTAAAATTGTTTCCTGGAGCCGATGTTCAATGAATTCTTTATAAATTAAGACTCAAAAATGTTACATATTGACTAATACTTGACCTAATAAAAAATCATAATCTTTTACGATCCTTGTGTGAGAGTATAGAATGAAAATCGCTATTAAATGCGTTAGAAAATTCCATTTTAATGAGCTGTACCAATGAAAAAGAGCTGTAATTTTAAAGTATTATAAAGATAAGCCACCCAAAACGCCGAAAACAATAATTGAAAATATGATATATTCTTCATTAGCTTTTCTTCTAGTCACAAAACTTTGATTTGCTATGCAGTTTTTGCAATATGTTGAAATGACCTTTGGCATTCTTATTTTGCATCATTTAATTTACTCAACTACATTTTCCAATGCTATAGCAGATGTAACTCTAAAAGCTCAAATATTCCTAATTTTGAAAAAAAAAATTTTCTTTAAATTTAAATTTATTATTTTTAGTAATTTTATTGATTGATCTCTTCTTTACCATTGACTTAAATTAAGGAAAAAATATGTATCGTATTATATTTTCATTCGCGTTCTATATCAAAAGCAAAATATGATGCTTATTTTATTCTTTTAACACACATTCTATGTTTATTTTTGCAAACCTTCAAAAAATCATTTATTTGAAAAAAAAAACTGATAGAAAATCGGCCTATTTGTTTGTTTAATATCTTATTGTACCAAATGGAAAAATTTCAAAGCAAACGGACATCAAAAAGAAAGCATTTGATATTAATTTGTACATCATTTTTTTCAGTGATATATATTATGTTATTATAACTAACATAAATATTTTTAAGTTTCGATGGTTTTGTATGAAAAACACACAAAAATTTACACTTTTAGAATATGATACGCATCTCCTCTAACAAGTAAAATAAAATAAAAATAAAATGATTAAAGAATTGAAAGTTAAATTTAATTTATTTCTGAAAAAAAAAACACTTTCTAAATCCTACAATATAACATCCTATTATTATTTTGTAAGTTTCATTTTATTTTTCAATAAATATAAATTACTACAATTCAAAGTTAACTTCTTTATTAAATACAAAAACTTTTTTTTTATTTAATAAATTTGAAGGAATTTTGCAGTGATACTTAGTAAAGAAACTTTCTTCATAAAAATTTAAGATTTCCAACACAATGCTGATAACATTTAGAAGAATTATTAAATAGACATCAAAGTAATTGAGGGATTTGAAATAAAAGCAATTATTTTTCTCTTAAATTATCAAAAGATTTTTTATATATGTATGAAAGAGATTATAATTAAAATATGAATCCAACATAGAGAGAGACAGAGTATAATCAAATCGCTTTATTTATTATAACTTCTATATAATTTATTTTTGTACTGATTGTTTGGGGAGCAAACTAGAAAAATTAGAGTTTTTTCTATTCTATCTGTAGCCAACTTTCTATTCAAAATACTCATTCAACCCATTAGCTTATGTTAAAATTAAAATAATAATAGGTTTGAAATACAATCTATTATACAGTGTGATCTTTTTTAAAGTGACAGTGTTTGGAGCGGCCTGTAGCTCAATCTAATCGCCGAAATAGCACCAAATTTGGTATTTACATTAATCAAAATATAAAAAAAGTGATTCTGTGAAAAAAAAATTAGTTCCAAAAGTCTCCGCTAGGGATTTTACGGCGCTGTTGTAGTTTACAATAACGAGAATTAGCATAAAACATCGCTACATCAGTATCAAAGAAAAATGCAAATTTGTGCGATGACAGCGCCAGTAAAAGGGGCTATAAAAACAAGTAGTAGACAGCTTAGATAAATAATCCCAGCTGAA
>JAPDSC010053606.1:0-18172 GCA_026290005.1 Latrodectus geometricus | reverse complement strand
TTCAAAATTTAAACTTTCAGCAATTGGAAATACTTAGCACATAATTTAATTTCTATTTTTGATAATTTCAAAATTGAATCGAACAAACTTAATTCTTTAAATAACTATTTGTAATCGTATCATATAACTTAAATAAAATTCCACTTAAAGCATTTATTTTCAGTTTCAATTTAAAAATTTCTTCTATTTTATTTGGAGCACTTTATCTTTTTCAAATATTAACCTAATCTATGTTCAGATATATATGATAAATCTATGTTCGGTATCTTTTCTTCATATTTTCTCGTTTCATATTTACAACACTGATTATTTAAAAACATTTTTTTCATTTTGGCATTTTTTCTTGATAAAAAGAAAACTATTAATCTTATCACTTCAAACTGCATTTCGTTTTTAACAGTAATTTTTAAATTTTTCATTCGATACAAGCATTATTAACATGTGCAACGAATATTAATAAATCTCTTGCTATTAGTTTCTTGCGTTGCTTCTGACTGATCAGTTCTCTCATCTTCTCTTCCGGAATTCGATTTTCAATTAAGGGTGGAGACGTTTCTAATGATACGGTATTTCCATGAAACTGTTGGTTTGATATTTCCCATTTCTTTGATAAAACTATAACTTTGTTATCAATTTTCTAATACAAGTATTAATTCTTTCTTTATATTATATATATTTTATATAAAAGTAATAAATTAACCTAAAGTAATTTTCAGACGAAATTTATGAGGTATAAACCACCAGGCATAATCAATAATTTGCATTCAAGATACCATTATCAATCCCACTAATTTGCAATAAAACTGGTTTTATGCATTTACTAAAATTAAAATGGCATAATAAAATGATAAAAACTTTATTTACTGCAAACAAATATCTTCTTACTTAGTTAGAAGGTATTCATAACTTATGTTAGAAGCATATTTGTTGTTGTTGCATGTACCGATTTCATGTCTTCCAGTTATTCAACAAGCAAGATATTTGATGCTATTTTCATATTCTAGACAATACTAAGCAACAGCATATGTAGCCCCTACGTGACATAAAAAAGAGGTCGAAACGTTATGTAAAATTCAGAGTAGATGCACCTCACCAAGTTATGCAAATTAATTCAAAAGCGGCGCTTTCTAGCGCACATTGAACAAGATTTTAGGAAAAGAATCTGCAGAATGTACTATTTTTGCACTGTTCTTTCTGCTAGAAAAATATTCGTAAGAATTTTGTTCCTACTGTTCTGCGGACGCATGCAATAACAGAGAACGCAATGTTGCCATCAATGGCACTAATTCCAAATGACAGACGATTTTAAGATGAGAATGTTTATCAGACTGGGAAAGAAGTGTTGTACTATATGGTGAACTTCAATTGATATACACTTGGACACATTCATAGTGGAGGCTGGGGCAAAGATAATTGGAATGATGAAATGTGGAAGTTTGAAGGTTGCCGTTGCAGCCAGAGTGACACGCGTGTATTGATGCATCCACCTACGAGTGGTAGCGCCGCTGCAAGCCAATTTGCAGGATGATCAAGATTTTGAGTGTCTTCTATTCTGCAGCATAGGAACTTCATTCTGGATGTTCCCTATATCCATCAGAACCTTTTCTTCTTGGCTGGTTGCTAGTGGCCTAACTCATGATGTCTCTTGCCCAACAACTCAAACACTAACATCTGCAACGATGCCGAGCCCAATGCCTTTTATCAACAGGATTAAACTTGACCCGCACACTCCTTGCTTCAAATAACATACTCTGCAAAGTGTACAGATATTTCCCTGACTACAGTTCTCTTTTGACTTTCTAACATTTTGTTCACATTGCACTATTTAAATCAATTTACATCTAAATCTGATTTAACTTAAACACCATTCTGAAAACCGCGTTTGCACAGCCCTATACTCGAAATTGATTTTTGCTCAAACCTTTATTTGTTATTTGTTAATACTATAAATACAATACTTTCGAAATTTACATAATTGAGCATATTTTATAAACATTTAAAAAGGCTAAAATAATGTTAGTAAAAAATTAGGATATTTCAAGTGATGAATACGAAACCAAAGAATGTCGTATACATATCTATTTTTTCTCAAACCAAGCATAATTTTTGTAGCTTAGTTAACACTTTTATAAATAATTCTATTTCATCACTTTTCAAATTTTGCTTTTATATTTATTTTGATTAGCTTCAAATAGTTCAATTCAAACACTGACAACAATATAACAGCAAAACAAAGTGGTGCTTTGTCTGTTTAAACGTATTTAAATCAGTTCACCAAACTCATTTAAGATAAATCAATTCCAACTTACTTAAATCACAAGCTGACACCGTAAGAAAGGTCAGTTCAGATTTCAACGCGTATAAAAGTGCAGTACAAACAGGGTATAACTAAATGAGCACATTTCTAGATTTGATTAGAGGCCATTTGGTGACGCTACCACTGCTGAGTTCAAATGACCAACGGGAAGAAACAGTTGACCTGGAATGGAGACATCATACACACATTCATTATTTATACATAATAAAATCCCTTTTTTAGATATATTTTATAGTTATATATAAAATATGTGTTGTAATTTTATATAAACTGGGTTATGCTTAAAATTGCAAGATACATTTTTATAGACAATAAAGTTTACTAATTAATTTTTCTGGTTGAATGACGTTTGATCTTTGAATGTATTAATATGATTTTTAGAAAATCATATAAATCATCATCTTGGAAAAAACAATTAAAAACAATGGTGAATTTTCAGAATTTTATCATGAAGCAACAATATGAATAACTATAGCTGAGAAAACACTTTTATGATGAAATTGATGGATAATCAGGTATATGTAATTTGTCAAAAAAAAAATTCGATTTATTTTTCAAGATGATAATTGTAAAAAATACTGTCTATAGTATTGTAGCCAAATATTATTATTTAATGAAAACGTATTTATGTATTATTTAAATTACTATACCCATTCGTATGTTTATAATTGTACATGAAAGCTCTCATATAGCTAATTTAGTTCAGCTTATGAAATTCAATCGCAAGAATTACATATATATATATACATATATCACAGAAAGGAACTTTTACTTGGAAAGAGCTTATCTTTCTAGAAACTTGAAGAACATTTTATATCTTTTAATTACAGAGATCTGATATAAGCCATATTGAAGTTTTACTGACAAAATTTAATTAAACCCATCACATTTCTTTTCATGAAGAAGTGATCTTTTGAATGTCACCAGATTATAATAGATTGATGTTAACTTATAGCATTGTTGTTAATTTATAATACAAAATAAACAGATATAAATATATTGATAATTATTTATGCAGAATAAAGTTCGAATATAATTCCTTATGGATTATCTTACGTAAATGAGCTTGATCTTCAGTCCTAAGATGGAAATCAATTTTGTTCATAAAGTTACGGTTTTATTAATAAAATTTTAATCATTATAAAGGACACTCGGGACAGCAGAGATAAAACCATAAGAATATTTAAAAGAAATAATGTAACCATATATATTTTTTTAATACTTAAGAATTGGTTTTTTTTAATGTATCAATGTTTTGATTGAAACAAAATGTTAGTTCTTTTATGGGCGAGCTTGTGACCTCAATCACATAAGGAAAAATAACTGATAAATGATGCCTATTCTTTGTTGAATATTCTAAAAGGATTATTTTGAAAGATCTATAGACATTTATGTATATACAAAACCCTTCTAGAAAATATCCAATGATTCTCCAGAGCTTCTTTGTGACAGAATGAAAAGTGTCAATTACTTTGAAAAATAACGGTGAAAATAATTACTACCACAATGCCCTGCTGCCCTTATTTTCCACTTTTTCATAACAACAAGAGGATGACGGTCAATTGGCTGGGTTTTATGGCGCAAGGTCAAAAAAGGACAAGCTGCGCCAAAACAAGAGGATGAAGTGATGACATTTTGTCTTAAGTACACCATATAGTAATGGCATCTTGGACCCTGATAGAATGTAGATCTTCGTAATTTTGAAGCAGAAACTAAGAAGAACAATACACTTGGTCTGCCACCTCTAGAGGCGTCATTTTAGAGAGAGAATACAGCGACCATGACATGTTTTACGTACCCCAGCCACCATTAGCAAACACGCCACATTTTCGGTTAGGTTGGGATTTGAACACACTACATTCCGATTGCGAAAACGAACCGCTTTACCAAGTCTCCACGGCCAGATTGAAAACAATATATTGTTGATAATGATTAAAGTTGCCCTTATAAATGAATGCATTTAACCATAGTGAACCAGGCAGTATTGGCTTCGTTATTGGATTTAAGATTTCTGAAATAAAAATATATCTTCTACAAAACTATTTTTGCGCTATATTATTAATACTTTATTAAAGATTTACGCATAAGTTAAGCGGAATATATAAAAATCTTTAATTTCCTTATTCAGTCTAAATTAAGATTTAAAATGCAAGTAATAAGAAATAATCATCCATAAAGACAACCAAATATGATAAATTCAGTTATCTAATACTCTTTTTAGTGTTTTTGAAAGTATCCAAATATCTCTTATTTTCCTTTTTAATTACCTTATATATCCAAATACTTTTGATAATAATTACATTTATTACCTGCCTGACTCATTTTGCTTATTGTATTTTGGAAAAATGGGGCCCTAGCAACAGGACGTACTGTAAAGGAAATACTATTAACTGGTAAAGCATTCGGTTCACGTATTTAGGTCCTATTAGATAGTAGCTTCCAATCAAGAAGACTTCCGCCGACTGGGAAACGAAATTTTCAGTTCAGAAAAGAGTGTCTTATTGATTATCATCTTCTGATAATTTTAATTAAAGATTCTAAAAGAAATCATAATTAGTGAACCATTAGTGTTTATAATTGAAAAAATTAGAAAAGCTTGATTCAGAAATATTTTTCAATAAGTAAAACCATTTATTATAAAGAAGTTTTTATAATAGATTTCGGTCAATTGTTTTAATGTAAAAAACAATTTTTATTAAGTTGGTTTTATAAATGTTTCATTTCCTTATTAATTGTAATCCAGTTTATTAATTGATAGCGTTATTAAATATAAACCAGAAAATAAAAGAGTATTAAAAAAAAGACAAAATTATTCAAGGATTAATTATTCATTGTCTTTATTATTATGCAAGATGCATAATTTATTTGATATAAACTAAATTAATGTATAAGCTATATTTAAATAATTAATTATACTTTTTATCTCTTAATCATACATAATTATTGGTAATTTTATCAAAACAATTATAAAATGAAAAAAATTAAAAAGTTACGACCTTCTAACATCTTCTGAATTTAAAACATTTTCTTTGTCTGAAAGCTGCATTAAACAAACGAATGAATTTGCAACAAGTTCTTATAGATTTTAAATGGAATTTAAATTTGGAAACATACCACCTGTTTTGAAAATGTTCCATGAAATATTTATAACAAGATGTTTTCGCAAATTTTGTGAGTTTTCTACATTATAATAAAAATCTAAAACCTAGAATATTTTCAAAATATAAATTTTGGAATCATACTATACGTTAAACATAATTTTTAAAAAGTGCAGTTTTAATCTTTATAAAAAAATATCATATATAGTATACAAATATCGGATATAGGTATACATCAGAAAACTGCTAAGGAAAATTTAAATGTTATTTTACTAACATTTTTTAAACTAAATAACTTGCTTATAGTTATTATCGAATATAGGACTTTATGTAACTATAAAAATTATTTAAACTCTATAAAGTTTAATTTAAATTCTTGTTTTATCAGATTTTTAAGCCATCTAATTGCACGTGATTTTTAAAATATTTTTCAAATTGACAGTTTGCAATTATTGGTTTAAAGGGAGAAATTTAAAAAATATTAACTAAATTCCCACATTTATACATAGAATAGTAGAAATAATGAGCAACTATTTTACTTAGAAGCAAAACAATTGCTTACAGAGAGAACATCACATCCACTTATTTAAATTCAGTTTTCTGAATTTTCATTTTGAAAGAGGGCTTGTATACTTAACCATGAGAAATTTGAAAAAAATATGTAAATTTTTCCATCTATTAACATATCCGTTTGCACTGAAATCGATGTAAAACTCGAACAGGAAATCAAAAATTCTGAGTTTTCAATAACATCTTGAAAATTTTTCATATTTAATAATTGATTGTTTTATAAATTTTTGATTGAGTAGAAATATTAGGATTCGACAAAAATATTAGGACCATAATAATTAAGCAAAAAATATTGACTGTTTATTTTCCTTATATTTTTCATTTGACTCAGAATTAAAATAGATAGAGTTATAAAGCATAAAATTATTTCCAAACACGAAAACTCTCAAATATTTAATTTTATTTTTCCCTTAGTTTTCTTTATGGTTTATGATAATTCTTTTATGTATCCCTAATTTAATCATTAGCAAGATACGTGAAATATTTCATGGTCGCAGGCAGAGTTTCTGAGAGAATAAACAAAACAAAGACAAAGACATTTTTTAAATGAAATAAATTGCTGCCTCATGTATTTAATTAGAAACATTAGGAATGAATCAAAATAGAAATGAAAAAAGTTTGTATCTTCTAAAAAGATTAGTTCAGCAACTTTTGATTTATATTTCTAATTCCAAATGAGGGTAAGTTATGCAGCATTGTGTGTGAACATTCAAGTGAGATAAGATTGCTAGCTTGGAATTTTTCAACATGAGGCCCCAAAAAGGGGCCCCAAAATTCTTACTTGCTTACATAAGCAAAAGAATCCTGAAGTAGTGTTTTGAAATGAATGTGAATAAAAAGCATTTATTTATTGAATTGTTTCCTTAGCGTATTTAAAATAAATTTTATTTTATCAAATATATATTAAATATATCATTTTAAATTAAACTTTGATTTTATTAAATCTTGGACCGTGAGAAATAATAAATTTTGTACATTTATATTCAATAGTTTGATTGACATTTTTTCCTTTGGTTAAATCCCAGTTATTTTTTTTTTATTTTCTTTAATTATTTTTTACATTTATGATTAGTTTTCTTCTTTTTTTTTTTAGTTAAAATTTTAAATGTTATTACGTAAGAATATGCTAATTTTTCCCTTCAATTCATAAAATAATAACTAATTTAGTTATTATTTTATAGCTTGTTTTATCTATTGATAATTTATTTACTCTCTTTCTATATTTATTCTACATTTATTATTGAATTTTTTTTTTATTTGAAGTAAATAATATTAGTTAAGTGAAAATTATGAAAATTTTATTTTCGTATTTTCATTTATACAGCTTATTTTTTGTTTCGCATCTACACCAAAATAATTTCTTCAAATACCAGACATTGGCTTTATTATTATTACAATACCTAAATACTTATTTAACTAATTTTGTTTATGATATAAAGATTAAAGCTTTGCATTCAGTCCACGTATGTTCTTAGAGCTTCGATACACGATTACACTTAACATTACAACAAATATACACGCAATTAAAATCATTGACTTGAAACAAAGCATTATCCACATCAACAAAATACCTTTGTTTCTGGAAATCTTTAATATGCTCCAATTAAGTAAGTAATCATGAGCAAAAAAGTAAAACAAAAGGATTTGCAGAGAAATACATCAAATTAAATTGATTTTCTTTCTGTTAATTCTTTATCTTCATTAAAACTATATCAAATGAAGAAATGAAGATGTACAATTTATAAAACTATCTTCTTAGAAAATAAAATACAAGTTTTCTAAACTTAAAATGTTCTTTTTAAGTAGGTACTCTGGTTATAGTAAACAAAGTTTGAATTTGCAAAGATTATATTTTTAATTGAACTTATTAATTATTTACTATTTTTAGTAAAAAATATAACGTTTTTAGATTATTATGGTTCATGTATTAAATATATAGATAGTGTAGTAGAATGCTACATATACAGATTTGTTATTCAATTGAGTCTAAAACTATATATTGTTTATAAAATTCACTCCTTCAAAATCTTAATTACCAATAGATATATATTCCGGATGTATATTATGTCTATTAAAACTGATTATTTTACTTTATATTGCAAACATTTTATTTAATAAGTGATAATAATGTCTCATATGATGCCAAATAATACTATGCTGGCTTCATGCCAAATTGAAGAAATATTTCATTATAATTCACGATTTCTTTTTATTGTATTTTAACCATAATTTTCTTTCAGTTAAACTAAATACATATGGCATAACATTAAGTTATAAAAATCATGTTATTTTTATGTAGAAAAAAAATGTCTTTTGTTATACATACCATTAGAAGTCGCAGTCAAATCAAATTTTATTTATTCTTAGGCATCCCATTTTTTATAATCCTACAATTTTAAACTATACGGAAGCATATATATTGTATATTCACACATTATAACAATTCAAAATATTTCTAAAAAAGTATATATAAATTATATTTTACTTTTAGAAAAGTATATTCAAATACGTTTTTACAAATATGGATAATTTAAAGAAAATTAAAGGTTATTCAGTTTTCTAACAAATTTTAATATGCACGAATAATTCTTTTCATCTGTAAAAAGTAATCTTTTATTACATTTAATAAGAGTTAAGCAGTCATGCGTGCTGCCTTCTAATCATTAATTATTTGATTTCTATACTGATGAAAAATATGAAATTTCAGAAAAAAAAAATTTAGGTGAAAATACGCTTTAGGTCCCCTACTTGGCGTGCTTTCAAAATCGCCGATGCCATGGCGAAAATTCTACCTTTATTTCAAAGTGAAACTTAATTAGCGGCCAATGAAAAGGCTAAAACAAAAGAGTAATTAATGAGCATGAGCGAAAATCGCTTCAATGTCAAAAATTTTACCCCAATGTCTCTTTACGAACATGGCTCATTATCTATTAAAAGTCCTCTCAGAAAACAATTTAAGTGGTGGATACAAAATTCCTCTACAATAGCCGTTAGATTATCCACTACGTAGAGTCAAAACATCTGAATAAAAAAGCTCAGACTGGAATAAAAAAGTTCAGCCAAAATTCACTTTTCTACTTTGTTATCCTCTTGATTTCTTACATTACATTATTTTAAAGTATTAAATTTATTATTATTTGACGTATTTTTTAAAAGTCTATTTACGTTATTTGTTATAAAAATTACAAAATTAAAGTTAGAAATATTTATATAATAAAAAATATTATATAAATAATATAATATTTTAACTGTTATTTATCTTCATTATTATGTACAAATAGGATGCTATATTTCGTTCTAACCGGTGCATTATTGTAATATTTCTAACAATAGTTACCATCGTTTCAACATTAGTTCTAAAAAACATGCAAACATATCATTAGAACCTGAAATTGTAATATAATTTATTGACTTATGAATAATATTAATATTTAAAAAAAACTGAATTTAAAATTGTTTAAACAAGAATATTATCAATTTTAAACAATCATAAATACAGACAAAAAAAATTGTTTGCTAAGTAAAAAACTACAAAGTTGCTACATTTATGTCGCGAAATAGCGGTTTATTTTTGACAGCTTCATCACGCCTTACAAAGTGCCATCGTTATTTTTTTTTATATCCACTTGAGAGGATTTTACCATTAAAGACCCACAAAGGCATTTGATGCTCTCCCTTATCAGAGAGTCGCCCAGGGAATTTAAGGTAAAAGCTATTTCATTACGAAAGTGTCATCGTAGAATGTGCCACAAAAACAAAACCAGTTTGCTAATCTCTGTTTCTGAAGACCCTGACCTCCGCCAAATTGAGCGTCTCTCATTGCTCTGAGCGATGCTAACAAAATGATGTTGTGATTAGAACCGCTTTTGAAACTTAAATCATTATCCGGCGCTTTCACAATTTCATCCACTTTCATTAGGAAATGTTTTCCAAAATTTTGTTTTTGATCTTTCTTTTCTTTTAATGTCATTAATCGACAAGCTCTCTTTAAAAGTTGTTGACTTCAGTGTTGTCTATTATTTAAAGATATACTTTAATAATATTCTTTCTTGGAGATTTTTTTGAACGTGATTGTAAAATGGTATCTATTCATTAGTTATATGTTTAATATTTAAAAACAGATACAAACAAGATCCTTGTTTAAGAAAAAGGGTTATGTTTTATACAGTGAAAATGTTTTACGTATATACTACTTACTATACGTGAGATAAAAATTAGAGAATATATTTTAGTTAAATAAAATTGAGATTTAGTTAAAACTGTGTTAAATATGTTTTTGCTTTTATGCAAACTGTATATTGTTAGATTTATTATTTTTTAGAATTTCTATTTACTATTTTAGAAATTCTTTATTAAAAAATCAAAATATTACAATAAAAGAGGATTTTTATGGGTTCTAACATCTTTTTTTAATATCAGTTCTGTTTTTATAATTATTCTACAATTTTTATAATTTTTAAGTCAATTAAAATTTAAAATTTGAATTAAATTCGATACATGCTTAAGAGTAAATTATTAAAAATAAAATATTATGAATAAAAATATAAGATAAAATTAAAAATATTTATATAAATGGATCTTTAGTTCAGAAAAATAAATAAAGTAAACATAATTTACTTAATTTCATTAAATAAAACTTTTTAAAGAATATATATACACCTGAAAATGGTTTTGTTTGTATCGTATAATTTATTCTTGACATATTTGTATTTATTTATAAATAAACAATTATATTATTCCAGACACTGGCTTTTTTAACTTTTCAAGGAAACAAATTGTTGAATAGTTCTGACTGATTCTCCTGTGATAATAACAGAAAGAGTAAAAGATTAAATCTGCAAGGATATATGTTAAATTATTTAAATAGTAAAAATAATTCTTTCATTTATTTATTTATTTTATTCTCTTTTCGAGAAAAATAACAATGAATCTCCAGTATCTTTATAACTATAAATATTTGAAGACAGATGAAACAAATGTTTAATGTTCAATCTATTTTATAATGTTTAAAATAATTTTATCAGAAAAATTAATTTCATTTTAAAACATACTTTTGTAGAAAGTACGAAAACTTTAATTTAAAACGTTTTGAATATTATAGTAAAATCTAATATAAAAATGTTGAAATGTATCAGTATAAAACAACAGAAAAATAATTTAGTAACATTTACAATAAACAATACACATATATTGATAAAGTTTACAAAAATTCTAAATATAATATGCAGAAACGTAAGTTATTTTTATCATGCTCTTATTTATATGATATTATATTCTACCTTTAAATAATGTTATAAGATTTTAAACATTCATGAGCAATTTTCTCAACTTTTTGAGTTTTTTCATTTAAAATCTTTTTACGGAATGTTGTAACCCACATTTCAATTTATATATTAAAAAAAAGCGATGAAGAAGTTTTTAAAAATATCCACACCAATATTTTGTCTCTTTTAGTTTCTACAGTCGTTTAAATTATTTTTTTAACAAACATGGCTCTTTTAATTTATAGAATTATTCAAATAATTATTTAACTACCATAGCTTAAATAATCTTATTATGGCAAGTTATAATATTTACTTTGATAACCAAGAAGATGGTTTAAATATAGAATTCCCACCAACTTATTTTTCTAAATTTATGTACTAAAAATAATGTTTATTTTGATTTTACAAACATTGCAATAAAAAGAATATGAATTGAAATCTTCTTTTAGAACTAAAAGTGGAAACTTTCAAATTTACGAAAAAGCTGATCTTATTTTTGTCACAAAGGGAAACACAGATTAATGTTTTCTTCCTACAAATGCGTAGTTTCAAAAGGCTTTTAAAATTTCACGTTTTCATGGACGATTTAATCTAATCTAATACAGAAGGTTATTCGCACTTTATGCTAATGTCTATGATAGTTTCTATGTATAAATGTATCTTAGTGGTGCTTTATCTGATAGCCTTGAATTTTAACCAGTCATAAGACATTACCTTGAATTTTCAATGAAAGTAATTTTTCAACCAATACCTCAATATTTATTCTAATACACTTAAATTACTTTTCTAAGAGTCCGTTCTATTTTTTTAGAGTATACTTGAGTCACGTTTCAATAATCTAAATGCACAGAAGCCCATTAAAAGGTATGAGATTTATTTTATTAAATGGGATACAATTTATTCCTGCTCATGATCACTTATTCACAAGCTAAACGACAGTTAAATTAGACATATCACTAAAGGGTTTGTCCAAATGAAGTTTCAATTTATATTTGTCTTTTCATATTAGACTAAAATTGTTTTACAAATCTTCTAAATAAAATGGTTTTTGGCTTTATTTGTCACTCCTTGACTTTTAGTTGACTATTATAACAAGCTTTTATAATATTAATGAATGTCTTGGGAAACTTTCCTGAACTTTAATGATGCCATATTATAATATGGCTTCATAATTGGAGAGTACGGCGAAAGCTGTAGCAGATTTAGCATTATCCAGGGTGCACCACGAAGAGGGCTACTACGTTACACTCCCACTCTTCGTGCCCATCTCTTCCATTTCAACCTTGTGGACTCCCCTACGTGTTCTTTTTGCATGTCTCAACAAGAAATGAGTACTTCACACTTGGATGAAAGCCCTGCTTGGATGAAAGATCTGCTTTTACTTGTCATGCAGCATGACATTGGAAAGCCCGTTGTCTAATGGACAAGAAGCTAAATGATAGACAATTGTAAATAAGGATAGACATTTAAATATTAAAATAATAGACATTTAAATATTAAAATAATAGACATTTATTCATATATGGCTTCATCAAAAAGTTCAGGCAAAATTTTGCCTGAACTTTTACTATGAACTTTTTTTGTCCCACCAATGATTACTATCATTGGTGGGACTTATCAAATTATCTCGTTGAGTTTCACACCGAAGTTCCATTTTTCAGGAATAAGCTACTTTCTGTATAATTTTCTATGATTTTTTTGGCAATAATTTTTATTAAAAACAGATATGTTAGTTATACGTTGAAATCTCTTTTTTGCCAGCAAATTTTTATAAATGATTTAAATTTCAGTATTAGAAGCCAATCGTAATTTAGATACAACGAATCTTTCAAACCACAGCTTTGAAATACAGACTTCATTTTCTTTATACATTTTCTAAAGTTTAAATAATCTTAAGTTATTAGCTAGTTTCATGTTTAATTTTTCATTTGATAAACTGCGCGTTTTTTTTCTTTCAAATTTAATATATTTTAAATGCATTTATTTGAAATGTATTGACCGCAGTTTTTTTGCACGATCGCTCTAATATTCGATAACACTGCTATCTCTTTTCAGAGAGCTTAATTATGAAAGTTTCGATTCATTTTTCAAATGCTATTTTCAAAACAAAAATCTTTAGCATACATTTCAATAAAAACAAAACCATACCAGATCATTATTCTGAAATTCACAAATTTTATCTCAAAATTCAAAAAGAAAACAAATGCAAAATCATTTCTATGAAGTACGAACGCCCTTCTAGAAATGTATAATAATATCTATATTCTAATAAACTATTATAGTAATAAACTAAAAGAGTTATTTGTAGAAGAATATTTTTCATTTTCAGAAAAATCAAAGACCTTGAACAAACATCATTTGATCATTTTTCACGAATGTTTTTGGTAATAAGTGTCAACTTTAAGTACGTAGATATGTTCCTTGTTTTATTGATAAATTATAAGCCATACTATTATCAAAATCATAGAAAGTATTCAAGATTTTTTTGTTTTCAAAACAGATAACTGATTCAAATTAAATTTTCCTAAGAATCAAAGAATTTTTAAGCATTTGGAAGATTTTGCATTCTCTAAGCTGCAAATAGATAATTATTTCTATTTTTGAGAAGATGCTGTGATTTTGTGATTAAATTTATTTTTATAGCTTGCGTTTTTTGAATTTTTGTATTCGTTGTCTTTAAATAACCGAAAAAATTAAGTTAATTCTGACTGCACTATTCTGAGAATTTCGTTTTAATAGTCATCTTTATCAATATATACAATACTTTACTATGGCCGTGATGGCCTGGTTGGTTAGGGCGTAGTTCTCGTTACCGAAAGGCGGTGAGTTCGAATCCCAGCTCAGCCGAAGTTCGTCGTGTTCACTAATGGTGACTGGGACATGTAAAATATATCGGGTCGCAATATTCCCCATGTTCCCATTACAAATTAATACCTCTGGGGTGGTTGGAACCAGGCTTTGGATCTTCACTGGTTTCAATCTCTAAATTGGAAGATTCCGATGGTGCTGTCATCTATGAGCCAAAAGTCATACTTCCACCTTCGTATGAGGTGCTATATTTAAAAACGGAAGACGCCCTCTCTCTGACTTCTTTCGCCTAGTCTCTGACGGGCGTGCTTGGCGTTGTCAAGTGTCATCAGAAACAACAACATACTTTACTAATCGTAGGAATCGGGAATTGCAATATTAAAATGTGTACACTATATTTTATACCATAAAAGCTTATTTTAATAGTGTTGACTCATCAAAGAAACGATTCCAAAGGATTGAGGGAAATATTTTGAATTAAAGCAAACTATTTTTTACATGCATTTCTTCAAATCAAATCTTAATTATATCTGTTGTGAGATAAGGTTATTTTTTCTTGTTGAAAAATATATTAGACAAAGATTAGTGTTAGAATGTCAATAATTCAGAATTGTTCATAACTGGTATTAAATTTAAATATTCATGATTCGAAAATTTGAAGCACAAGAGGATTAATTTTCAAAATACTGTAGGTGACCATGTATGTGTTTGATAATCCATCTTCGATTTGCATCATTTTAATAACGACATCGTCTTGTAACATCTTTTCTAGATACTGTTAGGATGATAAAAATGGAAAACTTTATTATTCAATAAAATTTGAATACCAATATTTTTTAAGACTTAAGCTAGAGGCCCCACATGTTCTGCAAACAGCACCAATTGTCTAAGAGGTTCATCATTACATTGAGTGTTCTTTCATTGGTTTTTAATTCATGGCATCTTCATTTGCCCCATGGTAATTAACAAATTTTGTTGATTTTTTTAATACTTGTCTTACGAACTGTTGTTTTGATATTATAATCACAATCTCTTAATGAACTGAAATAATAATCTTGGGCTGTCGGGAAACATATAAGCTAAACTATTTTTGCTTGCGGCTTGGAATTACATCAATAATGATTTGTAATTGTATAACAATAATTAATTTTATGAAATAGAAGTTATAGTACAAAGTTAAAATTTACATCAAATGCCAATATTTCATTACTCATAAAAATTGAATAGCAAAACCAGAGAATATACTCTAATTTCAGTATTCATAATGAGATGCTCAAAAAATAAGGAAACTTTTAAAAAAAATAAATCTTGTAAAATATTTTTTTACCGTGGGCCATCCAGGCAGGCAATACGGAGTGCACTGCTCCATTTTTTCAACTGAACCAAAATTTGGTGTGGAGTCCAACTTCCTCAGTATATACATGCCATAAATACCGGTTTATAGGGTAGGCAACCATTCATACACCATTCCTACCAAAAAAAGACAAAGACAGTAGAGATAAAGAGAAAGTGCATCCATTGCCGAACCGGGATTCGAACGTAAGACCTCCCTATAGCACGCTGACCATTAGACAGGGTAGGCGGCATGTGAAACATTCACGTCTGAGAATAAAATATGCAGCAGTAAATATATATTAAAATCCATTGCAAAATATATATAAAATTTGCACATGAGTAATTCTTTGAAATATCCAAGGACGTAAATAGGTACTTCTGAATGAATTCTGAATTATGAAGACAAGTATTGCTCCCAAATGTACCCAAGCAATTAAGACAACTGCACATCTGGATTTCATTGACACGATAAATATGGAAATTTTTGATAAAGACATTAAAACATCTCTTCATTAAATATAATTTCCAAGTCATTGAGTGAGATTTTTGTCTGTCATGCTTCTATTGATCATCAAAATGTGTTTCAAGCACATCCTGTCTATTTTGATGGAAAAACATTCTAAATTTTATATTCTGTGTATTAACTCTTCTTCAAACATACGATAAATTAAGCCCTGTGATGTCCATCATTGTTTAGAATTAAAATAATTGCAAATATTTATATTTAGAAGAGTTACCCAACCTGTCTAGTGGTTAGCGTAACTGACTGCGGATGGGGAGGGCTTGATTTAGAATCCCGGCTCGGGCATGGATGTACTTTCTCTTTCTCTCTCTGTGTTTCTTGTCCTTTCCTCAGATGATAGATGAAAGAGGACCGCCCTATAAACGGACTTGTGGTGGTGTGGCGTGGGCGATGCTACTCGTACCTCCGTGACTTGGTTCACAGGCGCCCACCGGGTAACGATAAAATGAGTAGCAGTTTCCGGTCTTGTTGCGGCAAATGGGTAATGTACTATACTTGCTCAAGGGTGCCCACCATTAGAAATAAAGAAAAATGTTTAGAAGATATGACAAATGAAGGAATGATAAAATATTGGAAAAAAACCTCTTTGAAGATTATCATCCTGAGTAGTTAGTTGACCGCATCGCTGGAGCAAGGAATTGTAACTTCTCAATCCTTACATTTTGATTAAAACAAAAGAAATTATTAAAAATAGATTTTTTCGAAAAATATATATATTTATTTTAAAAGCTTTTACAAATAAAACATAAGATAAACTTATAAAAAAATATAGGAAGTAAAACTAAATATATTTTAAAAAGAAACATTTAAATAATTACCAAAATATGCAATTTATTTCAATTAGTAGTTGATTTTGAATTAAAATCACCAAAAATTAAATCAATTAAATATGAATAATAGTCCTTCCTTAAGATTTAAATGTTTTGTAATATTTTTATTTTTGAAATGACTTATTATCAAAAATAAACCCTATAATGAATAATTATTTATAAAAAAGGGAAATGGGGTATATAATTATTTACATGTGTAAGAGATGGGTTTGTGTTTTGGATTTTAGATAAGATTTATTTTCATAGAAATTTTAAATCTTAAAACAAGGTATTTTGATAAGGCTTCATACACTGAACCTTCTCAAATAAAATCGCATCCTTCCACCAACGTAATAGAAGTGAGGTATTAAAAGTTTAAAACATTTTTGATACCAGAGTTTGAATTTTGAATCTCGTGTTATATCTGATAAAATCCCTCATTCAGTTATGCAGGAATAATCACTGCTCATACATTTTACCATGATAGGAAAAAAGTATGTTCTTTTTTTATAATTTTTCTCTATTTCTTTTACATTTTTATCAATATATAAATATCCACATTCATTTCATCTACCAATACTACAGTATTAAATTCCGTTAAGTTTTTACCTTAAAATATTCTTACTTATTTCAGTTTCAAAATACATTTTTAATTTATAAAACGTTAAAATATTTCATCGCATTATTCCATGTAATCACTCGGAAATAATAAATTTATTTATTTGACTGGAAGCACAAATTTGCATTTTTTTTATTTCAATTTTAATGATGAGTCAAAAATTTGCTTACATTTTCATCAAAATTACTGTTAATCTATTTTTAATTTTAGTTCAAATAAATATCAAGTAAAGAGTTTAAGTAAAACATAAACTCAATACAAACTTTAAACATTTTAATGCGTTTAATTGTAAATATTATTATGCCTATTATAATAGATATATATGTAATTTTAAAACCAAAATCATATCCATAGCTATATTAATTGCTCTTCCCCAAAAATTTAAATTATATGATTTTTAAAAGCTATTTTATAAATATAGATATTTAAAAATAGCATATATTTCATTTATTTTTAAAAGAAATAAAGTAAAATAGCTCCTTATTTTAATGAATATTTTAATAAGAAAGTGAATAACTTATTTTATTTCACATTTTTTAGAAAATCATTTTTAAATTATCTTTGCATTTAGTGTTTTACACAATAAACTTGATTCCACATTTAGAATTGAATGATAAAGCAACTTACGCGAGTAAAAATAAAGGCATAATTACATATTCAATTCTAATTAAATAATATTCAGGATTAAATAAATTATTATAGCAAAACATTAAAAAAAAAGATAAAACTGTGAAAACATCTTTTAAACTATGTCATATAGATTTTTTAATTTATTTATGCATTTTCCTTAAGAGTCTTGGAAATTTTTAATAAAATTTAATCATAAATG